>CM073575.1:160357594-160515094 GCA_037074715.1 Magnolia kwangsiensis
TGACTTTCTTACATGACTTTCTTACATTTTACACAAGTTACAGGCATCCAAACGGCCCCGAGTTTCTAGGTACCTTTTTGGTCCACCTTAATTCTGGATTGGCCGGTTTTTTGGGCTCCAATGAGAACATGTGGGGTCTGAGATGGACTGATCGATTGTCATGCAAACATCACAGTGGGCCCCACAGATCGTGTTGTAGTGGATCAGGACGTGCGCTCAGTCGTGCAGGTGCAACTATGGGTCTGTGCGGGTCTGTGTATGTTTGCGTGTGCGCATGTGCATGCATGTAGAACTTATCCAATGAATGCAATGGGTATAAGAAATTCATTTTTCAAATGGATGGCCAGGGAAAGTCCATTTCTGGATGTACTCTCCGGACTTCATTGATTGATGGCCAATATCCATCATCATTGGTTTTCCCTTCTCTCTTTATTGGTGGGTTAAAAATTTAAATGTCCAGAAATCAGAGGTTAGGATTATTCAACCAATCTGATATTGGGACTGTGACTTTAATACAGGAGGATCCAAAAATTTAGTTGGTTTAAATTGAGTTAATATACACCACTTGTACAGTTCTTGAGTGCCCGCGTATCAAGCTTTGTATGCTGTTGGAGCATCATATTATGTGCAACAGGTTTTTTTTTTTTTTTTGAAGGATTACGAAGATTTCATTAAAAAAGAGAAAAACAAACAAGAGGAGAGGGGCCGCTGAGGAAGCGGACCGCCTAGACTCCTAAGAAAAGAACATTACAACCCTTAAGAGAATCTACATTAACGGTCCATTCTATGATCATTTGTTTAGCTCTACGAACTAAAGACTCCCTCGACTTGGACTCATTTCTGAAAGTTCTTCTGTTTCTTTCTTCCCAAACTGCCCACCAGGTAGCTAGGAGGGCTAGTCTCCAAATAGGGGTTCTTTGCTTGCCTAGGCTGACACCGTGCCACGCCATTAACAACTGATCTGTAGAGGTGGGGAAAGACCAATTGATGCTGAAAGGGCCCAAGATTTGAGGCTAGATTTGTTGGATATAGGGGCAATGGATAAATAAATAATCTATCGTCTTTTCGTTCGCCATGGAGCAAAGGCAGCTATTCAGAAGGATCATGCCTCTTTTCCTCAAATTATCGATCGTAAGAACCTTTTTCTTACCAACCAGCCGCCTGAAAAAAGATATCTTTGGAGGGGCCGAATAGAGCCAGATCTGCTTTGTGGAGATTTCTTCTTCGAGGTGGGAAATGCTGTCCAGGATTTTGTAGAGAGATTTGACAGAAAACAGACCAGATTTTTCAGCTCTCCAAACTTATCTGTCTTCACCCAAAAGATCCGGCTTGTTGGTGGAGATCCGAGTAAGGAGGGCCACAAACTCAGCAGCCTCCCAATCCTGTAAATTCCTTCTACATACTGGGTTCAGACCACTTTCCCACCGATGAAGGAAAAGTAATCAGTGACTGAAGAGGCCTGAATATGGGATATATGAAAAATGTTTGGAAAAGCCTCTTTGAGGGGAGATTCTCCCACCCAAAGTATCTTCCCAGAAGCGAACTTTATCGCCATTACCATTAACAAATCGATGCCTTTAAGGACCTTCTGTTTCATAGAAAGAATACCCCTCCATATGGCCGAGGCCCTATAAGAAGAAGAATCTTTTGTCCACCATCCACCCGTAGAGCTGCCATATTTACTTTTAATTAACTTGTTCCAAAAGCACCCGTTCTCATTCCCCAAGCGCCAAATCCACTTACCTAGAAGAGCTTGATTCATTGACTTGAGGCTTTTTAACCCTACACCTCCATCTTGATATTGCTTGCACACTTCCTTCCATTCAACCAAATGGAATTTCTTTTTCTCCTCTTTCCCATGCCAAAGAAAGTCGCGTCTCAATTTCTCAAGGATAGCCAGGACCGAAGCAGGGCATTTGAATAAGGACAAAGTATAAAGGAAGATTAGATAGTGCATATTTTATAAGAGTTATTCGGCCCTCAAACGATAAGTATCTGCACTTCCATCTAGCAAGATATTTATCGAATCTGTCAATGACTTTATCTCATAGAGATTTAGGGGGTTTGCCTACGCACAACGGTAGGCCAACAAAGGATGTCAGAAATCTACCTTCGGAGCAAGTAAAGAATTCAGCGTAAAAACTGTTGTCTTCCTGATCCATATTCACCCCTTACAATTTGGATTTGGCCATATTAACCTTAAGGCCAGAGGCTGCCTCAAAACATCTAATCGTAGTACGCAGTGTACTCACCTTCTCTTGATTGGCTTCACTGAAAAGCAACGTGTCATTGGCAAATTGGATATGGGAGATCGGAATATCGAGACCTTTGATTCTAGTACAACTTAGGATTCCCTTTTCTTGACCTTTGATTAGCATTTTGGATAGGGCCCCAACCACAAATAAGGAAAAAGAATGGAGATAGCGGATCTCCTTGACGAAGACCCCTAGAGCTCTTAAAAAAACCCTTTGGAGAACCATTTAGGAGCACTGAAAAATGAGCGGACCCGACGCACTCTTCGATCCACCTAATCCATTTCTCCCTGAATCCCATACGAGTATGCATATTGTGGAGAAAGTAATGCATAGGCATTTTCACACTGGGCTCGAGTGGGGTAGCCTGTGCGATGCGGGGACACACTCGCGGTGGGTGACCCATGTGACTTGGGGCCCACGGTGGAGGTCTCGTGTTCGAGACTCCTCACCAGAGGTGATTAATGCGCATTTCACACTGGGCTCGAATGGATGGGGTGGCATGTGGGATGCGGGGACACACTCGGGGTGGGCGGCCCGTTTGAGGCGGTACCCATGTGATTTGAGGCCCACGAGGGGGGTTCGGCTGAGGTCCTAATCCATGTGATGTGGGGCCTGGGCTATGAGATGAAGGGATTAATTTGCCATACTCTAATAGTTCGAGCTTTTAGAGCAAGTGGTTAATTGTCCTACATCAAATTGGTATCAAAGCGGGGGGTCTTGTGTTCGAGACTCTTCACTGGGGGTGATTAATGCAGGGACATTTTCACACCAGGCTCGAGTGGGATAGCCCATGGGATGCGGGGACACTTGGGGTGGGGTGACCCATGTGATTTAGGGTCCATGGGGGAGGTCTCGTGTTCGAGACTCCTCATCGAGGGTGATTAATGCACATTTTACACCGGGCTTGAGTGGGGTAGCCTGTGGGATGCGGGGACACACTATAGGTGGGCGGCCCGTGTGAGGCGGTACCCATGTGATTTGGGGCCCACGAGGGGGGTTCGGCCGAGGGCCTAACTCATGCGATGTGGGGCCTGGGCTATGAGATAAAAGGGTTAATTTGCCATACTCTAACAGTTCGAGCTTTTAGAGTAAGTGGTTAATTGTCCTGCATCAGAAAGGCCCAATCCACATGGTCATAAGCCTTCTCGAGATCTAGTTTGCATAGGATGCCTTTCGATTTGGATCTGTGGATGAAATCTAAGCATTCAAATGCTATAAGAGCACTGTCGATGATTTGTCTGCCTAGGATGAAAGCACTCTGATTACTTGAAATAACATTCCCTATCACATTCTTTAGACGCGTCGCCATAACTTTAGCCAAAATTTCGTATGGCCCACCTATCAAGCTGATCGGCCTAAAATCCTCGAAATTTGTCACCTCCAGAAATTTAGGAATTAAGGCGATGAAAGATGCCCTAAGGCATTTAGAAAGGTGGCCTCTATTGTAAAATTTGTTGAAGAAAGTCATATTGTTGTCTTGTAGAATTTCCCAAAACATCTGAAAGAATAGAATTGGGAAGCCCCTTCTTTGATCCATTTTGACTGCGATCGCTGTCTCCAAGCAATCTCATCTTCTAGCACTCTAGCTGAGATATTTTAGATAATCTGAATTCTGCTTGTTATTTGCTTTGCTGACATCGTTCCTTCTTCCACTTTCAGATCAATTTTCTGCAGCTCTGATAATAAAGCTTCCATTTCCTTAGCCCTTTTATCCGTTTCTCTCTCTCCATTGTTTCATCTTTTCCTTCAGAAGTTTCAGCTTGAAACTCAGCATGTAGCCAGCGTATCCTTCCACCTCAAATTCTGATCGCCATTTTTTAGTAAGTTGCGAGAATCCCTGTATCATTGTCCAAGAAATTTCAAATCTGAAGGGTTTTGGACCCTAACTCTAATTATCAACTGAGAGAATCACTGGAGAGTGGTCTGAAGTGGTTCTCGAGAGGGCCGATTGAGAGACGAAAGGAAAATCATCAATCCAGTCAGAAGAAATCAGAAATCTATCCAGTCTGGCTAGAGTCGGCTTCATTCTCCCATTCCTCCAAGTGAATCTGACACCAATCAGGGGAAGATCCACAAGCTCTTGATCATTGATCCAAGAGGAGAAGATCCGCGTTGCGGGAAAAATGTTGCTGGCATGAGATTTATCTTTAGCATATCTGGTGATGTTGAAGTCTCCACATAAACGCCAAGGACCATTGAATCTGCATCTTGAGGCGCTGAGCTCTGCCCAGAAAGTGTCTCTACTACCATCAACATTAGGACCATAAATGGAAGTAATGAGACAGAAAATGAATAGTTTTTCAGAATAATAGAAATGGAAAACTCCGCTTTCCAGCTCGATTCTAGGGACCATATAGAAGAATTCCAAGCCACAAGAATTCCTCCAGCACTGCCTTTAGCGTCCAACGAAACCCATTTAGCATCTTGGACTTTCCATAGAGAGCTCATCAGCTGATTAGAAAAGTCTCGAACCTTTGCCTCCTGAAGGCAAATCACATCAGGATTATTCCTCCCGCAAGTGTCTTTGATCAATCTTCTTTTCCGCTTCAACCCCACCCCTCTAACATTCCACGATAGGATCTTCATAGAGAAACCAAACTCCCCTGGTTATCGATATTCCCTGCTCTTGATAATAAGCCGATTGAAGAGTTGAAAGAAGTAAGACTGTGCAATTCTCTGTTGCTATGCGATCTGGAGGATTGCTGTTTTGGAGATCTGGTGCCAAGAAGCGGACAACCTCGGTTTTCAACACATTGGAACAAGGCTATGTAATCTTCCGGGCAATCTCCGAAAGATAGCCCTAGGGATCTACTTATGTGACCGATCACATCTCTAATCCATTTCTTCCTTTGGATTACTTCGATCAGCTCTGCCCTCTAAAATTCAGATTCCGACTTCAATAACTGAGTTTTCTCTGGTTGAATTGGATTACCTTCCTGCCAAATCTAAAGGGGCTCTGCTTCGATCGGGCTTGCAGAGCTGTCTTCACGAAATAGAGTGGATAGAGCCAGTTGGGATATCCCACTTCTGGGGGATTGAATCGGAGAAGGATTGGAAGGAGAATCTTGATATTTAGAACTCGACGACTGGAGATCGGGATCGGGAGGCTCTTTGGACTCCCAGGAGAGGGGCGGCGGCTTTGAAGGAAGATGGGGGCTATGATTTGTCCACCTGAGAGGATCAGGAATGGGAGGGAAGATGCAGATAGGGCCCTCGGAAAGAGACGAAGGGATTATTCTGGAAATCTTCAGGTGAGCAAGATCTGATGGAAGGTTCGGGGCATAGTGATTGGTTTAGATCGAAAATGGATGGGTTCGAATGGTCCAAAACTTGCATGAGTGGGATGAGTTGGAGAGTCGAGTCTACCCGCGTGTCTAAGACTGCTTCGGGAGCATCGACCTGAGCTTCTGAAGGGCCACGGGACCCTTTTAGTAATCGGGTCTTACGATTCGGGTCTCTTTCTGCTTCGGGTAGGTGACGTGGACGAGGCTCCTCTGTCCGCGAGCAAGGTGTCCCAAATCGGTTACGTACCGGCCATACGTAACGGTAACGGTGGGACCAGTTACTCGACACGGGGCCGTATCGGCCGATGTCCCGATTTTGTACCCGTAACGGCCGTTACGGGCCCGTTAAGAGCGTAACGGCCGTTACTGACCCGTAACAGGTATTATGGGCCTTGAAAAAAAAAAAAAAGAAAGAAAAAAACTTACCTTTTTCCTTTCTTTTCTTCTTCTTCTTCTTCCTCTTCTCGGATAGCTGCGGCCCGCAGCCGCAACCTTCTTCTTCTTCTTCTTCTCTCTCTCTCTGTTCTTTCCCTCTTTCCCTCTTTTTTCTTTTCTCTTCTTTCCCTCTTTTTTCTTTTCGGTTTCCCTCTCCCCCCCCCCCCCCCTTCCCTTTTTTCAGGTGTAAGTTGCTGTAGGTACGTGTCACGCTAAGACGAGCGCTGACACTCCTCGAGCTCCGAGTTGTACGAACGGTTCAAAGGAGATCAAAGTTATATGGGCTCCACTGTGATGTATTTATTATATCAACACCATCTATTTTTAAATATCATTTTAGAGCATTACCCAAAAAATGAATCGTATCCAAAGATTGTCTGGACCACACCAAAAATAGCAACGGAGATGATGATTTTCACCGTTAAACAATTTGTAGGCCCACCATAACATTTATTTTCCATCCAATCTGTTCATAAGTTCAAAAAGACCTGAATGAAGAGGAAAAACAAATTTCATATTGATCCAAAAGTTCTGTGATCCCAAAAAAGGTTTTAATGGTAGACGTTCAATCCCTCATTGTTTTTTGTAGTGTGGTCCACTTGATAATTAGATTTGTATTATGTTTTGTGTCAAGCCTTAAGATGATCTCGTCAAATGAATGGATAGTTTAGATTAACACATACATCACGAGTGGGGCCCAAAAAACTTTGACACGTGTGCTACACTTCACAATCCGAGTCCTGCCTAATTCGGGCCCTTAAAAAATTGTACACGAGACATATATTAACTTAAAATTTACCAATTAAATTATGAACGGCAATTGCTAACTCACAATGCCAAAATCAAATTATTTGAATAGTTTAATTGTTATTTTGTGGACTTTTATTTTTTAAAATAGGGCCTTTTGATTTTTTTCATGATTCACTATCCAATAAATGTCCACCAATACATAAGTGGGATAATGGCAATAAATTGCATGAATTTGAGGCTAATTTGGGGCATAGATTGGTCCTCCAAGTCAGCCCGAAATTGGCAACGCCATATACCTGAATTTAATTTCATTCTTTTAAAGAACTATTGGGAGAAAGATATTAAATTGTTAAGTATTTAAATTATATATTTAGAAAATTAAATATATAAATTTTGTAGTCAAATTCAGGTTATCTGGTTCAAAAATTAATCAGATAGTCCGATACAACTTCTCATCAAAGAGTGGACCGTTACACCACCATAAACATGTTCCAATTTATAAATGAATGCATATTTGGAATGCTTAGAATATTTCGGATTTAATCCATATTTTTTCATATTTTTTTGGCAAAAAAAAAAATGCTCCGTTACGGGCTGTTACGTCCCCGTATCCGTATCGATTTTGGAGGGCATTGTTACGCCAATCGATATCGATATGGGATACCTTGTTCGCGAGTTCGATAAGGCGAGCCGATTTGGTTGACGTATGTTATCCTCACAGATCTCGAGGCCACGCGTCACTTGTACCGCCAATTCTGCAGCTGCTCGAAAGCTGTGTACAACTGTCTCTGAAAAAGTAGCGAGCAGTAGGCACGGTGCTCCTGTGGAGCACATGAATCGTGCTCTTGCATTTGGATCCATGGCTACTGTCGTCTCATACGACGGATGAGAGTACTCCCTAGATCTCTATAGATCTCCCCAACAAGGGATTGGATCATCTTTCTTTTCCATTTGAATCTACAAA
Organism: Magnolia kwangsiensis; assembly: GCA_037074715.1. Classification (NCBI taxonomy): domain Eukaryota; kingdom Viridiplantae; phylum Streptophyta; class Magnoliopsida; order Magnoliales; family Magnoliaceae; genus Magnolia; species Magnolia kwangsiensis. The sequence continues at coordinate 160,365,283 of CM073575.1, forward strand.
GATACAATCCTATTGTCGACTTCCACTTGAATGTGAGATGGCAACGGCTCTCCCTTCACACATCTTACCCTAGTTCTGATCACTCCCATCTCCTCTCCTAGCAGAGTCCTAGGATCCATCTCGATGAGTTTCCCTAAGGTGGCTGCAGCTTCCAAGAAAAATTCTTCGTACCATAGTTCCTAGGGAACCGGCCATATGAGTATCCACACTTCTTCCATGCTGAACAGGGAAAATTCTTCCCAGCACTGGATTTGAAGGATAAGACCATCTTTGTGTAGAGCTCCTGCCCATATGAGAATGTTTGGATTAACACCCGGCCTTAGTTTGATTGTAGCCGATCGGATGAATGCTATATTGCTCCGGCGTAACATTGCAATACTTGTCTACCCAGGTTTTGATTTGGGGAATGGAGACATTATCTCTGGTTATCACTACCACTGTGTTTGCCAGGTCTTGTTTTGAGTGATCTATGCATGATTGCTTGATGCAAAGCACTGAACCGGGGCCTGGGTTCGCCGTCTCCAACTTCCTACCCTGGTCACTCTCCTGAGAATGAGTGATGGTGTTGGAGGAGATATCTTGTCCCCTAACTGTCTCGATAGATTGGGTTAACGCATCTTTGAACGATGTTGGTTTCTTTTGTCGAGGTCGATTTTGCACTGGGTCCTTGTCGGTTTTTGGAGTAAAGGTCTCCACGCCTTTTTTACCTTTGAGTTCAGGACCAAACCTAGCTCTTTGGACAAGAAGTTTAGCTCCGCCGAAACTCTCGCTGTGGAGCATCCATACTGCTCTAATCATTTCTTCTTCTGAGCTCATTCTTACTAATGTGAAGTCCCTGTAAGATCCATTTTTTCTGTCCCTTGGTCTTACAACATCCATCACAGCCCCTGCGCATCCGAAGAGACTGGCGAAATTTATAGGTGCCTATCCGTCTGGAAACCCCTTCACAAAGAGAGTTGGATAACTATCGTAATCTCTCCCTTTGTTGCTTTCCGATTTCGAGTTCCCTTTTCTCCTGTGTATTGTTTGCCATGTTCCTTTTGTCTCGCGATCTTGTGAGGGGACCCCATTTGCCATTGACCGGCTCTTCGATTCCTCCAGCGCGGTCTTCTCTTTCCCCTTATCCTTCGGCGCAATCATCTCTTTAACTTGTCATGGAAATTTGGTCAAAATTCATTCACAATGGTAACCGGAAACTTGTTGGAAGGAAAATAAACATTCTGCTGGAATCCATGAAGTTTTTAATGGTGTGGATTCAATCACGACTGTTTTGTGTGGTATGGTTCACCTAAGATTTGAGTTAGCTTCGTGTTCGGATCATGCCCACTGTTTTTTGATGTGCATTTCTGTTGTACAGTTGATGTACATTTCTGCTATATAGTTGATGTACATTCAACTGTATAGTTGTGGCCCCCATATAACCGTGCTGGCCTATTTTGTTTTGTTTTGTTTTTTTTTTTTTTGGGTCCTTCGTTAATTCAGGGATTTGGCACACGTGTTCTTTAACACATCCGCATGTGTGATCGTCACACGCTCGCGACCGTACTTGCAACCGTCTGTACTGATGGACTGTTAGTCATATTTTCCATTTTCTTTCGCTTCAGTATCGGTTTAATGCCCTAATTTCTATCCAGAGGAATCGAAATCTCTGAGAAGAAGGAAAACGATGATTTCTGTCTTCAGAGCTTGAAATATGGAAGGATTATTATTCCATCGCAAGCAATTTTTGTAGGATTTGACATTTCTCCGGTGATCATTTCTTCTTCTCCTTTTTTGCTTCTCTCTTCTTTTATACAAGATATGGAGCTCATTTTATTTGAATTTCTCTCCCATTTCGATCATCTTTATTTTCGTTTATTTTGAAGAATTTCATAATAATATCTCATCATTCCGCTTTGAATATGATTTTTTTTTCTTCTCGCCGTTACCCAAGGAAAACCCCACACCTTGCCAGAATGTGGCCTTCATGAAGCAAACCCCTTTCCACAGTGTAGAAGCTCTATAAGTAGATGATTCTCTAGTCCCCCATCCTCCTACTGAAGAGCCATATTTGCTTTTGAGGATTTCTTTCCAAAGGGCACCATCCTCTTCAGCAAGACACCACAACCATTTACCAAGAAGCACACAATTCATGATCTTGAGGTCCTTAATCCCTGCCCCTCCAACATATTAGGCCTTGCAAGCTTCTTTCCAATTGATTAGGTGGAGCCTTTTCTTTTCATCTATGCCTTGCCACATGAAAACTCAAGAGTCATGTATGAGATATGCCTTTCATCCATGCCTTGCCACAGGAAAACTCGAGAGTCATATATGAGATGCTAACACTTGGAATACAAAAATCAAGAGTCAAGACCAAACAACTAAAGAGGCTAAAGCACAATTGGCAAGCAAATTGATTGATGTGGACCAATACCACATCAACTTCACCATTCTAAATAGCTCGACTGGTGCCTTGCACTGGTTTCTAAAAGATTTATCATTCCGTTCCACCCTAATAGCACAAAGACTGACAAGGGGAAAACGCTTCCATGACATCCTTTATGACCATTACCATCTCTGTGGCATGTAAGAAATAAACCCCCGATTGATTCATGCCCCACCTAATGAGAATGATATAATCTGAAGAAGCCATCCAAGACTTCCTAGCCAAATGCGTGATGCATGAAGAGGTCAGCAAAATCCACATCCTTCACACACGAAATAAAAATGTTGGATGATCATGTGCCTTTTCTGTATCTTGTCCACTATAAGGATCTGATGTAGGACGGTCTAAAGTAGAATTGTGTGAGCACAACAATTATCCAGCGAAATAAACTAAGCAAATCAATTGAAATATTCACATTCCACATCATAGTAAAGATAATAATAAAGGGAACATGCAATGGTTGCAGACCATTATCACAATCCCGCGGTACCGTATTAAAATAATTCGCGGATTGGATCCGGCGAGGGATGTGACCTTCCAATCTTGCATGGTTTCAATCCAACAATCAATGTAGCTTCTCTAGTCCAGTAAATCAAAGGATTTCTGAAATAGGGACTGCTGGAAAATCTGAGAGATGGTTGGGATCAATTCTCAAATTTTCAGGGTCAATAACAATAAAAAAAAGATTAGGCATAGAAAGAGAAGAAGAAGGTTGGAGGGCTAGAAATAGAATTTAGAAGACGAGAAGAGATTAGGGGAAGAGAAGAACTTACCATAGAGAGAGGGGAAGGGGGCACCAAGCTTTCATTAAAAAAACATTATTAGGTTTTGGGTAGAAAGCACCTTATTTATAAAATTCGGATTTAAAAGAAAATGACTAAACTACCCCTATAATAAAAGAAGAGAAAAAATGTGCAAAACAAAGCTTTCTAAAAAAAAAATAAAAAAAATCCCGTGTAACAGATCAGTCTTCTAACTCATCCTACACGTGTGTCCTCCTAATGTGGGGCTTTCAATTAATCCAAGGACACGTGTAAGGTCATCGAAATCATCCATAGTTGTGCCATTAACCAGGTCTAATCATCCTTAGTTGTGCCATTAACCATGTCTTCAAAATCATCTCTGGTTGTGCCATGAATCATCATCGAGCCATAAAGATGTATTTGTCGGCCGCCTTCGTCTTTGATAAACTTTTAAGGGTCTGATGTCCTCATCAGGATCCTAAACCAGGAACCCTTATCTAGAAAGTGTGATGTTTTCCGGACTGCTGCACGTCTATCATTGCCAACGTTTTTCAAGTTATTCATAGGTATACTATTTTTTCATATTGGTTAGGTTTCTCCGAGAAGTTTTCCAAACATTTTCGTGATGCAAAATGTCTTGAAATTTGAAACCCCAATCTAAACAGATCAGAAGTAAGCATAATGAAATGCTCAGAAAGTTGCCCTTTGTGGTACCTCCTTTTATTTCAATTCTTTTTCTTTTCTCTTTGTCAATCTATGGATATATGCCACCTTTTTACAGCGTTGCATAGGGATGCTAAACAATCTTCATGTCTTTTCTATGGTGGTCGATCTTATATGAGTCTTTGGAAGTGCCAATAATCCATCATGGAAGTTCTTGTACAATTGAAGGTTTAAAAGCTTGATTTTTGGTCAAGTTTTCCACAGTAAAAAAAATCTAAGCTAACCCCCTAAACTCATTTTGGTCAAATTAACATGTGATGCGGGACGGGATATCAGATTAACTAGAGTAATCAAAAGACAAAAGAACGCTAAACTACCACAAGTTAAAAATTCAGATTTGTAACATGTTTAAGGTTCAAAACACCTAACAATCAATGAGTTTATTACAATCAAGTGCCAACTTGAATCACATATTAACCTGAACAAGAGTTTTTTTTTTTTTATAAAAAAAGTAACGGGATTATATTGAAGCCGAAAGAAAAAGAGATACAAACGGGGCTGTTGAGATAGCAGAAAAGGGAAGGAGCAAAAGAAAGAAGCTATAAACCTAAAAAGAGAAAATCAAAACCAGCTAGGGTAGGCACATTCGAAGCCCATTCAATTAGGAGTTTTTTAGCTTTCGAACCAACAGACTGAACAGAAGCGTGAGCGTTGTTGAAGCATCTATCATTTCTCTCCTTCCAGATAGCCCACCAGATGGCCACAATTGCCATTTTCCAAACCTTGGATTTCACCTTACCCAGCTTGAAACTGTGCCAATAAGCGAGAAGAGAAGAAGCAGAAAAGGGGACAACCAACAACGCTGAAACGAGAGATAAAGTCTTGACGAATCTGAGAGACGAGCGGGCAATGGACGAGAAGGTAATCAACTGATTCAGCACTGTTCATGCAACACAGACAGATGTTGGTGAGCTGCATACCCTTCTTCATGAGGTTGTCCACTGTGAGAATCCGATTTCGGGAAGCTAGCCAGGTAAAACATTTGTATTTAGGAGGCATGGGGTATTTCCAGATGAAATGGGAGGTTAGCGAGACAGGATGGTGGGATTGGATGTGGTTAGAATACAGGGATTTGACAGAGAAGTTGGAGGATTTATCTAAGGACCATATAATCTTATCAGCTTCAAAGGTGGATGGGTTCGCCCTGGATAGGAGGGAGAGAAGATCTGCATAATGAATCACCTCGCAGTCACGAAGATTTCTGCGGCATCTGATATCCCAAATAGTAATAGAGTTTGATATGGAAAAGAAGCAATTGATATGTCTATTTTGATGAACAGCTAAGCGAAAAATTGAAAGGAATGAGTCCCGCAAACATCCGTCCCCAATCCAATGGTCCTCCCAGAATCGGATCGACCAGCCGTTCCCTAGCTGGAACGAGATATTATTGGTAATCACTTTTTTATAATGCAGGATGCCTCTCCATATGGATGAGGCTTCGTAGGCTGTGGAATCCCTAGTCCACCAGCCACCCGGAGTAGAGCCATATTTTCCTTTAATGGTGATATTCCACAAAGCTTCTAGTTCCGATCCGAGTCTCCAGGTGCACTTCCCAAGCAGGGCCTTGTTCATGGTTTTCAAATTTATCACGCTAGTGCCTCAACTTCTGAAATGACTGCAAACTTCTTTCCAATCCATAAGACAATTTTTTCTGGTTTTCCTTGCCACTCCACAAGAAGTCCCTCCTTAAATTGTCGATCCTACGCATCACCACAGACGGGCAAATGAGAAGGGAGAAGAAGTAAATAGGGATATTAGACATAGCGGCCTTAATGAGCGTAAGCCTTCCCCCCATAGATAGGTATCTGCACTTACAGCGTGCCAGCATCTTCTGAAATTTTTTGACTACCCTGTCCCACATGGATATCGGAGGAGGGCCAATGGTCAGCGGTAGACCCACAAAGAAGGTGGGAAGAAAGGTAGTGGAGCATCCCAAGATGTGGTAAAAAGGAATTGAGATCCAGGTCAGAGACGTTGATCCCAAACACTTTGGATTTGGCCATGTTAATGTGCAGCCCAGATACCGCCTTGAAGCATCTGAAGGTAGTATGGAGATTAGATATAGCGTCGGAGTCCGCTTCGCAAGTAATCATCGTATCGTCTGCAAATTCAATATGTGTGATCGGGAGTGCAGGTCTCTCTTTTTTTTTTTTGCCAGAGACAACATACCCACTCAGACATCCTCCCATAACCTAACTCTGTCTCCTCTCCCCATTTTAAATCTCGTGCCTTCCATAAGAAACTTTCCCCATTTTTTCCTTCTGGCTCCTGCTCTACAAATGCCCCTCTAGACTTCAGATTGTGCTCCATTGTTCACACAATTGGGTCCAGCCTCCACTTTCCAGCCCATACTCCTCAATAATTTCCTCCGCAAAGCATTGTGTTCATGCTAGAATTCCACCACATTCCCCAATAAGCTCACATTCTTTTCCCTAATCATCCCCAGACCTAAGCCTCCTTCCCCTTTTCCCAATTGAACTTCGACCCAATTTACCAGATGGAATTTTTCTGATCTCACTTTCCTTCCCACAGAAAGTCCTTTTGAAGTTTCTCATCCTTTAAAACCGCTACTGGAAATTGAGCAAGGAGATGTAGTCCACAGAGAAGTTAGCTCCAGCCACCCTTATTAATCCTATGCTAAAGCATCCTGCAATAATAGAAAAAAAGAAAGGGACTAATGGGTGCCTTCTCTTAGGCTCAGGGTATTAAAAAGTGGTTTCGTAACTGTTGTATCAGCCGATACATGAAGGGCATGGTCACCCTCATTACATGATACCAGGGGTGAAAAATGAATGGCTGTATTGGACTGTATTAGCACCGGTTGTGAATACTTTAAAAAAGAAGTTAGGGCCCACACTTCGTTTCAATGTACTAATATGGTTTGAGGCGAATGGGATGCCAAAACCCTTGCAAAAGGAGTGATGAGAATGTCACTCGTAGGTTCGTCCTTTCCATTTTCCTTTTCAATCTAAGTTTCATAATCTAAAAACGAAAGGGTTGTACTAATGTCCCCACCAAGGTGTGCAAAATCGGTTAAACAAAAGGCTTGTACTAATGTCCCTACCAAGGTGTGCAAAATTGGTTACGTAGTGGCCATAAACGTAACGGTAACCATTGTCCAGGAAAAAGAACCACAACGGCTGTTACCGGGCATAAAGGCCGTTACGCACAGTAACCCTAAAAGAAAACAGCAAAAAAGAAGAAAGAAATACCTATTATTCTTCTCTTTTTCCTCTTCTTCGTTTTTCTTCTACCTGCTAGGGCTGCTACTCCTTTCCCCTCTTGTCCGACCCCCCCCCCCTCTCTCAAAATGAATGTGGACCTATTGTTTTTTAAATAGTCTACGGCTGACACCGCTCAGTGCACTTCACTGTTTCAGTGTATGGGACCCACCTTGATTTATGTGTTGTATATACATGCAGTCCATCAGTTTTTCCAGTTCATTTTAAGGCATGGTCCCTAAAATAAAGCAGATCCAAGTCTCAAGTGGACCACACAGTAGGGATTAGATGCCTACCATTAAAAACTTTCCAAGGCCCACGATAATGTTTATTTGCCAACGAACCCATTGATAAGGTAACATGGAACTGATTAAGGGAGAACCCAAATAGCAGCTTAATAAAAAAATTTTAAAAATAAAAATCCCCAAGAAGTTTTTAATGGTGGCAATTCAATCTCTACCATGTGGTTCACCAGCGATTTGGATCTGCCTCATTTTTTTTTTATACCATGCCCTGGATTGAGTTGGAAAAAGGATAGATAGCATGAACGTACAACAAATGCATCAAGGTGGGCCCTACATTCAAAGGGTCAGGGGTTTAAATATGACTTAAACTAAGTTGGCAAATACATTGACATGGGTCCCAAGAATATGGCATATTTTTTGGACCATGCCTTAAATTGAGTCAGCAAAAAAAATTGACAAAATAAATGTACAAATATATTGGGGTAGGCCTCACGCACAATTTGTCCACCTCAGATTGGATTTGCTCTAAAATGAGTTGGCAAAACGGATAGATGACATGGATATACAATATATACATCACATGGATATACAATATATACATTGAGATGGGTTCTACCTACATGGCCCTAAAAATTTATACATAAGGCATACATTAATTTAAAATTAATCAACTGAATTATGATAGTATTGTTGCTAAGTCACAATCCCAAATTAAGATGTTTGAATAATTTTCACCATTAATTTGTAGACACTTTATTTATTATTATTATTATTTTTCAAATAAGACCATTTGATACTTTTCATTTTTTATTGTCCAATAAATGTCTACCAATACATTAGTTGGATAAGTGCCAACAGATTGGATGAATTTGAGGATGATTTAGGGCATCGAATGGCTTGCCAAATCAGCCCTAAATCGGCAAAACTATTCACCCAAATCTAACTTCAATTCTTTTTAAAGATCTATTTGGAGAAGTGATATTAAATTGTTAGATATATGAATTACATAATATGACACAAAAGTCCCTATACATTGTATGTTGAAATGAAATGAAAGTAAAACCTGCAAATATGATAAAGTAAAACCTGCTCTAATGATCCTTTTGTGTCTTTAATAGGGTCAGGGGCTTTGTGGCCGGCTTTGCATTTTGGGAAGTGCTCCCCCCTTTTTAATTTAATATAGCCTCAGTCACTCTCCTTTCCTCTCTCTCTCTCTCCTGCACACACAGACATTCACATGTATACACAACCCACACGCACGAACATATAAATTGGGGCAGGGCCAATTCATTGCTGTAAGCATCAGCCAATGCTCTGCATTAGCAAACAAGGGGCCCCACTTCTACGAAGTGAAAACCCGAGCATACCATGCAAAGCCTCGGGTCAAGGATCCTATAGTTCCTCTTCACTAAGATCCTGACACAAGTCACACTTTGTTATTCGAGCATGCTGTATAATCGCCCCAGTTGTTGATGATTCCTTGATTTTCAAATTCAAATGATAGAATTTGATTCATTTCTTGCCTTGTGTTGTCATTCTCTTTCCATCATATATGATATTTGTAGGTTCTATCATTTCAAGCAAGAATGGCCCCACTAAAAGATATAGTCCCAGCCGCTCAAAACAACATTAGCACGGAATTCATATTGTTGGACAAAAGCAGCACGGTGAAGGAAGGGCAAGAGAGGACATGTTTGGCGTTGGTTGCAGATGAGACTGCCGCGGTCCACTTCCAGCTGTGGGGGAGTGAATGTGATGTGTTTGAGGCGGGCAATATCATTCGGCTAAGTAATGGTATTTTCTCTTATAATAGGAATAGTCTTGTTCTAAGAGCCGGTAAGAGGGGGAAAGCTGAAAAGGTGGGAGAATTCACCAAGGTGTTCGTTGAGACCCCAAACATGAGTGAGATCCGTTGGGGACCTGATCCTAAGAATTTTAAGAATCTAGTGCAGGAGGCTGTCATTGCGCCTTACTCACGTATGTTCCCACCGCTACGTTAGGTATTTCCTCCACTGGTGTACTTTTTTGTGGAGAAATTATGAAGACTTGATGTGTGAGGAGGCGAATGGCATCTTTGATGTGTTCCACTCACATGTGGGGCCCCATAATTCTTTGATCTCTACCATTGCTATGATGGACAGTGTGGATGATACATGCCCTGAATGCCTCCTTTAAAAATAAAAATAAAAAAATAAAATAAAATTGGGGCTGGGTCACATCTGATGGTTTGTTAGGCTGGGAGCAATTATCCCTTTACTCATGCTTGGCCCTTCCAGCTCAGCTGCCACCCCACTGCTTTTCTACTATTATTTCTGCCCAAGAGTCCTCTTGCTTTGTTTCCCATCCTCAATACAAAACATGCCCATCGTATGGATGTATGGCATTCAACCCAAATACTGAATTAGTCAGTTGATACTGGATATTTTAATCAATGGATGGTTGTCAAATGTCAATGGTTAGCCATTTTGTTTATGACCATCTGTTTTCAGGCCACCAATTATGTAGTTAATATTATGGTTGATGCCAGTTTTGGCGCGGCCAATTTAGCAATGTCCCACTCACAAGGTAACCACCATTTACAGCCATTCTCACGGTAGACGTACCTTTTTTTTCTTCTATATTTGGACGTGCAATTTTGGGGTTGTAGGTGTCAATTTTCCAACGGTAGAAAAAGATGGAGGGATTTAGGTGAAGCTGAAGGTAGGTTTTGTTGGCAAGTTTGTAGTTGCAAAGCTTTTTGGGAAATAAACTGGTTGCAGAGCAGCAAAGATTGGAACGACAGCCTCTAGCCTTAATTTTTTTAATGCTTTTATCTTTCAATGGGGTTGTTATTTATTGAAAAAAGAAGTAAAAAATTGAACAGATTAAACCGTCCCGCCTCTAGTCTTATTATTATAATTTTTTTATGCTTTTATATTTCAATGGTGGTGTTATTTATAGAAAACAGAAGGAAAAAAAATGAACAGATAAAACATTTGTTATAATGTATAAACAAACTCTTATTCAGGTTAATATGTGATTCAAGTTGTCACTTGATTGTAATCATCCCATGTAATAGTCTATTACATTGTACTTGTGGGAGCTTTGTGCTCTCATTTCCAAACCCCAAACTGGATGGAGGGTTGCTCAGGTTGGTGGCCAATGTCAAACTCACGTTTAACTTTTCATCATGAATCTGAACAATATGACATTTGAATCTCATGCTAGGGTTCTCTGTAAGTGACATGCTACATTGGTACCTAGGTGTAGTGAGAAATGGGCTAGGTTTGATTAGGGTGTATCCCATAGTAGTGACGCGCAGCAATAGCTCGGTTGGTGTGAGAAGTAGGAGGGTTCCTGCTCCATTCTAGATGCATGTGGGTGAAGAAACTAGTCCAAATATAACCGTTGGGAAGTATGCCATCATCAGATACTTCGCATAAGGCAGTGCATTCTCATGGCACACAAAATGCCATAGCATACTCCCCAAATCGCAATATGTGATACACATGGATTATGTGATCGGATATGACAACAATGTCCAAATAGATTATCCTTCTAACTACTTGCCATACAATATGATAGGAATTGTATGATTTATATAGTGAATCACATGATTTGGACAACACTGGGTATGCATGGCACTCAAATTTCGTACATGACGTGGCACACAGTGAATCAGATTAGACCATGGGCATTGTGGGATCCACTGTAGAAACTCATCCTGCCCCGTACCTGCCCAAAACCCAAACTTTCGATCTCCTAAGACCTGATGGGCACTGAATCTGATTGAAGTTGGGTCCCTGTATGTTGAGTATGGTTCCTAGCCCTAACTGCAATAGGGTCCTGAACCTTGCCCCTTAGGTGGGTCCGGATATGGTACTCAAATCTGACCCGTTGAGAGCCCCGGGGTCTAGGTAAGTCCAATGCTGGTCGTATCTAGACATGGATGAGTAGTTGTGGGATTACCTCAAGGGATGCATTGTTATTATTATTATTATTATTATTATTTATTTATTTATTTTTTGAACATTCTCAAGGGAGGCATTACTGAAATAGCAAAGAAGAGAGGCCCTTCGTGCATGATCGCGTGGACGCACACACCCAACCCTCTTCTGAGGGCAAATAACTTTGAATACGGGTTAGTTTTCTAATTGGCTCAGATTTGGAAATGGAAAATCCAGGCCCATCTAAGGTAGGGCCTGTCTAGGTCAGAGAAGCTTTAAGGTGTTTTGATATAATTACATGGTTGTCCTCCTATTATTGTTGGGCAACATGAGATTTGGGGGATATGGGAGGATGATTGGGAGAACAACTGATTTGTATTTTACGTCATGATTTAATGTTGGGAATCCATCATTTATTTCACATTTTTTGTGCTTGCATTTGGATTCATCCTCATCATGATTAATTAATTTCTTTATCAAAAGACAACTGGCTTTGTGGTAAGATTGTGAGTGATGAAATACTTAGGTGCCTAGCTGAAGCAAGAGATCCACTTTCTCATTGAATTGTTGAAACCCTTTTCAAATTGCAACCTACTGTCCCAGTTTGGAAATAACAGAAATGTTCAGTGGTGCCATTTGAATGGCACTGATTTGCTGTTTTTTGAATAGCTCTGTTTGGAAAGTGCGGAACCCACATTTCAATATTGATCAATAGAGAATATTCATAAACCCAAATGGTTAGTAAGCCAAGGTATTTTATAATGGTAATGGTAGCCATAACGACCACCACTGCTGTTACCTTTATGATATGGGTTGATATGGGTCATAAGGGCTTTTATGTCCCCCTTAATGGTCGTTATGTCCTGTCTTTTCTTTTCTTTTTTTTATTAAAAGAAAAACCTGGTAATCCTATATCTGCCCTATAACGTTTAAAAAAAAAAAACAAACTGAAAAACATATATTTGTCCCGTTACTTGTAACACACATTATGGGGCTGTTACGGCCTTTACATGGGGCATAGCGGGCCGTTAGTAGTTACGGGTTTTTTTTTTTTTCCATAACTGCTATTACAGTCATTACAACCCCATAACGTGTAATGGTTGCCATTGATACCTTTACGTAACGGCCTTTATGGCCTCGTAATGCCTTTACGGCACACCATGCAGTGAGCAAATTGTGGCTCATGGCGAATAATATCATCTAGTGATAGAGCCTGTAACTGTATGATATAAAGGAGCCTTTCTTTTGATTTTCACTCCTCTCGTTTTCTTCAATTAGACATTAGAGAAGGCTTAGGAACACATTTTTGACTAGATCGAGCACTATTTTGGAGATCAAAACACTACACTTAACTGGGTTTAGGGAAATCAAAATGGAGTTTGGCATTTTGAGGAAAACTAAGAAAAAGAGTTAATCATTAGTTTTTATTTTTCCTTCTTGTTTTGGATGTATTTCAACACATTAGGAGCTAATTCACCAAATCATGCCTGATTTGTATTGGATTAGGGCCTATTTGGTTAGTTTAACCAAAATTTTCTCCAATTTGACCATTTTTTTCCTGATTTGTCTTTCTTTTTTATTTTTACTTTTTAAAATATTTTTTAAGTGATGCACACACAATTTGTTTACAATCTGACTTTAGATTCATACCTAAAATTGGGTGGTCTTGGAAAATTTGGGCATTTTCATGCCATTTTAAAGATGAATAGTTCCACATGATTTTTTTTTTAATGATTTTTTAATTTTATTTTATAAATTTCTCAGAATTTGTTTTGGGAATTGGGTGTTCTTAATATCTTGAACATAAATCTATGCATGTATCAGGTCTACTTCATAATTTGGACACCTTTTTTTTTCCCTGATTTTTCTTTCTTTTTTATTTTTACTTTTTAAAATATTTTTTAAGTGATGCACACACAATTTCTTTACAATCTGACTTTAGATTCATACCTAAAATTGGGTGGTCTTGGAATTTTTGGGCATTTTCATGCCATTTTAAAGATGAATAGTTCCACATGATTTTTTTTTTTTTTAAATTCTCAGAATTTGTTTTGGGAATCGAGTGTTCTTAATATCATGAACATAAATCTATGCATGTATCAGGTCTACTTCATAATTTAGACGCTTTTTTTTTTTTTTTTTTCCTGGTCACTTTCATGCCGTTTTTGAGATGAAGAGCAACTCGGTTTACCCCCCCCCCCCAAGCGCTGAAAGTTGGGCAGGTTGGTGCTCAACCCTAGCCCAACCCATGGTTCCTATACCTCAACCCTAACCCAACCTCGGGTTAGGAATTCTCAACCCAAGCCTAACCCAAGTGGGTTCGGTCGGGTTGGCCCAGTTGGTTGGGTAGATATATGCTAATATTTTCATTATTACGTTAGTCTATTATATTTTCAATACAAGTTTTATTTTTTATACCTATAATTTTATTAATTATATATGTAGTTATTTATTATAATTTGTAAAGAACATTTTTTCTAAACAAACAAGATAAAATATATGACAACTACTCCTTTAAAAGTCGTATTGTGTATCAAGCAATCTATTTGAGAGAGAAATCCAGTGTATCTTGTTAGCTTGATTCATCGGAAATGACGTGGACCAATGAAACCCGACAACATTGGAATTTCCTGTGCGTTCAACACAGATGATCTGCACTCAATTATAATTAATTTATAAGGAACTTATATATTGATCGGGTTCGGGTTGGGTCGAGCAACTCGAGACCTCAACCCAAGCCCAACCCAAGTTTTATCGGTTAGTGTTTGTATGGCCCAAGCTCGAGACCAACCCCCAACACACACACAAATTCTTTTTCTTACAATTTCTTTGGAGTGAGGTGATTTAATTAATTCAAACATAGATTACAATTTCTCTATAGATTAGCCATTACCTTAGGTTGGACAAAATGCAAATTAGTTGTTATCAAAGGACAACTAATATAATATTCAGGTAATTTACAAGCATGCTAACTTTTTATAGACTCTCCTCATTGACCTTGGTTTTGGATCACTAGAAATGGGTCGAATCATAGGCAATGGTAAAAGAAGTTCGACAGTTTCATGTCGGGAAACGGTTTTAGGAGATGTCATGCAGACCACTGTTGTTACTTGAAGAAGTTTGATACGTCGTACATCATCTTTCTTCTGTATGTTGATGATATACTTGTGGCCGGTTTAAGCATGAAGGACATCTCAGATTTCAAAAGACAACTGTTTAGAGAATTTTTCATGAAGAATTTAGGAGCTGCAAAAGAAATCCTAGGCATAAGGATAAAGCGTGACAAGAAAAACAAGAAACTAATTTTGTCACAAGTAGAGTACATAACCAAGGTATTTGATCGATTTAATATGGGAGGTGCTAAGCCGTTTAGCACTCCATTAGCCAACCACTTCAAGCTATCTAAGGAGCAAGGTGCAAAGATACAGGAGGAACGGGACTACATGGCTAAAGTCCCATACGCGTCAGCTATTAGGAGTCTCATGTATGCTATGGTGAGCATGAGGCCAGACCTTGCTCAAGCAGTGGGAGTTGTTAGCAGGTTCATGAACAACCCCGGGAAGGAACATTGGGAAGCTGTGAAGTGGATTCTTAGATACCTGGTAGGTACTAAGGGTATAAGGCTGTGTTATGGTGGATCAGAAATCAAGCTACAAGGCTACGTAGATTCAGATTTGGCAGAAGATATCGACAGCAGAAGAAGCACTACAGGTTATGTTTTTACTCTAGGTAGTGCTGCAGTCAGTTGGGTCTCTCAGTTACAAAAGATAGTATCTATCAATACAACAGAAGCAGAATATGTTGCGGCTACAAAAGTGTACAAGGAGATGGTGTGGATGCAAAGTTTCATGGAAGAGTTAGGTAAGAAGCAAGCATATTGCAAGCTATACAATGACAGTCAGAGTGCAATACACTTGACTAAGAATTTAGCCTTTCATTCAAGGACCAAGCATTTTGTCATCAGATATCACTTCATATGTTCGTTACTGGAAGATGGATCGATTACTCTGGAGAAGATTCATACAAGTGAGAATCCTGCGGATATGCTGACCAAGGCGATCACACGGGAGAAGCTGAAGCTTTGATTGGTCTTCAGGCTTGAAGACGGGGAGGTGGTGCACTCCAGATGTAGAAGATGAAAGATTATGACAATGTGTCTCCAAATGAGAGATTGTTGAGATATGGAGCCACATCTGGGGTCGCACGACCGGTTATGACCCCTGCTCGACCGGTCGTGTACCGCACTCGACCAGTCATGAGCAGTCGTGGACTGGCTCAACTCAAAGTCCAGCAAGCATCAGATTTTTTGTTCCGAGGTGATCGACCAGTCGAGGCAAATTTTTGGTTCCGAGGTGCTTGACCGGTCGAGGGGTCCACTCAACGGGTCGTGCAGTCTGCTCGACCGGTTGTGGTTACGTAGATTCGTTTTTGAATTTAATGCGGACTACGGATTTTTGAGTAAGCTTTCGCAAGGGTGTAAAAGGGAAGTTGCTTAAACTATATAGGTGTCCCTAGGGCTTTTCTAGTATATTGGGAAATAATTCTAAGGTGTGAGCAAAAGGTTTTCTCTGTACTTCCAAGGGAGAGATTAGTATTTTGCCTTGTAATCTTTGTTTTCTTCATGGTGGAAGTTTGCATCCGTGGTTTTTTTACCCTAGTTTGGGGTTTTTTCACGTATATTTTGTCTTGTGGTTTGCTTGGATTGCTTTGATTTGTTTTTAGTTTATATTTCTCCTTGTTTATCGTTTGTGGATGAGATCGGATATTAGATCTTGGCTCACTGTATTGTTGGAGTGCTATGCAACAAACATATGAAAAATAACAAGAGTAAAAAGAATGAATAGTGGTACATAGTAATTTATCCATTTAGCTTGTCCTTTAGACGATCTAAACCATAGATCATGATCTGGGGCCATTTATACCGTAGAGTCAGAGGGGTGATTAGACCCATCTGCTCCAATAGTGAATAGGTGGGCCGCTGGATCTAGATTGTTCATCTTCGGCTTCATGAAGGTTCCATTTCGTGTAGATCGTTAGATCTTGAGGGCTCACACTTCTGCACTTCCTATTAGTGGTATCAGAGCATTCAACGGCGGATCTCCTATTTAATATTTTCATCACGAAAGGTAAGTGGGTATTTTGCACCTAATAGCGATGGATGATCCAAAAAAAAATAAAAATTTGATAATGGTCCACAAACACCCTACATTCAAATAAGGGTACATTCATATATAACACTGGACAAAAAACATTCAAAGAAAGTCTGCAAGTTGTTGAAATTTATCTATGGGCTGAAGCAATCTTCAAGACAGTGGTACATGAGGTTCTACTTAGCCATCACTACTTTTGGATTCACAATGCGTGAAGAAAATCATTGTTTATACATGAAACGGTCTAGAAGATCTTATCTGATACTATCTCTATATGTAAACGATATTCTGTTATCTAGTAATGACATGCAATTGTTGATATTGACTAAAGATTGACTATTCTCGAACTTCGAGATGAAAGATCTTGGTGAAGCTAACTTTATTCTTGGGGTAAAAATCATCAGGGATCGTCCTAAGAAATTTTTAGGCTTGTCTCAAGCCACCTATATACAAAAGATCTTAGAACGGTTTAGGATGGAAAATTTAAAAGCTGTTGAAACACCTATGTATAAAGTTACCAAGTTAGATAGGAAATCATGTCTCCAGACTAAAGCTAAGAAAACTTAGCGTATCCATTGCCATGGATCATGAAAAGCAGCTTCAATCATATGATGAGTTTGGATTGCAAATGAGCCGAATCATATAAACAATTTCGATCTACTGAATGGTCCACGAATGTCAATGTTTTTTATTCATCTAAATCGCACATTTCAGAAGTTCGGATCATTAGAAATGGGCCAAATCATATGAATTTAGATTGTTGTAAAAAGAAACTTAATTGTTTGAATTGTGTAATGAATTGAAGAGAGTCCTACAAAATTAACGATGTGTATCACTGAGAACCAACCTCAAATATTATGAATAGATGGATCAACTTAACATATCCACTGGGATGGGTCAAGAAAAGAGGTTTCAAACATATGATGAGTTTAGATCACTAATAGCAATGCAATTCATAAGTTGCATTTGGATCGTTGAATGGGTTGAAACTTATAACAAATTCAAATCAACTAAAATGACCCAAGCATGTTAAAGGTTTGGATCACTACAAATGGGCCAAATCATATGAACAGTTTGGATCCTTTGTAAAGCTTAAGAAGGTCCTACAAAATTTAGTGCAATGATCAACTTAGCATAACCATTGCCATGGATCATGAAAAGCAGCTTCAATCATATGATAAGTTTGGATCATTAAAAGCAGCATCAATTGTTTAATGAGTTTGGATTGCCGAATGAGCCTAATCATATCAACAATTCGGATCCACTGAATGACCCAAACATGTCAATGTTTTTTATCCATCAAAATGGCCCATTCCAAAGGTTTGGATCATTAGAATTGGGCCAGATGATACGAATTTGGATTATTATAAAAAGAAACCTGATTGTTTGAATTGTGCATAGAATTGAAGAGAGACCTACAAAATTAACTATGTGGATCATTGAGAACCAACCTCAAATATTATGAATAGATGGATCAAATTAACATATCCATGAGGATGGTTCATGGAAATAGGCTTCAATCATATGATGAGTTTAGATCATTAATAGCAGCACAAATCATGAGAAACATTTGGATCGCTGAATAGGCCGAATCGTCAAAGGTTTGGATCACTAGAAATGGGCCAAATCATATGAACTGTTTGGATTGTTCGTAAAGTTGAAGAGGGTTGTACAAAATTTAGGGCATGGATCAACTTAGCATATCCATTGCTATAGATCATGAAAAGTAGCATCAATCATATGATGAGTTTAGATCATTAATAGCAACTTCAATCGTACGATGAGTTTGGATCGCCGAATGAGCCTAATCATATGAATTTAGATCGTTGTAAAAAGAAACCTGATTATTTGAATTGTGTAATGAATTGAAGAGGGTCCTACAAAATTAATGGGTCAAGAATAGAGGTTTCAATCATATGATGAGTTTAGATCACTAATAGCAGCGCGAATCATAAGATGTATTTGGATCGCTAAATGGGCTGAAACTTACAAGAAATTCAAATAAACTGAAATGACCCAAGCATGTCAAAGGTTTGAATCACTACAAATGGGTCAAATCATATGAATAGTTTGGATCGTTTGTACAGCTTAAGAAGGTCCTATAAAATTTAGCACATGAATCAACTTAGCATATCAATTGCCATGGATCATAAAAAGCAACTTTAATCATCTGATGAGTTTGGATCATTGAAAGCAGCATCAATTGTATAATTAGTTTGGATCGCCGAATGAGCTGGAATCATATCAAAAATTTGGATCCACTGAATGGTCCAAGCATGTCAATGTTTTTTATCCATCGAAATGGTTCATTCCAAAGGTTTGGATCACTAGAAATGGGTCAAATGATATGAATTTGGATTATTGTAAAAAGAAACCTAATTGTTTGAATTGTGTATAAATTGAAGAGAGACCTACAAAATTAACAAGTGGATCACTAAGAACTAACCTCAAATATTATGAATAGATGGATCAACTTAACATACACATTAGGATGGTTCATAGAAAGAGGCTTCAATCATATGATGAGTTTAGATCATTAATAGTAGCACAAATCATGAGATACATTTAGATCGCTGAATGGGTCGAATCGTCAAAGGTTTGGATCACTAGAAATGTGCCAAATCATATGAACTGTTTGGATCGTTTGTAAAGTTGAAGAGGGTCATACAAAATTTAGGGCATGGATCAACTTAGCATATCCATTGCCATATATCATGAAAAGCAGCATCAATCATATGATGAATTTAGATCATTAATAGCAACTTTAATCGTATGATGAGTTTGGATCGCCAAATGAGCCTAATCATATGAACAATTTGGATCCACTGAATGGACAAAGCATGTCAATGTTTTTATCCATCGAAATGGCCCCTTTCAAAGGTTTGGATAACTAGAAATAAGCCAAATCATACGAATTTGGATCGTTGTAAAAAGAAATCTGATTGTTTAAATTGCGTATAGAAATGAAGAGTCCTACAAAATTAACGATGAGGATCACTGAGAACTAACCTCAAATATTATAAATAAATGAATCAACTTAACATATCCATTGGGATGGGTCATGGAATCATGGAAAGAGGCTTTAATCATATGATGCGTTTAGATCACTAATAGTAACACGAATCATATGATGCATCGGGATTGCTAAATGGGCCGAATCATATAAGAAGTTCAAATCCACTAAAATAGCCCAAGCACGTCAAAGGTTTTGATCAATTGAAATGGCCTAAGCATGTCAAAGTTTGGATCGCTAGAAATTAGCCAAATCATATGAACAATTTGGATCATTTGTAAAGGTGAAGAGTGTCCTACAAAATTTAGGGCATGGATGAACTTGGCATATCCATTGCCATGGATCATGAAAATTAGCTTTAATCATATGAAGAGTTTGGATCATGAAAAGCATCTTCAACCATATGAAGAGTTTGGATCATGAAAAGTTGATTCAATCATATGATGAGTTTGGATCATCGAATGAGCCGAATCACAAGAACAATTTGGATCCATTGAATGACCCAAGCGTGTCAATGTTTTTTATCCATCGAAATAGCCCATGTCAAAGGTTTCGATCACTAGAAATGGGCTAAATCATATGAATTTGGATTGTTGTAAAAAGAAATCTGATTGTTTGAATTGTGTATAGAACTGAAGACGGTCCTACAAAATTTAATAATGTGGATCACTAGGAACCAACTTCAAATATTACGAATATATGGATCAACTTAACATATCCATCGGGATGGATCAAGGAAAGAGGCTTGAATCATATGATGAGTTCATATCACTAACAATAACACGAATCATATAATGCATTTGAATTGCTGAATGGGCCGAATCATATAATCCACATAATTGGAACAAGCATGCTAAGGGTTTTGATCCATTTAAATGGCCCAAGCATGTCAAAGGTTTGGATTACTAGAAATGGGCTAAATCATATGAATAGTTTGGATCATTTATAAAGCTAAAGAGGGTCCTATGAATTTTAGGGCATTGATCAACTTAACATATCCATTACTATGGATCATGAAAAGCAGCTTTAATCATATGATGAGTTTGGATCATGAAAAGCAACTTTAATCGTATGATGAGTTTAGATTGGTGAATGAGAGGAATCGGATAAATAATTTGGATCTACTGAATGGCCCAAGCATGTCAATGTTTTTTATTTGGTTGGATAATTGAAAATGGGCCTCCTTGTGCATGACTCATGCATTCAATTCTCTAATGAGCGAAACTACAATTATGAATCCACAAAGGGTTGTGTCACAAAGCAGGCCAAACCATATGAACGGTTTTGATTGTCGGAAACAGACTACCATATTAACAATTTGAATCACCGAAAACTTGTCAATCGTATGATTGGTGGGGATTGTTGAATTGCACAATGATATGCCAAGATTCCTCTCCTCCCATAACGATTTTTTGTTTTTGTGCAACCCAACAAACAATGTAAAACATTCATTCATTGACTTTGTAAATAGAGGCCTAAGTTTACCAATTGATTTTTATCCAAACAAATGAAGGGGTTTAGATCACTTAAAATAGACAATCATACGAATAATTTTAATCCCCTGAATAGGTGCACTCGTATCAAAGTTTTGAGTGACTAAAAATGAGCCCAATCATAAGAATAATTTGAATCACTAATGATTTTTGTGCATGTGGCACCCAATGAATGATTTGTTGAGCACAAGACTAACTATGTAGATGGTTTGGATCACATAAACGAAGCAAGCAAATGAATGTTTTGGATTGAAAACAACTCCAATCATTTGAACGGTTTATAGCACTAAATAAGGTCCCTACAATATAGAAATATTGACTAATGTGAACCAACTCAATCAAATGAAAGATATGGATCAACTTAGCATATCAAGTACCTTTGATCACTGAAAATGGACTCAATCATATGATGAGTATGGATCACTAAAGGAGGCTTAAATCATATTAAGCATTTTTATAAACAGATATGAGCCCAATCATATGAATGGTTTGGACCTGCTGAAAATGCCAAATCATATCATAGGTTTAGATCACTAGAAATGGGGCAAATCATATAAGCAATTTAGATCATCATAAACAGACCTAATCATACTAATGGTTTGTATCACTAATATGGGTCAACCATATGAACAGACAAAATTGGAGAAGATGAGGTCAATCATATCAATGGTTTGGATCATTCAAATTGGACACTTGTAGATATAGTTTTGATCATTGGAAATGGTCTATGTGATAATAAGGTTTGGATCATTGAAACCAAGCCCAATTGTGTAAAAGATTTGGCATACAAAATAAGGGCCCTATCATAAGATCACTAAGGATTACTAAAAATTAGCTCAATCATATAAAAACTTTAGATCATTGAATTCGATGCCTACCCAATGAAAACCGGCCAATTGCAGTTGACCTTGGCACCAACTATCTTGAACAAGAAAAGATTGCAAGTCTAAACTTAGTAGCTAACAAATTGACAGTTAAGAAGGGAAATGCCTCAACAACCTACATTCAATGACAAAATGTCAAAATACTCTACGAATAAATTCCTCCACCCATAACAATTTTTAGTGGATGTCGAATGCAACAAGCACTGTAAAACATCAATAGATTGATTGTTGGACAGATCTTGGCATCCAACTAGCACGGTAATTTCAACACCCGACTAGAAAACACTATCGGCATTTTATCTTGGGTAGCCAAAAAGGATTCTTGTAGCTAACCTAATTGCTTGGGATAAGGTGGATGGTGATGGTAATGATGATAATTTGAAGTTGTGAATCCATAATAAAACCTTCAAATAATACCCTTGTATTTTTTCACGGGCATAGACAAATTGATTCTTCAATGGTTAGAGCTAGTTACAAATTATTTCTAATGCCCATGCAGAGATCAATGCAGGTTCCGTAATCAACCGCTCCATCTCATCAACAATTATATCAACAAAAAGATAGCGGCATCAGGCCCCATGCCCATACAAGTGAGACCCATGGCTCAATTATACACACTGTCAACCACCATGGATGGGGCCACAAAAATTGCCCAGATGGGACCATGCTAAGCCTTCCAATGGTGGCCACTAAATGGACAATTAACAAAATAGCATGGCAAACATTCTTACTTGAAAGATTGGATGCGAGGATCTTCCACTCTAGGATTTTTTTTTCTCCTTTTAAGGAGCTTTTCCCCATGATTGGGACAATAAAACCAATGTTTTACAATCATTAAAATGTTGGGCCCACAACTATGAACTCTAGACCCCAGGAGACAATACATTTAAGGCAAGGGATCATATAGTCCCTCACTTCTCATAACATCCAAAATTCGCACACAAGTATCAACGTCTATTTAGTTCGATCACATTTCCCAATACCATAAAAAAAAAAGAGTTCAATTAAACCTATCACCTTTAAAACCCAAATAAAGCGAAAATCAAAACCTTAGAAATAGAACTTCACCACAATTCAACCATCAAAAGCCTTAAAAGCACTGAGATGCAGCAGATTAGAGAAACGAGATGCTAACTTGAAAATCGATACATTAACAACGACCTCTTGAGATGGAGCCACAAACATCAATGACGGAGATGCTACTGATTTTCCAAAACCCATATCTACTCACAGGCTAGGATATCCAACGAGTTAGACATGTAGCCCGGTTTTTCGTGTTGTAAAGATGCCTAAAATATCCAGGATGCCAACTTTTGCAGGTGGGCCTTCAACGAGGTTCTCCAAGGCATACCATTGGAGGGGCCCATTGGACGGATAGGGTCCTTAGACAAGAGAGAGGGTTAGAGAGTGAATATTGACAAATGAGGTAGAAAGAGGGTTGGTAGTGAACACGGATAGAAAGGGTTAAGAAAAAAGAGATTTTGGGGAGAGAGAGAGAGAGAGAGAGAGAGAGAGAGAGAGAGAGAGAGAGGGAAGTGATAGGAAGTGCGGAAGTGTGAGCCCTCAAAATCTGATGGTCTACACGATATGGAACCTTCACGAAGCCGAAGATGAACGGTCCAGATCTAGCGGCCTGCCTATTCACTACTGGAGCAAATGGGTCTAATCACCCCTCTGATTCTATAATAAAGATGGCCCTGGATCATGATCTATGGTTTAGATCGTCCTAAGGACAAACTAAATGGACAAATTACTATGTACCACTATTCCTCATTTTTACTCTTGTTATTTTTTCATATGTTTAGACGAGAGAGCCTTATCCTATTTATGGAAAATGATGGGAGTTTGGATGAGACCAGAAGTTATCTGGTCTTATCCCTATCTCCCCATCTAAAACCAAATTCAATTTTGAATTTGAAATCCAACTGAAAGGAAGAGGCCGAAAGAGGCTTAAACTCATGGGACCCACCCACTAGTGATTGCCCACCAGTGGGCTCCACTGGCATATGTCCAACATCTCCCACTCAATCACATTGTGGGATAGGCACAAAAATTTGTACATCTAACTCGCCTAATAACAATTAAAAAATCAAATATCGTGATCAAAAGAATTAGAGGTGTGAGACCAACTGGATCACCGTAATATTCTCACAGGTGTATAAGTACTAAGTGACCACTTAACTAGTAGTCAATAACCCAAGCTTTGCAATGCCTGTCCTTATCCACATGACCATACCAGATGGAGTTAACTCCCGATCTGGAGTACTCGGTCAACATATGCACTTATCCAACTTATCGAGTTATTTTGAAAACTTGATGTTTCACAAACTTCGACTAAAATCAATTTAAAGTAATACTTATATATATGCTTTTAAGTAAAAATATTGTTTGCAAAAGTCTAATAAAAACAACTTGATACTGCTGGCGAAAAAGTCTTCATGTGCGTGTTTATAGTTCTAGAAACTTAGTGTAGCCGTCAAGAGATCTTCCCCACGTAGATGTGTAATTTGGAATCAATCAAGTCGCTTTCTTAGCGTTAACTGAGTTTGGCCAATCAAGGACCTTTCGTCATAGTACACTAAAGTAGCGACACTCAATCTCATCCTCCTATACACAAGAGGGTAGCTAACGACACAAAAAGTTACCTACGAGACTGGCTACTCGCAAGTTGTAATGATTAGATCGAATCAAATAAATCTGTAGGTAAAAGGTCCCAGCACGTGGCTACAATCCATGTCGTTAAGTAGACAATACTAGGTGTATGTCAGGTCTAAAATATGCAGGTCATTCTACATGAGGTACGACTCATCTCATAACCTCACAACTTGGCTATCAATTTAGGCCATAACATTGATCGCATGAAAAAGAATGATGCGATTATGTTATTCGACTTTATTAGTCTCATCTTCAATCTTTTAAGATAGTAGGCGGCTCACTTATATCCTCATCCTTCATTATTCACAATAAAGAGAAGTCCATACCTCAGTGTATGAAGATCGCTCCAAATGTGCCTTTCTTGTGCATTCAAGATTAGTCAACCCATGCGAGTGGGTGACCGGCCTGCGAATAAAAAAAATAAAATAAAAATCCTACATGATCTCATGGAAAATGCTGATGATCTACTTACCTAGTTTATATTAGTACTCAATACTAAATAGATGAAATGTGCTATTTATTAATGAAAAATCAAAGGTACTAAATACAAGCATATTACTTAAGCTTTCCTCAATCACATCTACCTGACGTGAACCTGAAATAGATCTCTGGCTATATGTTTCGTCATGGGATTAGCCATCATCTCCTTAGTAGGAATGTAGCTGAGGGTAACCTTATCTCTCACTTGATCACAGATGTAATGATACTTGATCTCAATGTGCTTGGACTTCTGGTGGTGTTTAGGGTCCTTTGCCAAGTTAGTGGTAGAAGTATTGTTTATCTTCAGTGATATAAGCTGATGAACGCTCGGTACAACACCCAGACCTAGTAAAAATCTGCGAACCCATACACACTCTTGAACTGCAGCACAACATGCAATGTACTCGGTCTCCATAGATGAAAGAGCTGTAGATGTTTGTTTCTTACTTGACCATCAGATAGCTCCCCCTCTGAGTAAGAATACATATCCTAAAGTAGACTTTCTATTGTCGGAGTCATTACCCCAAGCAGCATCAGAATATCCTTGAGCTCGAGGCTCGTGCCTTCATAACACAATTCTTGGTGCCATGTATCATGTCGGCTGATGCATGTATATCTCTTCTTCAAGGTCCCCATGAAGAAAGACTATCTTAACATCTAGTTGCTCTAGATGTAAGTCCTCTGTAGCCACTATATTCGAGACCATGCGAATCGTAGACATTTTCACCACAGGTGAAAATAATTCAGTGAAATTGATACCTACCTTTTGTAGAAACCCTTTCACAACCAATCTGGCCTTATACCGTTTCGAACAATCATGCTCCTTCAGTCTGTAAACCCACTTGTTATGAAGAGCTTTCTTACCCTTAGGTAGAGTGACTAGCTCCTATGTACGATTAGACTCAAGAGAGTCCATCTCCTCATTCATGGCCTGCTCTCACTTAACCCATTTATTTGACTGTAATGCCTCTTCAAAACACTCTGGTTCACCATTATCTGTCAGCAGTAAATAATGTAAGGAGAGTGAGTATCGGACCGTGGGTCTCCTCTCTCGAGTAGACCTCACAACCGGTGTCTGTGGCTCTGCCTCATAATTCTCCTATGCATGATCATCCTATAGCACTATAACACCCATGTCCGGTAACTCTTCCAACTCTACGAAATCCTTTTCCTAGGCCTTATTTTCCTGCACACTGTCCTTATGCATCATTTTTTTATTGAAGATTACACCATTGCTTCTGATGATTTTCCTATTTTCTGCATCCCAAAACCTGTAGTAAAATCATGTTGCCCGTAGCCTATAAACGTGCACCTCCTGGACTTCGCATCTAGCTTGTTTCTGTGCTCTGCATCAATGTGAACATATGAAGTGCAACCGAACAATCTGAGATGTGCAAGGTTCACTTCTTTCCCAGTTCACGTTTCTTCTGGTAGCCCACCATCCAATGGTGCTGAGGGACTTCTATTGATGAGATA
This sequence comes from Magnolia kwangsiensis, assembly GCA_037074715.1. Classification (NCBI taxonomy): domain Eukaryota; kingdom Viridiplantae; phylum Streptophyta; class Magnoliopsida; order Magnoliales; family Magnoliaceae; genus Magnolia; species Magnolia kwangsiensis. The sequence continues at coordinate 160,391,717 of CM073575.1, forward strand.
TGCGACAGTATTAACAACATCTGCCCAAAACGTCTTGGGCAACTCTGCATGTAGCCTCATGCTCCTAAGGCGCTCAAAGATGGTCCTGTTAATGCGCTCAGTTACACCATTCTGCTGCGGTGCTCCTGTAATCATTTTTTGATGTTTGATTCCATTTGTTGCACAATACTCCTCAAACCTTTTATCACAATACTCTCCCCCATTATCAGATTTGAGATATTTTACTGTTTTACTTGTCTCGTTTTCTATCATAACTTTCCACTTCTTAAATACATCAAATACATCAGATTTGTGCTTTAAGAAATAAACCCACAGTTTTCTACTAGCATCATCAATAAAAGAAATAAAATAACGTGAGCCACCAAGAGATAATACCTGTGCCGGTCCCCACACATCAGTGTGTACAAGCTCCAACAGATGTGTCTTTAGAGCGCGTCCTGTCTTCTTGAAGCTTACCTTCTTCTGCTTGCCATACACGCAGTCCTCGCAAAATTCCAAGTCAATAGACTTCAGCCCTGATAGCTTCCCTTTAGACAATAACACTTTCATTCCCTTCTCACTTATATGTCTCAACCTTTGATGCCATAACTACTCATTCACTCCAGTTGATGCGACTGAGAGTGAACTATATGATCCTCAAGTCACGTACAAAGTACCTTTCTTTTTACCTCAAGATATCACCAAGGCACCTTTTGTGAACTTCTAGGAATCACTTGTGAATGTCGTCACATAACCAGTACCGGCCAACTGCCCCACTGAGATCAGATTCCTTCTCAAACTCGGTACATGTCTGACTTCCTTCAATTTCAACGTTGTTCCATCTTTCTGATTTATATGAACGTCTCCCTTTCCAACAATACTGCATGACTCATCATCACTCAGGTAGACTCTCCTGAAGTCACCTGATATATAGTTACACAGAACTTTCTTACACGAAGTGGAATGAAACGAAGCACCCGAGTCTATAACTCAAGACTCATTCCTCGCATCAAGAGACAAGATCAACACATCTGTATCACTCTCCTCAGATAGATTCACTAAATCCTTCCCGCCTTGAGAGTTTCCTTCTTGTTTCTTGAGCGCCCTGCAATCACATTTTATGTGCACCTTCTTGCCGCAATGCCAACACCCGTCTTTGTCTTTCGGTCCCTTGGACTTCTTCCTCGACTTAAAACGCCCGTGTTTATTGCCTCTTTTGTTCAGCGATCTTCCTCTTCCTTCAACGTTTAGAGCATTCCCTCGACTTAAAACGCCCGTGTTTATTGCCCTGCAATCACATTTTATGTGCACCTTCTTGCCGCAATGCCAACACCCGTCTTTGTCTTTCGGTCCCTTGGACTTCTTCCTCGACTTAAAACGCCCGTGTTTATTGCCTCTTTTGTTCAGCGATCTTCCTCTTCCTTCAACGTTTAGAGCATTCCTTGAATCCCTTGAAACTCCTGATGCCTTTCTTCTAGATTCTTTGCTGAGAATTAGACCGGCCACATTATCAAATTTCAGCTTTGTCGACCCTAAGAATTGCTCACAGTAATCACCAAACCATCCCAACTGTCTGACAAACTGGATATGATCAATAACACTGACCTCATCCTTAGAAACAATGCCAATGGATTCTAACTGGCTCGTGACTGTATTGAACTCGTTTAGATGTTCAGCTACGCTCCCACCATCTGATATCTTCATGTTGAATAACTGTTTCATAAGATGAACCTTGTTGGACGTTGAAGGTTTTTCATACATAGTGGCTAGGGCTTTCATTAATTCTTTTGTAGTTTTCACCTTGAATATGTTGAAGGTGAAGCTCTAGTTGTTGCAATAACCTTGAAGAATCCAACACCGACTTCAATAAAAACTCTTCAAAAGCCTCATCATCTCCGAGGCACCTATCTGCTTTGCTGCATCTCTCCATTCAATTCTCTCCTTGACAGTGTTTCTACTGATGGTGACTCTGTTTCTTACTACAACTCATTGGTGTTATCAAACTCCATCGTCCCTTTCTTCTTGGAGAGCACTTCCTTTACAGGTGTTGTACCCTTTTAAACCCATTCCAAAAAAACGCCGACTCTCCTCTCTCTCTTCCCCTCCCCCCCACCCTCCCCCTTTAGCGACTCTCTTCTCTCCCTCTCCCTCCTTCCTATTGGACATAGGCTAATGGGGCCCACTGGTTGGTGGGTCCCATGAGTTTAGGCCTCTTTCGACCTCTTCTTTTCAGTTGGATTTCAAATTCAAAATTAAATTTGGTTTTAAATGGGGAGATGGGGTAAGACTATATGCACCCACCTGCTTATACAACTAAAGGAATACTTCTGGAATTCTAATTTCTACCTAAATGTCTACAGTCAAAATATCCAACTTCCAACATCACATTAACCTTCTTTCTAACTAAGATACCTTTACTAGTACAATTGAAGGCCAATCAAAAGCCTCCCGTACTAAAAATCTAGCTGGAAGCAAAAGAAAATGAAAGAATAGAATTGTACTCTGCATCAGATAAACCTGATAAAAAAAGGCTTTGAAAAAAAAAAAAAAAAACACATTTCACTGAATTGAACAAAATATTCAGCATCTATACTACCCAATTCTGATAGACTCAACTTTATGAAGAATTCTAACAAATCAAAGAAATCCATTTCTGCAAAACAAATAAAAAGAACAAAAAAAATGTGTCTCAATCGCACAAACTCAGGCCAAAACATTCAACTCTAAAGACTATTCACATCTCTTCATAAACCTAGCCAGCAACAAAGATCCAAACAAAGGATCCTATTTCTCAAGAATAGTAAAAAAGCCTAACACACAACATAATCAGATAAAAAAAATCAGTAATTTCCAGTCCTCTTCTTCAGGTAAACCTTCCCTTTGACAAGGAGAGAGAGAGAGAGAGAGAGAGAGAGAGAGAGAGAGAGAGAGAGAGCAAACAATCTCATTGTTTATCATCTCAATCTGTCGAACTCACCAATCTCATTGTTTAACAAACAACACTTAACGTCGAGTGCTTTCCAGATTCCGCATACGGTATTTTCTACGAATACATAGAATACACAAAATTTCATATTCTTCGTATTTATCCGAAACGGAAAATGGATAGCATGTTCTACATGTGAAATCTAAGCCTCTTATAGAGGCTCTAAATCGACGGAAATAGCCTTATGGCTAAGGTATACTTAGGTTATAACCAAATTGAGCTTGTTCCGATCCAACAGAGCACTTCTGGAGGTCCTGTTACTAAATGCGGTCGGACTTAAGCTCTCTAATATCAGATCTAGGTCAAGCTAAGTTTTCAGTCCGGTCGGGTTTCCAGATCGTCCGTGGTGGACCAGCTTCAATTCAATGGTTACCGGCATTCGATTAGGGCTACAAGTACTATGACATGTATGAGCCACTTATCCTGATCCGAGGGTGAATTTGGTTCGAAATCTAACGGTCAGAACGCTTAGAAATGACGCGCAAGCGAAACGTTCCAGATTACTTAAAATTATATTTAATTTTTTAATAAATCTTCGCTTTCTCACTCTCTTCACTCCGAACTCAAGGAAACAGTCCCAGGACATCGTATGGCCTTGATTTTCGAGGTGATAGTCAAGTCCAACTAGGCGGTCATAATGGTCTAAGTTCATCGCTATCGGACTTTCGACGTGCGGTCAAGGTCCGATACGAAGTTTCTGAATGCTCCCGAGAGTAACTGGGTTTAGAGATTGATCCTAGGTTTCTAGGTAACATAGCGTCAACAGTCCTACTCATTTTGGATCTTGTAGTTCGTATTTAAAGTGGTTCAAGTTAATTCTACTGAGTATTCAGTTTGGTACTTAACCAAATTCTACCCTAATTATGGCAGAATACGGTCCTAGGGCCAGTCTATGCCCCATTTTGAAAACTTTTAGTTATCATATTATTTTAATTATTTTTCTAGTGGTTCATCATCAAGTTTACCCCGTCTCCACCAAATTTCATAAGATTTCGAGTTGTAGAAAAATTCTAAAAGTTCCAGAAGCAGCAGTTGTCCAACTAGTGATTTTCGGACAGTTGTCACAACGACCTACTTTAAACTATATTAAATATTTTATTATATTTTTCAAATATTTTTATATAAAACTAGACTCATTTAGCTTCAATCTGGTTTTTGAATCACCTAAATCGGAGTTATAACAAAGGAGATATGATTTTTCAAACTTGGACAAAACGCGTAGAAAACGAGTTGCCTGACCGTTGTACAGACGAGGCCTCGCCAACTCGGCGAGGTCCTCGCCGGTCACTGACCATTTTGGCGAGGGTTCGCCCCAGGGGCGAGATCCTCCCCCCCCAGGGATGCCGAAAACATGTGGGACCCACCTCGGGTCTCCCCGAATTGAGCCGTTTGGGCCCACAAGTCCGTCGAGGTGTTTATCAAGTCTCATTTGCAAACCGGAAAGAGTTATGTGACATACAACATATGATTTTGGGGTAGGAGAAGCTAATCTAACCAAATAACCTATCTACATCATGAGATTCCAAGTATTCTATAATCAAAATCCCATTTTATGCATGTATGAACCATTTATAGTAAGTTTTAGTTTAAGTATAGTTCTGCACCTTTTAAACTATAGGTTTTATGTCTAATATGAAAGCACTTGGAGAATTTTGAAGAATGAGGTGGTGAAAGGTGAGATTTTGACGGAAATGGGTTGAAAAGCGATGTTTAGACTTTGGAATTGAGCTCTAAGAGTGATATGGTTGACCCATTGCCTAAGGATGTCTAATTCCGAGTTGGCAAAAATCTGGGGTGTTACACCAATATAGGGATTGGGCTTGTTGCTCACTACCCACTTCTAATGGTAAATTCATGCCATTTTGGAATTGCAAAATTGGCATAACATAAATATCCACTTTTTAGAGATATAAGACACTGAAGTAAATGTCACTATGACCAACATGAGACTTTGCTAAGCCCACACGCACATCAAAATGTAGTCACACATGCTAAACATGGCATGCATGGGACATCCAAGTAATGCATCAGGTAGGTGTAAATGCATGTAGGGCGTGTAAACATGGACTATCAGGTAAGGACAAGTATAAGGGCAGTGTGGTTATTCCTATAATTACTGTGAATAAAGAGTGTAAGCAGGCCAGTTAGGGTTGATAACAGACCAACCCATATGATAACATTACTAAGGAAGGACCAAATGATAACACAATCAATTCTGAATAACTTGTTTTTTCAGTGCCAAATCTTTATATCCCATTTTGATCACTTCCACTCATGGAAATTCAGAAGCACCTGAAATATCCAGGCCACAGTTGTAAGAAATCAGCACACTATGGAGTCAAGAAGCACAAAAGAACACGATACCAGCAGCAATTCAAATATCTTAAAAGAACTTCAAAGGGGAAAAAAGATTATGAAACTAAAATAAATATGGAAGAATTTAACTGAATAATTTTCTTTGACATGAAAATTTCATTCTATAATAAAATGGATTATATTGGATGAAGAAGTCAGTGATTTATAAATAACACAAGATCCATGGTGACTGCCATTTTCAGTGAATGCAAAAGAACAAGTATCGAATGCAACCATCAAATATTTGTTAACTAAAAATTCTGAAATCATGCAAACAAATACCACTAGTGGTGAAACAAAATGGTTTATGAAACAACCAATGATTTTTATTTGAAAATAAAAATAAAAAATAGAAAGACAATAAGTTAATCATGCTTTTCACAGTAGGATGGCACAATCCAAATGAAGGGCCTAAGATCCATAAACTCAAATCCATTAGATCTCAAACCCACAAGACAAATAGGACGATTGATTATTCTTAAATCCAAATGAAGGGCCCAAGATCCATAAACTAGATCCTAAATGAAGGATTCCGAGATGTTATCGACTATGGATCTCAAACCCACAAGACAAATAAAGAATTCTGAGATCCATAGTCGATAACATCTCAGAATTCTTAATAGTTAAGAGTGCCAGATTTGTCTGTCCGCAACATTAAATATCACAGAAACATCTTCCTAAAAGCATGTCAGCATGAGATGAAACACGTTAACAGATTACATTAATATGTGATTATATGCTAGATTAGTAAGAAATGTGAGAAAATGAATTGATCTCAGCAAGTATAATTTGGTATGGTAATTTCACATCTATCAACAGAAGCAACGGAAAGAAGGGAAAATTGGAGAAGAAGAGAAAGGAACAAGTGAAGAAAACTGCGGTAACAGCTGATCTTCTTCTATTTGTAGTGTAAAGAACGCTAACCGTCGCAGGTGAAGGGAAGAGAGGCCCGGCTATATCCTAAATAAGATAGGGAGACCTCCCTCCCTCCCTCTCTATTTCTCTCAAAAGTTCTCTCCTCCTCTTACAGTTCCATTAGCTCTTTATGTCGGCCTTGAAGAAATGAGGGACAGACCTGCTGTTTCACGATACCCTTGTACAGGAATATGCATCCAGAAGCTATCATTTTTAGGTTTTCACTTCCCAAAGGTCAATTTATTCTATTTATAATTAAAATGGTTCAACATGTTCAAATGAAAGTTGAACCAAAGAAGCTTAGAAAACATATTTTTCTAGAGCAACCTACAGTCCAACTTTTAATCATTTGCTCACACAGTCAATATGAGGTCATGAATGCCCCCAAGTGATGCTAAACAATGACCTGTTGTCACAAACAATGTACATAACTTGGAAAAGGAGAAGGAGACAAAGGGCAATGGTTCACAAACAACATTGTTGCACTCTTCCACTTCAATTGATCAAAGTGTCCACCATGGAAGAAAAGCTTTTTTTAAGCTCTAGAAAAACATAGTGATTTGCTTGGACAAAGAACATGAGTAGCAGAAAACCCACGTCTCATAGCCATGGTTGAGGGCTACAAGGTAGCAGCATTCACTCAACTTTAAGAACATGTTGTGTATTTTAGGTTCAGCCACTTCCAAAATTCCTTTCCACTGGCCAATAAAATAAATAATGAGAAAGGATTTGTAACAAGTTTTAACTGCACTACTATGAAAATTAGCTATAATAAGAGATTTGAGAGACAAAGATGGCATGATAGAGATGAGCAAGCCTATCCTTTAAGATGTTGCTTCTCTTCTTGTCAAGAACCATACCCCTGACCATGTATTTCCAATTGAATGACCATTCGAATAACTGGCTAACAATAAAATGACGTGTCAAAATCAAAAACTTGCTTCAAGATATAATACCATGTAGCAAATTAGTTAATCTGCTTTGAAGATCGAAAATAAGTAAATAAAATAAAATAAAATAAAATAAAAAGAACTTGTGGACAACATTATATGATATACAAGGTCAAGTTCACAACAACCCAAAACAATGCAAGGAACCCATCATCCAATATTAGTGTAAACAACTAAGCCTTCATCAGGACCACTAGTAGAGAGACAAGTGAGTTCCCAATTAGTGTACGCTTGCACTAAGTTAGTTATGGACAAGTTAACGAGACATTTGCAGGAAGAGATCTCAAGGTGCTTGCTGTTTGCAAATAACATAGTTATGATTGACAAGATGCTTTAGAATATAAAGGATTCAAAATTATTAGACTAAAACAGTGCAACAAATACATCAAAGAAAACTACAATTACCTTAGAAGAAAACTAGAGAAAAGTAAACACACTCTTTCACTTTAAAAGTTGTCAAGTGCAAGACATACCAAGTCAATTTCAGAACCTTCACCAAAGATGTTCTCCAGATTTTCAAGAGGAACATATTATCCTTATGAAAGCTTTAAAATGTTCTTTTTCCTGTCAATGATTTTCATAATTCCATTTGGCTGCCACTTCAATCCCTGTGTCAAGCAATCATCATAAGTATAGTTACAGAGAATACAACTATGAAAAATATGAGCCACGTCTAAATGATAGTTGGACAACATAATGGATATCTAATTACCCATAAGCAGATAGATGCTAAGACGGGCATACCTGTGGAACCATCCATTGACCATGACTTCTTTGAGAGAGTTTCTCCATTCGAGTTCCATAGTTTCAAAAGCAAGATACTCTCTAAGCTATCTTGAGAGTAATGCTCTATGTAAACTATAGCATTTGAAAACACTCCAGAAGTGTTAAAGGCTCCAGCAATGTTATTTCTTCTCTCAATTTGTGTCAGACAAGCAAAGACAATACAGATCAATTGCTTAAGGATAAGTTATAGTAGAAGCAATTGTTGAAGATGCCATATGATCATGAATGGGTGATCGTAGTGGTGATGATAGTTTCATAGGCATTATGAGCACAAAATGGCCTGAACAAAATAATTTACGTGAAAAAGAAAATTACCCTAATTCAAAAAACAAGCTATTGCTTAAGAAGAGTGCCACCATTTGTATAAAAAGTTTATGCAGCAAGGTGACAGTATTGAAGTTAGATTGGTCATGGTCTTACTTTCAAATCCTTGGGTCGACCTTGTGGAAAGCTCGCATAAGGTCAAATATCCAAAATTTAACATCCCAAAAATTAATTTTAGATATTTTAAGTCTAATTTTTAAATGATATGGCCCAGTTGAGTTCCGGATACAAATGATATTTGGGATGTCCCATAACTTATAAGGGACCCACCAAATACACGGTGTGGATGTTCAATGCACATCACGATGGAGCCCACACAGGTCGACCTCGTGGAAAGCTCGCATAAGGTCCACCTCATAGTAAAATATCCAAAATTTTGGCTAATCTGTAAATTGAATGGAATATTGGTAGGGGAACCCTATTTTTTTTTTAAAAAATAAATTTTATTTTATTACAGGAGTACCCTTCCAATAGTTATAGGCAGGCCAAGCCACATTTGGGCATGGCTGCATTTTAATCCCGAGCCCAACCCTTGGGCCTAATACCGCAGCCTAATCCGACCAAAGGAGATATAAGCCCAAGAGCTTGACAAGCTAGCCTGGCCCAAGAGCTACCCCATTAATTCTAGGGCCCAGAAATCAGCCCCATCTATGATTCAGGCGAACTACATGATTGAAAACAATGTCCAAGGCAACGCCCACCCTCCAAATTATTTCCCTTTTTGTGGCCTATTTAAATCATGTGGGTTTGACCTTTGGGACATAGGCCTAAATTTTGGTGTAGAGTCTAATTGTTAAAAGTGACATCACATAATCATTATACTGAGCCCTCTAAAAATCAGGGTGGACGTTTTATCATATGTCAAACTGATTTTTTATCCCTAATCTTAATGAAGGATTACACATCCAATTAGACGAAGTGGAGTAGATGTCACATATACTTCAAGGTAGGCATATATATATATAAGGAAAAGGTACTATGGGCTCAACCTCACAATAAGCTCCCATGAGGTTGAGCTCTGTGGGACCCACCGTGATGTGTGTCGACCATCAACACCTTGCATTTGATGGGTCCCCTTTAAATTATGGGATATCCTAAAAATCAGCCGTATAATGAACTCAGGTGGGCCATACCATCTAAAATCATGTGAAGACACCGTTAAAACATATAAAAGCACTTGGTGGGGCCCACTTGAGTTTTGAATGCTGCTGAAACTTGGTCTGAACCCTCATCCAAGTAGGACACACATAATGGATGGGCTGGATTTGCAAACCACATCTTGGTGGGCCCAAAAAATGATTATGAATGTTTTAATGGTGCACGGCCCCTCTCCACTTCTGTATGTGGTGTGGCACACACAAGTCATGGATTGACTTGATTTTTGAGACCTAGGCCCATGATGGAATGGTGCATTTGACTGATGGGGTAGATGTTCAAAACGCATCACGGTGAGGCCCACACAGCTCGACCTCATGGGACGGACCCATCAGCTCTAGCGCATAGTACCTTTTCCCATATATATATATATATATATATATATATATATATATATATATAAAATAAAAAAATAATTAAAAAAATATATATATATCTCAAGTCCAACCGGTTGGACTGTGCACAAAGTAGATAACTTCCTACCTGTTTGTTAAGTGCTAACGAAATCCAATCTTCCCAGTAGGTTGGCCTCCATGAGGATAACCTAGTGCAAACATCATTCTATCTACTCATCAAGTGGCCCACACCATAAAAAACAGTGTATAGCCATTGATATATAACAAACTTGTTTAGTGGATGGGGATGACTTCCATGCAAAATGTTGCTTACTATGGGGAAATTGCTTGAAGGTCCCATTCACTTAATAAATTAGAAAGTTATGAGAGAGAGAGAGAGAGAGAGAGAGATAAAAGATCCATTGCTGGACAATTTGGAAGTAGTGCCTAAGTTGTATTACATAATTTCCATTTCAATAGTCGGCTGGTATGTAGATTATCCAAGCCCAGTCCAATTGAAAAGTGGCATGCATTTTAAGCCCGAGCCAGCCCTTAGGCCTCATTCCATAGTCCAAAGTTTGGCCAGAGGCAAGCTATGCCCAAAAGCGCAACAGAAGAGAGGCCCATATTATATATAGCACAAACTTCAATTAGAAAAGGAAGGAGAATTTTACAAAATACCTCATCAAGAGGTACTTTAAAAAAAAATGTTTTTAATAAGCTACTCATTAATTAATTTATGTAATTATCACTGGAATTTAGGCCAGGGCCCAAAAATCAGCCCCATCTATGATTCATGTTGACTACATGATTGGAAACAATGTTTAGGACAATGCCCACCCTCCAAATCGTTTCCTTTGGTGTGGCCCATTTGAATCATATTTAAATTTGACTTTTGGGCCCTAGGTTTAAATTTTGGTGTAAAGTCTAATGATTGGAGTGGACATCATATAATCATCACAGTGGGTCCTCTAAAAATCAAGGGTGTATGTCTCTCCCAATGGTTGCCTACCTGAATCACATGTCAAATTGCTATTTTTTCCTAGGCTTACACGTCCAGATAGACTGAGTGTAGTGGATCTCGAATGGGCTTCAAGGTAAGCTCGGTGAAAAATCAAGATGATTGTTTTTTCCTTTTTTTTGTTAAACCGCCTTGATTACACATTGAATGGTCGGAGCAAATTCCACATACACATCATGGTTGGGACCCTAAGAAATCAAGGGTGGGCATTCCATTCAAGGTACACATTAAAAAAGAGAATGTCGCAAGTCCAACCGGCTGGACCACAGTTTAAGGTACACCTATTAGATAACTTCCTACCTGTCAAGTGCAAGTGAAATCCAATCTTCCTATTAGATTGGCCCCACCATGAGGATCACCTAGTGCGAACATCATCTTATCACCTCATCAAGTGACCCATACTATATAAAACAGTTTACAGCCATTGATAAATAACAAAATAAAAGTGTGGCTACTTGATGAGTGGATAGGGATGATTTTCATGAAAATTGTTGCTTACTACGGGAACAGCTTGGAGGTCCCATTGGCTAATAACTTACAAGTTACCCATTAGGTAGACCATAACCTGTGGTCCAAACTAGTTAAACTCATACCTAAAAATAAAAAATAAAAAATGATCGAGGGCTCATCATGATGCATATGTAAGATCCACTCCAACCGTTAGATGTGTGATCTCATGTTAAACATAGAGCCAAAAAACGCGACATAGCCCCCCAAAGTTTTGGTTCAAAGTAAAAATTGGTACCAGTGGATTTCATGAGGTTCAAAGTAAAAATTATATATATATATATATATATATATATATATATATATATATATATATATATATAATACACACACACACACACACACACACATACACACACACACACACACACACACACACACACACACACAAAATCACCCTTCCTAATCCTAATTAGGGGGTATTGTTTTGGGTTTTGGCTCAACTCAAACCATCTCATCTGGCTCAAACCATTAGAAACCTATCTAGGGTCATCCGGCTCGACCCATTAATAACCTATGTAGGCTCATCCGGCTCAACCCATTAGGTAGGTTCAACCCCAGCCTAACCCATTATTTAAATGGATAAATTTCTAGCTCGAACCCAACCCACTATCCAATTAGTTTGGCTTGAACCCACCTCAAAAGCAGGTTGGGTCTGTTAACACATAGGCTAACATGACTTAGGCCTAAGGCCAACCCATTTTAAATTAGAGCTAGGCCTGTCAATGGGTCTATATTAGGCCCAAGTCCAACCCAGGTTGGGACTCAAACCCAGACATGTTCCTTCCTCATGCAAGCTACAATTTCTACTAGAAAAATAAATAGCAACCAAAGTTCAAAAGTGAAGTGGTTTTCCTTACCTTCGTTAATTATTTCATACCCCGTTGCCTTCATGATCTTTGATAGCACCACTGGAAAATAAAAAAGAAAAAGAAATAAGAAAAGTAAAAACCAACAGGAACTGTAACTAATTGCTTTGACAAACAGCTGATGACCTGAAAGTGGCTATGCTGCATCAAACCAGCATTCATTTTCAGGTTTAATATATATATATATATATATATATATATATATATATATATATATATATATAAAGAATCTGGCCACAGGCAGCCACATGTTCATCAACCCCCTGTTACGACAATTTATAATAACATGCATACCTTACAATCACGGGCCAGCCCAACAGGAGTTTTCCCATATGCAATAGAGAAGTTGAGCATTTTTGCTTTTCATCTCTCAAAAGCAAAGGCATCCTGAAATAAGCACACACATATATAATTAAAAAAGTAAAAAAAAAAAAAAAAAAAAAAAATCCTTACCAAGAAACAGGTTAAGCAGCATAACATAGTTAAAATATGTTCACGAATATTTTCAAACTTTGCAGGTGTGTTTGGATCGGCTATTTGAATTCAGATGACAATAACTATTAGTCTAGTATAGTGTGGCTCCAGATTGCAACTATCCTACTTGAAGTTGTATTTAAGAGACCTATAACTAGTACTACAATATAAGAGTTACTTCCTCATCATTTTTTAGTAATTCATGGGGCACTGTTCATGATTGTCTTATTCTTTCATATTATAATTCTATATTCCTAGGTTCATTGTCTTCTTTTTTCTTTTTCTTTTTTCTTTTCATAAGATCAGTGAAATGAGAAGTTTTCTGTATAATTACCTTTAATAGAGGAACTGGAGGTTTGTATTCCCCGGGTTGAGGCTACCATTCAAGCAACACCCCTTTTCCCTCTACAGCCTGGCGAATATGTGCGTACATATTCATTGCCATCCTTGAATGGAAATCCTCACCAGCCTTGAAGGCATTCAACATGCTCTGACAGTTTGCAAGATGCATAACGATCCGAAGCTCCAGCTACAAGATAAAGTTTGTTTCCATAATTAAATCTGATGTGGCAATTTTAAAATACTCTAATCACCTCGCTGACTCAGCTAAGTCAGCCTGGTTTGGCTGAGCTCCAAGTACCAGCCTGAACTTAAATCTTATATGAAAATGGCCCTGCGGATCAATTTTTTTATAATTGGTAAGCTTGCAACTGACTTGGCTAAATTGTACTCAGAAATCAGGAAACAAGCTCTATAATGCCAACCATCACAAAAGATAATAAAGAGTGGAAGCAAATGCTACCAGGGGCTCTGTGTTATCAATAAAATATTTTCTTTGCTCCTCTAATATCTTGATTTTATGAAGGACCGAACCAAAATCTGACAAGAGAAGCATAGTAGGACGAGTAATATCAAGCTTCCATAGAAAAATATGAAGAAAGATACATGCATGAGACTTGGAGAAAACAACAATGCCCACCATGTCTCCACCATTAAATATACATATAAATAGACACACAAACACTTAGGCCCCATTTGTTAAATCTGAAGTCTAAAGCCTGAATCTGAAAGCTGAAGCCTGAATCTGAAATCTGAAGTCAAAAAACATGTTTGGTAACTATGGCTGAAGTCTGAAAATTAAGTACTGAATTTGAAACAATCTGTTTGTTAACAAACATCTGAAATATCTGAAATATGTTAATTTGACACATTTGCCCCTATCTATCTCCTGTTTGGAAATGCTTTACATTATAAATAATTTATTTTTTATTAAATGAAAATAAAATTATTCTATTTAATTCAAATAAATTATAAAGTACTTAATAGAAAATTAAAATATCATTATTCATAAAAATAGATTAAAAAAATAGAACTTGCTGACGTCAATACACCATCCAATCTGCTTCCCAATCCGTCCCAGCCCATCCGCTTCAAACGCGGATTGCAACAGATCGGGTGTAAGACAGATTTTTCCACACAAATTGTACTAAATTTGAGCAGCCAACCTATCCTGCGGAAAGAGTAGAACATGCACTACCATTTATGCTTTTCATGAAACAGTCTATAAATGATTAGCAAGATAATTTGTCATGAAAATTAATCTGAAGATATGGCACAAATTAACCAACATACAGAAACTTTTCATCAGAATTATGAAAAATCCACATCCTACAGGGATTTCTAAAACCTGCTTTTAGGCTTAAAATCTGAGTTTTGAAATTTAGATTTGGGTAATCTGAACAGGATTACATTGAAATCAGGACTATTAAAATTCGATTTCTTCAAAATCCTACAAAAAACCGATTGTCATAGGCACAACCAACAGAATATTCAGATCGGATGTAAGACAGATTTTTCCACACAAATTGTACTAAATTTGAGCAGCCAACCAAGCCCATGAAAAGAGTAGAATATGCACTGCCATTTATGCTTTCATGAAAACAGTGACTAAAATGGCCCAATTACGGAAAAGGTTCCAATAATTAAACGCCCCAAGCAAATCAGAGGCATCTTGTTCATTGAAATTAGCTTCCATTTAAAAACATCCATCACAGTGAACAATAAAAGGCTTTATCGTTCTACATATTGTATCACCTATTGGAATTTTTGGTAGACCTCATAGATGTATTCATTTATCTCTTCGTACATCTCATTCATTGAAATTAGCCTCCATTTAAAAACATCCATCACAATGAACAATGAATGCCCTATAAAGGGAAAAACATTCAGAAAAGCATTCAACTGAACAATTTTTCAAATCATATGGCAACTAACATTGGCTATAAAACATTTGCTTGGAGTGTTGACAAAGGGGTTTAACATTTCAATTGACTTGGATCAATACACCAGCAGGTTTAGTTGTCCCTGACAAAAGAAATCCTGGAACTATTAGCAAATAAATCCTGAGCAAACAGAGAAAATCGCGTCCCCTATACTATACAAAAACACATGAGCCAATCCTCTGTAAAGGAAAAAATAAAAACATAAAATGAAAAAGAAGAAAAAAAAAAACTAATATCCATCTTTCCTCACACTTGAAAGGAGAGTTCTTTTTCATGGCAGAATCCCAATATGACCTGACAGGCGAAAATTCAGAGAACTGAGACGAACCAAAACAAACTATAACAGATCAAAGATAAATCGTGGAAATCTACACCTATTGACCAGATGCATACACAAGCTACAAAATGGTCTTCATATGCCTAATGTACGCGCTACATCTACCATTGATCATGGGCCTCTCCACATAGCCACTCGGCATGCATTGGATGTCCAACCTTGCATGCGTCAATTGGCTCTCAACATGCTAGAGAGAGTGAGAGAGAGAGAGCTCAGGCACAACAGGTTGGGTATTTTTTTTGAACAATGCCGGATGCCTTTGCGCCAAAGGAGATGGCCCACTTGTTTTCATAGGTTTACCATTCCAACTTTCTCTAGTGTTCGGTAGCATCCTCCAAAGACCCCGGCAAAGAATTCAGCCTGCTGGGCTTCAACATAACATGTAATGATTTGAAAGAATAACATTGCGTTTGAGAAATCTAATTTGCCATAATGTGTGTGGTATTACTTAATGCACCCAGCCCAAGAACCAAGGCCATACACTCAGTGACCCTAGATTGGAGGATTTCCAAAAACTCTACCAATTTTATACCCACCATACATCAATTCAAAAGGCCCAAGTCATGGACCTCAATTTAAATGGAACATACCCCAAAACCAGATTGACTGGGGACATGCAAAACCTCATAGAACTGTTTGTTAAACTTGGACCGTGTTCAGACTCACTTTTGGATGAATAAGGCACACGTTTTGAATGGTCTAGATTGTGGTGGTTGTGCACATTATCATGGATCATCACACTCTGCCTTCATATCAATAGCTTCTGTTATACACAAAAGTTCCACCTTACAACCTCTTACAAGTTGGAACTAGTTGATACCCCATGAGAGAGATTCAGAATAGGTTATGTTATTGAAGCAGGTCAACATTTTTTTATTCCGAGGCCGTGGAATAGTTGTGGCATAGTGTGATAAATAGGCGCACATTAACTACTCGATTAATGGATATACAGTGTATCGAATTACTCAAGTTTGTCCTTGTAGAGAAGCATTTTCGTCATTTAAAAAATAAAAATTAAAAATTAAAAAAACAGCCATTTCAACTAACATTCATTACAGCAATCTAATGGAAGGTACCAGAATGTAAAATCCTTAAGAGGTATCTCAGCGGAGGTAATTAGATTAGGTACGGAATGAAAATTCCCGCCTAATGAGTTACTGTCTACTACCTCACTGTTCCCATTAAATGCTGATAGCCTAATAGGGATTGGTGCTTTCCAAATGTTGTGGAGTGTGGAGGCCACCCTCGATAGGTAGGAGAATGAAAGAAAAGATGGGGTCAAGAAAAACACCTCGAGAAAACTTCTGCTCGTATTTTTCAGTAACGCGGCGGTCAATAAAGATGACTAGCTTAGGAATCTGAGAAATTTAATTTTTGCTGTAAAAGAATTATACTTGAGAAAACTTCCACTCAATTTATCAGTCATGTGGCAGCCAAAAAGATGACTAGGTTAGTAGGTTAGGAAGAAGAGAAATTTATTTTTTGCCGTAAAAGAATTATACAATTTTGTCTCTAGGTTAATCTGGACATATGGCACAAATTAATCAACATACGTAAACTTTTCATCAGAATTCTGAAAAACTGAAACAGTTATCCCATATTCTAATAATGAATTCATGACTCTAAAATTAAAAAGATGCTACAAAAAAAATGCATAAAGGAACTTGCAGCCAAAAAGTAGGCTGAATAGTTCCTCAAGAAAATGTATTTCTGATTCAGATAAGCCTCTCCTGTAAAAGAAAAGGTTCAACAAATGAAACTAAGGAAATACTGTCAAGTACAAAGATGATAGGGGAATACACCCAAACTGCATTGGATCTGCAGAATACTACCAAATGGCCATTTTCATTGTGTTGGAAACATCCACGTTGGTTGTAAATATCAAAACAACCTATTAGCTAAGATCTGAAAACATAATCCTCCACTAGTATTTGCAAGTTCGAGGTAGTCAACAAGACTTGATGTCTACTTGACAAAGATGACCTTGTGCATTTTGTATAAAATAAACTACTCAGTGGGGCAGGATCATAAAAGTTGCATAAAAATCAACTACTTAGGTTAATCTTAAAAGTTTCAATTCGAGCAAACCGACCATAAACTGAAAATAAAATCAGTTTACCTAAAACAGAATATACATTAGTTACCATCATTGTGTGAGAACAGAATCAGCATATTAAATCACCAAAATTCATACAGCTAAGAGCTTAAACAATTCATACTACTATAATAAATTTCATTATGCAATTCCGATTGAGGCAAAACAAATTCCTAGTATCAGATACATCATCCTTATGAGATAAAACCTTTATGGCAATACAAAATGCCACGTATCATATGAGCACCATATTATTATGCACAGAGAAACAGAAGATTTATGGCAAGACTTGGAAGCATTTGGATTCAGGGATACAAACAAGCATGGTTTAAAAGCAGCACCCACACCCATTTCACCTTTTCCTCGAGAATCCCACCAACCGCCTTATTTTCCGACACCACATCATCCTAAAAACCTTGCAACAACTGTTAGAAAACCTCTCATATTGCAGCATAGTTCAAAGGCAATGTTGTCTACTAGGCATCGCATGTGTACACCAATGGGATATAAAAGTTGTGCATCATTTATGTCCGATTGTCAAGATTCACTAAAAATTAAATAGTAGCCTCCCCTAGGGTGTTTGGGTTTACTTCTCGAATCTGACCCGATTTTAATGGGTATAGGCCTCATTTATTGGGCAGATTACTAAGGTCAGGTTCATGTCTCACATTTTCAACCAACTCAAAAATCATGTCTAATTGGGTTCTTGATATGCAAATTATCAACTATTTTGAAAAAGGTTTAAACATTCCTGAGCCCTCCAAATCAGTACAGTGAGACAATCGCCTGTTAGTGAAATAAGGAGTGCATATGGTTAGGTTGGGTCAGGTTTAGGGGCGCCCATACCTGACCCATTTAAGAATCCAGTTGTTGTTTAACAACTGGACCTATATATATATATATATATATATATAAAATTTCTCACATTTTTCGGCTTGCCTAGTTAAGGATAGTGCCAAACTAGCACCAAGGCTCAAGGAATCAAGGCAGGGCTAGGGCCAACAGAGCATGGCCCTAGTTTGGCCTATCACCACACCAGCCTACCTAGAAAAAGCTGAGAAGCAATTGGGATTTGTGACAGGATACAACTTGTCCAAGATTGACGATAAAGACTAAAATATCAACAAAAATGGAAAATAAAAGAACAGAACGTATAAAGTGTTTGTATGCATCAAAGCCACTAGTATAAGGCATCTCGTCTTCATGCCATCAGATGTGCCAACGTGATACACGAGTCTAAGATCCAAGCCATCCACTAGGTGAGTCATAACGTGTAAATACCGTAGCCAACAAACCAAGCCGATCCACTCATCAGGTGGGCCGCCAGCAGTGAAACAAATGGATTGCTCCCAACTTTTCTTAAGCCATCAGATTATTTCTAATAGCATGGCCCATGTTAGAAGGACCCACCTATGGACATCTACAAAAAGAGAAGACCCACATTGGAACATGTGGTGACATGAAATTGCACTGGCTGATACTCGTGTCAGATTAGCAAACCTCCAAGAGTTTGTGCCCATGAACAACGAATATAATTCCAGAAATTTACAGGAGAATCACATCACTAACCACAAACAACATGAGTTTCAGGTCTAGAAACCAAAAGAAGAAGCAAACAGAGACTTTTAATGATGAGAATGAAACTAAAACCAGAAAAGGAATAGATGAAACATACACAATTAGCATCTGCAAGTCTTTGAAGATCTGGACTATCCTCAACCCATGGATCTGTAATAAGAGTCTTACCATCACATCAAATAGTAACACGATTGGGATCATCATGTAGCAACCAGAAATTACTACAAAGAAATATTGGATAGAAAAAGGGGATTATTACCCAAATACCATAGACAAAGCATAACCCTAGAAATCTCAATTCAGTCCAAAACATGAATTATTAGGATGCCCTAGATCCAAAATCACGAAACAAAGCCAACCCATTTTCCTGTTTCAATTGAAAGGAAGAGAATAGGAGAGATTTAAAACCATAAATCGAGATTCCATACTCAATGAAAGCGTGAAATCTGAAAAAGAGCTAAAAGGAAACGAAAACCTCAAAGAGATTTTTCATACCTGGTGAATCACGAGATTTTGGCAGCAAAATCAAATCAAATGATTGCCATCTATCGTCATTGCTTTGTGCGGGGAGAGAGAGAGAGAGAGAGAGAGAGAGAGAGAGATGACTAGCTAGGGTTTTTTTAAAATTTTTTATTTTTATAACTTCTGGGACCTTTGCCTGCCCTTAGTTTTAGTTAGTCCGCAAATGCTACCCCAAATGGCACATACGTTTTTTTTAGGGAGATTGTTTACTTCCATCGCCAGTAGCCACCTGACGTGCCGGCGCTACATGTTGGCCATAGGCAAAAATGCATCAGCAATGCTCTGTTCTCTTATAGTGACAATGAGACAATCACCTGTTAGTGAAATAAGGAGTGCATATGGTTAGGTTGGGTCGGGTTTAAGGGCTCCCATACCCGACACATTTAAGAATACAAGTTTAGATTGGAATTTACGGAGCAAAGACTTTGATGTATTGATTTTATTTCAGAGTATATAGTCTTATGGTATTCTTCTTATCAATTTATTTCTTAATTGTTCAAAATTTTCTAGTGTTTAATGCTAGTGCAAAATCCTTTCGTAGACGATGCATAAAATTTGTCTATTTTAAATGATGCCTCAATATTTTCAGCTAGAGAAACATTTTATTATGAGTAACTTCCTAATCCAAGTAGTGTCCTTATCTGAGCCTAACTTCATCTTCGGATAAGAGTCTGACCGTTCTTATTTGTCTTAATCCTAATCAAGGATCAACCATTATTACTTTGATTTCATGGCTAATCAACCCTTGTGTGCAAAGTGGTATGTGATTTTGCTTATTGAAGACAGTCCAATAAAAGGGAAGCCGTGTGCACACTCATGGGAACTTACCCTAACCCTTTCATCAATGAGGATAGAAAATGAAATTGAGGGTTAAGATTTCAAGAGTCTCTAGATGTGAGGATTTTTATTTTTTATTTTTTTAAAGAATAAAACTTTCTTTAAGGCGAGACTATTACTTGCAGATGCTCGCAATCACCCGCCAACTATGTGCATCGGGTAATCCACAAGGAGGGGAATCAAACTCGTGTCTATAGGGAGCAAACCTATGACCAAAGTCGTTCGCCCCACGAGGGGAATCAAATTTGTATCTGTGGAGAGCAAACCCATAACAGTTCGCCAAAACTCATGACAGATAATCCACGGGGAGGGGAATCAAACTCGTGTCTATGGGGAGAAAACCCACGACCAAAGTCATTTGCCAAAACTCATTATGGGTAATCCACGAGGAGGGGAATCAAACTCATGTCTGTGGGGAGCAAACACACGACCAAAGTTGTTCGCCCAAACTCATGACAGGTAATCCATGGGAGGGGAATTGAACTCAAGTCTGTGGGGAGCAAACCCACGACCAAAGTCGTTTGCCCAAACTCGTGACGGGTAATCCCCACAAGGAGGGGAATCGAACTGGTGTCTGTGGAGAGCAAACCCACAACCAAAGCCGTTTGCCCAAACTCGTGATAGGTAATCCCCACAGGGAGGGGAATCGAACTGGTGTCTATGGGGAGTAAACTTATGACCAAAGTCGTTTGCCCAAACTCATGACAAGTAATCCACCGTGGGAGGGGAAATCGAACTCGTGTTTATGGGGAGCAAACCCACGACCAAAGTCGTTCGCCCAAACTCGTGACGGGTTTTGGGAAGTAAAACCTCACATCTTTTGTATCCTTAGATCTAAGTAAAAGGTGGAAAAAAAAAAAAAAAGGATTAGGATAGGCTCACCCTCGAGTATGGATTTGACTATCATTCTATTGGAAGTGAATGATATTACATTTAGTGAAGTTGTGTATTGTGTGTTTAGGGTGTAATTAGCTATATGTGTAAACTGTCAAACCTTACTAAGATTAAGAGTTTCCTAAAACAAGAAAGACCCTTAGCATGAAGATTAGTTTGCCTTGAACAAAAATACCATTCATAAGTGGTATTTTCAAATAATCTATTTTTAAGAGATCATAAGTAAATCTATATATGGACTTTCATTGATTGATAAAAGGTCATTCCAAACAAAAATTTGAGGCATTATTTAGTTTTCACCTACTTGGAAATCTTGCTCATGAACCATCTTTTGTTTAGATTCTTCTTTCTTTTTTTGCTTTTCTTCTTCTTCTTCTTCTTTTGTTCTTCTTCACCAAAGCTTGTATGGAGAGCATTGAGAAAGTAGTTCCACACCTTTCAAGCAATCATGCAGTTAATGAAGAGGTGATCTATTGACTTCGCATCTCCCATACACATTATACATATGTTATGAAGGATAAGGGATCTTATTTGCAAATTATTGATTGTCACACCCTCTTTCTTCTCACAAGTCAAGTGAACGCTACCACCCTTTGTAGAGCTATATATGACCATACGAATAAGATATGGGTGACCAATGTACTAACCTATGTACTCATCTATCACAAATGGGTGAAAATACAATCACAGTTCCACCAAGGGTTGTATCACACCAACTATTTGGATCACTAACAAGGGCCTTAGCATATTCATGGTTTGATAGTAGTGGCATATCAATCCTACAAACACAAGCTAAAAACAACCTCAATAATACGAGAGGGCTTGTATCAATAAAATAGCCCAAATTATGTGAAGGGTTTGGATCACTTTGCTTGGTTGTTTGAACATGGGCCTTTACATATCAATTGATTTGGATCACCGAAAACGACCTCAATAATATGAAGCTGGTGGATCACTAAAATGGCCCAAATAATATAAAGGGTGTGGATTACTAAAATGGCCCAAATTATATAAAGGGTGTGGATTACTAAAATGGCCCAAATTACGTGAAGGGTTTGCATCACTTTGCTTGGTTGTTTAAACATGGGCCTTTGCATATCAATTGATTTGGATCACTGAAAACGACCTCAATAATATGAAGCATATGGATCACTAAAATGGACCAAATTATATAAAGGGTGTGGATCCCTAAAATGGCCCAAATTACATAAAGGGTTTGCATCACTTTGCTTGCTTGTTCAAAAATGGGCCTTTGCATATCAATTGCTTTGGTTTGGATCATTGAAAATGACCTCAATAATGTGAGGCATGTGGATCACTAAAATGGCTCAAATTATACAAGAGGGTGTGGATCACTAAAATGGCCCAAATTATATAAATGGTGTGGATCACTTAAAAAGAGTCGATAACATGATAAATTCGGATCACTCCAAACAACCCAAGCATATCAAAAGGTTGCCCCACTTAGATCACTTCTTATGGCACCAATAATCCAAAAGGTAGGCCCATCCTATAAATGGTATGGTTAGCAAAAATAGAACCATGCTTGTAAATCGTTCGCATTACTAGAAGAAAATCGAGTGATTAGATTTAGGTCATTGCAAAGGGACCCATTGTGCATGACTTATGCACTCAATTGTCTCAAATTTGTGAAAACACATTTACAAATCCAGCAAGGGTTGTATAACATCAATTACATCGATAGCTAAACATGGACCTCTTTAAATATTCATGGTTGATATTAGTGGATTGGATAACAAAAAAGGCCCAATAATTTTATTTTTATTTTTAAAAAAAAAAAAAAGTTTTAGCTATGGCTCATTTTAATTTGCATTCTTCTTTTTTTCTTTTTGAAAGAAAATCTTATTAAAGGCGGACAAAATGTGCTAAAGAAAACAACCCATTGAGGGGAATCAGATGAGATATTAGTAGGATTAATTGCCTTTACATAAAAAGCGCAACCCAAACATTACATTTTATTTCCCTAACAACCACAACATGCGAAGAGCTCCTACTTTGAAAACATCTACTATAAAAAAGCAATCTCCGCAAATCTTTCCCCACTTTTCCCACCCCTCCTACATGCCAAGACCATAGAAGGTCCACAAAAGAATTTGACCTTACCTAAGCTTGTATGGAGAGCATTCAGAAAGTAGTTCCACACCATTCAAGCAAACATGTAGTGAATGAAGAGGTAATCAATGACTTTGCATCTCCCACACACATTATACATATGTTAGGAAGCATAAGGGATATTGTTTAAAAATTATTGATTATCAGCATTCTTCCCACAAGTCAAGCAAACGCCAACACCCTTGGTGGAGAAAAAGAAATGGGAGACCAATGTACTAAACTATGTATAAAACATTTGATTGGATTGTTGAACATGAGCCTTAGCATATCAATTAATTTGGATCACCAAAAGCGACCTCAACAATATGAAGGTTTTAGACAACTAAAATAGCCAAAGTTATATAAATGGTTTGGATCACTTTGTATAGATTATTAAAATATGGGCCTTGGCATATCAATTGATTTGGGATCAATGGAAACGGCCTAAATAATACGAGCCTAGATTATATGATAGGTTTATGTCACTTAAAAAGAGTAAGCAATATGAGTAATTTGGATCATTCCAAACAACCCATGCATTTCAAATGGTTAACCCGATTGGATCACTTCAAATGACCTAAGCATTTGAAAAGGTTGGCCCATCCTACAAATGGTTTGGTTACTAAAAATGAGAACCATTCCTATAAATAATACGCATAACTAGAAACGAGTTGAGTGATTAATAGTTTTGGTCACAGCAAAGGGACCCAACCATAAGAACAGTTTTCTATCAGTAAAGACAGAACAAGAGATATTAATGGTTTTGATAATTGAAAATGGGCCCATTATGCATGACTTGTGCACCCACCAATTGTCTAAGATGGGTGAAAATACAATTAAAGATCTACTACTAATGGTTGTATCGCACCAACTATTTGGATCACTACCACGGGCCTTGCGGCATATTCATGGTTTGGATTGTTGAAAATGAGCACGTTGATATGTCAAGATTCCCCAATCAGATGACGGGGCTTAGATCACTTAAAAAAGCCGAGCATTTGAACAATTTTGATCCCTTGATTAGGCGCACACATTTCAAAGGTTTGTGTCACTGAAAACGAGCCTGATCAAAAGAACAATTTGAATCACTAACAATTCTGGTGCATGCAACACCCACTAATTGAATTGTTGAGGACAAGACTAACTATATAGATGGTTTGGATAATAGGAAAAAAAAAAAAAGCAATCATATGAATAGTTTATATCATTAAAAACAAGTCCAATCATTTGAACGGTTTGTAGCACTAGGGGCCCTAAAATAATAACAGTGTGGATCTTCGTGAACCAACTCAATCAAACAAAAGATGTGGATCAACTTAGCATATCAATTACCATCAATCACTGAAAACAGACTCAATCATATGATGAGTCTGGATCACTAAAAGTTGCTCAAATCATATTAAGCATTTTGATCAACCGATATGAGCCCAATCATATGAAAAGTTTAGATCTGCTAAAATGGCCCAAGCATGTCACAGGTTTGGATCACTAGAGAGAGACCAAATCATATGAATAGTTTAAATATTGTAAACAGATCCAACCATATTAATGGTTTGTTCAAATTGAACAATTATGCAAATAGTTTTAATCTCTGAATGGGTCCAAGTTATAAAGGTTTGGATCATGGAAAACATGCCCAATCATGTAAAAGATTTGGAATACAAAATTAGGACTGTATTGTAAGACCACTAATGGATCACAAAAAATAAGCTCAATCATGTCAATAGTTCGGATCATTGAATATGATGCCTAAAAATGAATGGATTGGATCCCAAAAAACAGGCCTGACACAATTGACCTAGGCAACAAATGTCTAAACAAGAAAAGATCCCAAGTCTAAACTTAGTGGCTAACCAATTGACAGTCAAGAAGGCAAATACCTCAACAGTCTGCATTCAACGGCAAAAGGTCAAAATATTCCATGACTAAATTCCTCCACCCCTAACATTTTTTAATGGATGTTGCATCCAACAAGCATCGTAAAACATTAATAGGTTTGATTGTTGGACAGAGATCTTGGCATCCAACAAGCATTGAAAAGCATCCTCATTTCAGCACTTGACCGAAATACCTAAATGTTGGTACCTAAGCCACAAGAACAGAGTTTTAAATCAAAAGTCAATCTACAGTAAGGCTTTGCAACTGATGAGACAATTTTTCATGGATGTCACATCCAACGGGCATTGTAAAACATCAACTGGTTTGATTGTTGGACAGAGATCTTGGCATCCAACAAGCATTGAAAAGCATCCTCATTTCAACACTAGACTGGAATACCTATATGTTTGTACCTAAGCTACAAGAACAGAGTTTTAAATCAAAGGTCAATCTACAATTAAGGCTTTAGAAGTTATGAGACACTTTTTTTAGTTTATAAATAGGTTACCAGCTTGGTACATCATTTGAAAAAGTGGGTTTAGAGGTCCAAAAGTTCCATGGTAACTATCACATAAGTGAACAAGTGGAATCAAATAGTTAACACAATTCTTGATGCAGACTGGGTGTAATTCTCAAATGTGATATAACTTATAATTATAAGACATTCAACTTTCGAATTTGTTACAAGCATGAATATGATCCTAAGTGTGCAAAAATCGATACACCTAGGTCTTATAGTCTAACTATGTCAAATAATGGAGAAAGAACACCGATGTATAACTTCCAACAGAGTCGGGAATCATATTGATGGAAGCAACACCTCACATTAAGACAATCGAATAAACACACCGTGCTTGTAGAAATATCCCCTGCAAATACCCATGAACTATAAATCCGAAGTTGCTAGATCACCAACACTATATTATATCGTAAATTTCAATAGATTTCAAGCAGTTTCTGTAGAGCTTTTCATCAAATTAATTCTGATGAATTTGAATTCTTGTAACAAGAAACCTGATTGTTTGAATTATGTATAGAACTAAAGAGGGTCCTGCAAAATTAACGATGTGGATCACTGAGAACCAACCTCAAATGTTATGAATAGATGGATCTAACTTAACATATCCATTGGGATGGGTCATGGAAAGAGGCTTCAAACATATGATTAGTTTTGATCACTAACAGCAGCACTAATCATATGATGCATTTGGATCGCTGAATGGGCCGAATGGGCCAAATCACATAAAGAAGTTCAAATCCATTAAAATGGCCCAAGCACGTCAAAGGTTTTTATCCATTGAAATGACTCAAGCATGTCAAAGGTTTGGATCACTAGAAATGGGCCAAATCATATGAACAGTTTATATCATTTGTAAAGCTAAAGAAGGTCCCACAAAATTTAGCGCATGGATCAACTTAACATATCCATTACCATGTATCATGAAAAGAAGCTTCAATCATATGATGAGTTTGGATCATGAAAAGGAGTTTTAATCGTACGAGGAGTATTGTGGAATGAGCCAAATCCTATGAACAATTTGGATCCACTAAATGGCCTAAGCATGTCAATGTTTTTAATCCATCGTAATGGCCCATGTCAAAGGTTTGGATCACTAGAAATGGGCCATATCATATGAATTTGGATCATTGTAAAAAGAAACATGAGGGTCCTACAAAATTAACGATGTGGATCACCGAGAACCAACCTCAAATATTATGAATAGATGAATCAACTTAACATATCCATTGGAATGGGTCATGGAAAGAGGCTTCAATCATATGATAATTTTATATCACTAACAACAACACAAATCATATAAGAAGTTCAAATTCGTTGAAATTGACCAAGCATGTCAAAGGTTTTGATCCATTGAAATGGCCCAAGCATGTTAATGGTTTGGATCACTAGAAATGGGCCAAATCATATGAACAGTTTGGATCATTTGTAAAGCTAAAGAGGATCCCATAAATTTTAGGGCATGGATCATGAAAAGCAACTTTAATCATATGATAAGGGGACGCAGATTGCGTCCTACCCCCACCCGGACAATAATCCGTCCAGGCAAGGCTCTGTGGGGCCCACTGTGATATAAGTATTTTTTCCACGTTGTTCATTGCTTTTCACAGATCATTTTAAGTACTAATATAAAAATGAAGCAGGTCCACAGCTCCAATGGACCACACCAAAGGAAGCTGCAGTGATAATGACACCCACCGTTAAAATATTTCAAAGGGCCACCGTGATGTTTTTTTACCATACAACCTATTCATAAGGTCATGTAGACATGGATGAAGTGAAAAAACAAATATCAGCTTTATCCGAAACTTTTCCAGCTCCCCAGAAGTTCTTAATGGTGGACGGTCCACCTAAATTTGTGGTCCACTAAGACCTTTACGTACCTCATTTATTAGATCATGCCTTAAAATGATCTTAGAAAAACGATGAGCGGTGTGGATAAAACACTTACATCACGGTGAGCCCCACAGAGCCGTGCCCGGCCGGTAATGCGGGGGTAGGACGCAATCCGCATCCATGATAAGTTTGGATCATGAAAAGTAGCTTCCAAGTATATAATCAGTCCGGATCACCGAATGATCTAAATAATATGAATAATTTGGATCCACTAAATGGCCCAAGCATGTCGATGTTTTTTATCCATCAAAATAGCCCATGTCAAAGGTTTGGATCACTAGAAATGGCAAAATCATAATTTGGATCGTTGTAAAAAGAAACCTGACTGTTTGAATTGTGTACAAAACTGAACAGGGTCCTATAAAATTAACGATGTGGATCACTAAGAACCAACTCCAAATATTACAAATAGATGGATCAACTTAACATATCATTGGGACGGGTCATGAAAAGAGGCTTCAATCATATAATGAGTTTAGATTGTTAAAAGCAACACAAATCATATGATGTATTTGGATCGCTGAATGAGCCGAATCATATAAGAAGTTCAAATCTGCTAAAGTGGCCAAAGCACGTCAAAGGTTTTGATCCATTGAAATGGCCCAAGCATGTCAAAGGTTTGGATCACTAGAAATTGGCCAAATCATGTGAACAATTTGGATCATTTGTAAAGATGAGTGAAGAAGGTCCTACAAAATTTAGGGCATGGATCAACTTAGTATATCAATTGCCATTGACCATTAAAAGCAGCTTCGAACATATGATGAGTTTCGATCATGAAAAACCGCTTCAATGGTATGATCAATTTGAATCGTCGAATCAGCCGAATCATATGAACAATTTGGATCCACTGAATGGCCCACGCATGTTAATCTTTTTTATCCATCGAAATGGCCCGTGTCAAAGGTTTGGAACATTAGAAATTGGTCAAATCATATGAATATGAAACGATGTAAAAAAGAAACATGACTGTATGAATTGTGTATAAAACTGAAAAGGGTCCTACAAAATTAACTGTGAATCACTGAGAACTGACCTCAAAAATTATTAATAGATGAATCAACTTAACATATCCAATGGGATGGGTCATGGAAAGAGGCTTCAATCATATGATGAGTTTATATCACTAACAACAGCACGAATCATATGATGCATTTGGATCGCTGAATGGGCCAAATCATATAAGAAGTTTGAATCCGTTGAACTTGCCCAAGCACATCAAAGGTTTTGATCCATTGAAAAGGCCCAAGTATGTCAAAGGTTTGGATGATTAGAAATGGGTCAAATCATATAAACAATTTGGATCCTTTGTAAGTTAAAGAGGGTCCGACAAAATTTAGGGCATGGATCAACTTAAAATATCCTTTGCCATGGATAATGAAAAGCAGCTTCAATCGTATGATGAGTTTGGATAGCCGAATGAGCCGAATCATATGAACGATTTGGATCCACTGAATGGCCCATGCATGTCATTGTTTTTTATCCATCGAAATGGCCCATGTCAAAGGTTTGGATCACAAGAAATGGGCCAAATCATATGAATTTGGATTGTTGTAAAAAGAAACCTGATTGTTTGAATTGTGTATAGAACGAAAGAGGGTCTTACAAAATTAACAAGGTGGATCACTGAGAACCAACCTCAAATATTATGAACAGTTGGATCTACTTAACATATCCACTAGGATGGGTCATGGAAATAAGCTTCAATCATATGATGAGTTTTGATCACTAATAGCAGTACGAATCATATGATGCATTTGGATCGCTGAATGGGCTAAATTGGCCAAATCATATAAGAAGTTCAAACCCACTGAAATGGCCCAAGCAAGTCGAATGTTTTGATCCATTGAAATGGCCCAAGCATGTCAAAGGTTTGAATCCCTAAAAATGGGCCAAATCATATTAACAGTTTGGATAATGTGTAAAGCTGAAGAGGGTCCTATAAAATTTAGGGCATGGATCAACTTAACATATCCATTGCCATGGATCATGAAAAGCAGCTCCAATTATATGATGAGTTTGGATCATGCAAAGCAGCTTCAATCATATGATGAGTTTATATCGCTGAATGAGCCTTATCATATGAACAATTTGGATCCACTTAATGGCACAAGCATGACAATGTTTTTTATCCAAGGAAATGGCCCATGTCAAATATTTGGATCACTAGAAATGGGCCAAATCATATGAATTTGGATTATTGTAAAAAGAACCCTAATTGTTTGAAACTGAAGAGGGTCCTACAAAATTAACGAGGTGGATTACTGAGAACCAACCTTTAAAATGATGAATTGATGGATTTAACTTATGCATTGGGATAGGTCATGGAAAGAGGCGTCAATCATATAATGAGTTTAGATCACTAACAGCAGCACAAATCATATGATGCATTTGGATCGCTGAATGGGCCGAATCATATAAGAAGTTCAAATCCTTTGAAATGGCCCAAGCACGTCAAAGGTTTTGATCCACTAAATTGACCCAAGCATGCCAAAGGTTTGGATCACTATAAATGTGCCAAATCATATGAACAGTTTAGATCATTTGTAAAGATGAAGAGAGATCTACAAATTTTAAGGCATGGATAAACTTAGCATATCTATTTCCATGGATCACGAAAAGCAGCTTCGATCATATGATGAGTTTGGACCATGAAAGGCAGCTTTAATCATATTATGACTTTGGATCATGAAAAGCAGCTTCAATAGTATGATTTGGATCGCCAAATGAGCTGAATCATATGAACGATTTGGATCCACTGAATGGCCCAAGCATGTCAATGTTTTTAATCCATCAAAATAGCCCATGTCAAAGATTTGGATCACTAGAAATGAGCCAAATCATATGAATTTGGATCATTGTAAAAAGAAACCTGATTGTTTGAATTGCGTATCGAACTAAAGAGGCTCCTACAAAATTAACGATGTGGATCAATGAGAACCAACCTCAAATATTATGAATAGCTGGATCTAACTTAACATATCCATTGGGATGGGTCATGGAAAGAGGCTTCAATCATATGATGAGTTTAGATCACTAACAGCAGCAATAATCATATGATGCATTTGGATCGCTGAATGGGTCGAATCATATAAGAAGTTCAAATCAGCTGAAATGGCCTAAAGGTTTTGATCGATTGAAATGGGTCAAATCATATAAACAGTTTAGATCATTTGTAAAGTTAAAGAGGGTCTTGCAAAATATAGCACATGGATCAACATTACATATCTATTACCATGTATCATGAAAAGCAACTTTAATCATATGATATGTTAGGATCATGAATAGGAGTTTTATCGTATGATGAGTTTGGATCGAAGAATGAGCCGAATCATATGAATAATTTATATCCACTGAATAGCGGAAGCATGTCAATGTTTTTTATTCATCTAAATGGCCCATGTCAAAGGTTTCGATCACTAGAAATGGGACAAATCATGTCAATGTTTTTTATTCATCGAAATAGCCCATGTCAAAGGTTTCGATCACTAGAAATGGGCTGAATCATATGAATTTGGATCGTTTTAAAAAGAAACATGATTGTTTGAATTGTGTGTAGAGCTGAAGAGGGTCCAACAAAAGTAACAATGTGGATCACTGAGAACCAACATCAACTATTACAAATAAATGCATCTAACTTAACATAACCATTGGAATGGGTCATGGAAAGAGGCTTCAATCATATGATCAGTTTAGATCACTAACAGCGGCACTAATCATATGATGCATTTGGCTCGCTGAATGGGCCAAATCATATAAGAAGTTCTAATCCATCGAAATGGCTCAAGCACGTCAAAGGTTTTGATCCATTGAAATGGCCCAAGCGTATCAAAGGTTTTGATTGTTTGAATTGCATATCAAACTCAAGAGGGTCCTACAAAATTAACAATGTGAATCACTGAGAACCAACCTCAAATATTATGACTAGATGGATATAACTTAACATATCAATTGGGATAGGTCATGGACAAAGGCTTTAATCATGTGATGAGTTTAGATCACTAACTGCAGCACGAATCATATGATGCATTTAAATCGCTGAATGGGCCAATTCATATAAGAAGGTCAAATCCATTGAAATGGCCCAAGCACATCAAAGTTTCGATAAATTGAAATGGACCAAGCATGTCGAAGGTTTGGATCACTAGAAATGGGCCAAATCATATAAACAGTTTGGATCATTTGTAAAGTTGAAGAGGGATCTACAAAATTTAGGGCATGGATCAACTTAGCATATCTATTGCCATGGATCATGAAAAGCAGCTTCAATCATATGGTGAGTTTGGAAAATGAAAAGCAGCTTTAATCATATGATGAGTTTGGATCATGAAAAGCAACTTCAATCGTATGATGAGTGTTGATCGCCGAATAAGCCGAAACATATGAACAATTTGGATCCACTGAATAGCACAAGCATGTCAATGTTTTTAATCCATCAAAATGGCCCATGTCAAATATTTGGATCACTAGAAATGGGCCAAATCATATGAATTTGGATTGTTGTAAAAAGAAAACTGATTGTTTGAATTGCGTAACGAACTGAAGAGGGTCCTACAAAATTAACGAGGTCGATAACTGAGAACCAACTTTAAATATTATGAATAGATGGATCTAACTTAACATATGCTTTGGGATGGGTCATGGAAAGAGGTGTCAATCATATGATGAGTTTAGATCACCAACAGCAGCATTAATCATACGATGTATTTGGATCGCTGAATGGGCCGAATCATATAAGAAGTTGAAATCCATTGAATTGGCCCAAGCAAGTCAAAGGTTTTGATCCATTGAAATGGCCCAAGCATGTCAAAGGTTTGGATCCCTAGTAATGGGCCAAATCATATGAACACTTTGGATCATTTGTAAAGCTGAAGAGGACCCTACAAAATTTAGCGCATGGATCAACGTAGCATATCCATTGTCATGTATCATTAAAAGCAGCTTTAATCATATGATAAGTTTGGATCATAAAAAGGAGCTTTAATGATATGATAAGTTTGGATCATAAAAAGGAGCTTTAATCATATGATGAGATTGGATCGCCGAATGAGCCGAATCATATGAACAATTTATATCCAACTAATGGCCGAAGCATGTCAATGTTTTTTATTCATCATAATGGCCCATGTCAAAGGTTTGGATCACTGGAAATGGGCAAAATCATATGAATTTGGATCGTTGTAAAAAGAAACATGATTGTTTAAATTGTGTGTAGAGCTGAAGAGGGTCCTACAAAATTAACAATGTGGATCACTGAGAACCAACATCAAATATTACGAATAGATGGATCTAACTTAATATATCCATTGGGATGGGTCATGGAAAGAGGCTTCAATCATATGATGAGTTTAGATCACTAATAGCAACACTAATCATATGATGCATTTGGATTGTTGAATGGGCCGAATGGGCCAAATCATATAAGAAGTTCAAATCCATTGAAATGGCCCAAGCACGTCAAAGGTTTTGATCCATTGAAATGGCCCAAGCATGTCAAAGGTTTGGATCACTTGAAATGGGCCAAATCATATGAATTTAGATCGTTGTATAAAGAAACATGATTGTTTGAATTGTGTGTAGAGCTGAAGATGGTCCTACAAAATTCACAATGTGGAACACTAAGAACCAACATAAAATATTACGAATAGATGGATCTAACTCAACATATCCATTGAGATGGGTCATGGAAAGAGGCTTCAATCATATGATTAGTTTAGATCACTAACAGCAACACTAATCATATGATGCATTTGGATCGCTGAATGGGACGAATCATATAAGAAGTTCAAATCCGTTAAAATGGCCCGAGCATGTCAAAGATTTTGATCCATTGAAATGGCCCAAGCATGTCAAAGGTTTGGATAACTAGAAATGGGCCAAATCATATGAACAGTTTGGATCATTTGTAAAGCAGAAGAGGGCCCTACAAAATTTAGGGCATGCATCAACTTAACATATCCATTGCCATGTCAAAGGTTTGGATCATTTGTAAAGCTAAAGAAGGATCTACAAAATTTAGGGCAAGGATAAACTTTGCACATCCATTGCCATGGATCATGAAAAGCAACTTCAATCATATGATGAGTTAGGATCATGAAAAGCAGCTTCAATCATATGATGAGTTAGGATCATGAAAAGCAGCTTCAATCATATGATGAGTTTGGATCGCCAAATGAGCCGAATCATATGAACAATTTGGATCCACTGAATGACCCAAGCAGGATCCACTGAATGGCCCAAGCATGTCAATGTTTTTTATCCATCAAAATGGCCCATGTCAAAGGTTTGGATCACTAGAAATGGGCCAAATCATATGAATTGGGATCGTTGTAAAAAGAAACATGATTTTTTAAATTGCGTATAGAAGTGAAGAGGGTTCTACAAAATTAACGATGTGGATCACTGAGAACCAACCTCAAATATTATGAATAGATTGATCAGCTTAACATATCCATTAGGATGGGTCATGGAAAGAGGCTTCAATAATATAATGAGTTTAGATCACTAACAACAACACTAATCATATGATGCATTTGGATAACTGAATGGGCTGAATCATATAAGAAGTACAAATCCGCTGAAATGGCCCAAGAACACCAAAGGTTTTGATCCATTGAAATGGCCCAAGCATGTCAATGGTTTGGATTACAAGAAATGGGCCAAATCACATGAAGAGTTTAGATCATTGAAAAAAGAAACCCAACCATATCAAGAATTTAGCTTACTAAATACAGTTCAAACATTTGAAACAGTTTGAATTTAATAAAATGAGCCCACACATTGACAATTTCAAATTAGACCAAATTATAAAAATAGATTGGATCACTAGAAATAGTCCTCCTAATACTTTATGTTTAAGACAACAAGAAATAAACCATTGTACCAAAGTCTCTAAAAAGAGAAAAGTCACCATTGTACCTCCCAAGGGCCAAATTAATTCAACTAACTAGATTAATGAATATTGGCCTGAACATATTGATGGTTTGGCATAAAAAATTGAAATGCTATATTCCTCCAACCCAAAGGGGTACGGGTCATTCAAAACAAGCCACATATATGAACGGCTAGGATCACTTAAAATGGCCTGAGCACATCAATGGCTTTTGTCACTAAAAGTGAAAATGAGCCCAACTATTAGTTGGGATAAGTATTAGATGATGATGATGGTTCATATTATTGGAAACAAACTCTACCTATTAATAATTTGAATCACTAAATACTGATCAATCATTTAACCAGCTTGGATTATTGAAAATGAGCATAATTCTGAGACGAGATACCTCCTCTCTTAACATTTTTCTACGCTCGTGCAATCCAACAAGGAGTATATAGCATTAAGTGATAAGATAGGTAAACAAAGGTCTGATTATATCAAACCGATCTAGATCCATTCAAATGAAGGGTTTAGATCACTGAAAACAACCCCAAAATATTGTGTTGTATTAATAGATTGGTGAAAAGATGCATAAGTATACCTACTGGTTTGGATCACTAAAAAAGGCCTCAACTAATGAAGGATTTACATCACCGAAACAACTCTAATCATATGAAGGGTATGGATCACATAAAACAAGACTAAGCATATGAACGGTTGAGATCACTTGAAATGGTTCAAGCACATCCACTAAAAATGAGCCCAATCATTAACAAAATTTGAATCATTAATAACTTTTGGTTCATGCGACATTCACTGATTGATTCATTAAGTGTATGCCTAAATACGAATGATGTGGATCACTAAAATAGTTGAATTATAAAATGGACCAACTATAGCCGACTCTTGAACCAAAGTCTCTGAAAATGGAAAATTCATCAGTGTACATCCCCCAAGAGTCGAATCACCTCAACCAACTAAATTGGATCCAATAAGATGAATGATTGACGAAATCAGGCCTGATCATTTAAATTGTTTGTAAAGTTAAAGAGGGCTCTACAACATTAACAGTATACATCACTAAGAACTGATCTCTATAATATGTATAATATATTAATATAGATCAACTTAACATATCTATTGGCATGGGTCATTGAAAATAACCTCAATCATATGAAGAGTTTGGATCAATAAAGAAGCGAAAATAAGATAAAGGACCAAATCATCTCAATTAACTAAACTAGAAGCAATAATGAAGGATCAGCAAAAATAGGACCATCATTAAAATTGTTTGTAAAGTTAAAGAGGGCTCTACAAAATTAGAAATGTCAATCACTGAGAATTGATCTCAATAATATGAATAATATAGATTAAATTAACATATCCATCGACATCGGTCATTGAAAGTAGCCTTAATCATATGATGAGTTTGGATCACTTAAAAAGCACAACTCAAGCATTTGGATCACCAAATGAGCCAAATCATATGAACGGTTCGGATCCACTGAAACGGCTCAATCATGTTCAAGGTTTCTATCCATTGAAATGATTCCAATCAATATGTAATTACTATAAAAATTTCGAATCCAAACAGCAACATCAGTGTATTTTGGTAGCGATTTGACATTCAGGCAATGTAAAAATGCCATCATTTCAATTTACCACAGCAATCAGTTGCCAAATGCAGATGTTGTCAGGAGGCAGGTAAAGCAATTTGTAATTATTGCACATTTTCTTTACAATTACCATGGTAATTGGTGAAAAAAACAGGCACTTAATTGTGCAGAAATCAGCACTCTTATTTCTTAGTCTAAGTGTCTAACTATGCATGTCAAAGAATGCCAAAAGAACACCAATGCATAACTTCTATAGCAAAGTGAGTGAATCATATTGATGGAAGCAGCACCTGAAATTATGACAATCAAATAAACATACCGTGCTTGTAGAAATATCCCCCTTAGATACCAAGGAACCAACTATAAATTCTAGAGCTGCTAGATTGCCGATACTAGATTATATAGCAATGCTCAATAGATTTGCAGCAGTTTCTGTAGGGTTTCTCGTCAAATAAATTGCGATGAATGCATCCTCAACAGCTGCATGGATAGACTTGTCCTGCGAAAATACCTACAGAAATCCAATGCAAACACACCCTTAAATGCTTGCCAAGATTCCTTTGGAAGTCTAGAAGAATTGTAACACAAATCAAAGAGGATGCTTACAAGTGGCAACATTTTCCGGAGAGAGGCCTCAGAGTCATCAATTTGGAACTGTCTGCACCTCATCAGCAAAAGAATCGTATTCTCGACATCAGTGGCAGAAGATGAAGACAGCAGTTGGACCAAAGTCAGCATTGTGGAGGATATGCACTTTGAGAACCTCAAACACGTCTCAAGTGATGCAACCAAGGCCCTGGTCTGCTCCAGGTTCCCAAAATCCAGTATGGAAGAATCCTTGTTGATCCCATCTTCCACACCAGGCAAACGACTATCAGTAACAATGTCTTGCTGCTCTGACTTCAGCCTGATAAACCTTTCCATCTGCTTCACACGTCTCATTGTCTGAAGGTATCCCGTCCAAAAAAGTGCATTGGGTCCCATCTCTTCCAGTTTCTCCTTGTATTTCTCCAAGGGCACTTCAAACGATGCAGTGCGATGTTGTGGACCAAACGGGTTATGCTGCAACATTACGATGAGTAGATTCAATGCCGCTTTCCTCACGAATGCGCTCTTATCCTCCAATCTCCCAGAAGCAACCGAAGCAACCTCCTTCCACAGACCAATTGAAACAGCATGTTCTTCGCATAGTTTTGCCCACACCTGAAGAACCTTAGTCCTCGAGTAGGCTGAAACATCCCCACACAGCTCGAGCAAGATGTCCCGCATAGCTTGCTTGCTGCGCAATCGGATGGACCTGGTACTCGAATCACCATCTACATCCTTAAATGCCTTTGAAACCAACTCCCCAAAACCCCAAGAATAGATGGAGAATACAGATGAGGAGATTACCTGGTGGAGAATACAGATGGAGAATCGATTTCCCAGAGGCCAATCAATAGATCAAATCAAAAAAATAGAGACAAAATACATCTATCTGCCCTAGAAATCCCTGAATCGCACATCAAAGAACAAGAGATTAAAGGACATTCAACCAGAGAGAGAGAGAGAGAGAGAGAGAGAGAGAGATGACCTGGTGGTTGTTGCCGGGGTTTGGCTGCCATGAAAATGCAGACTAACGGACCAGATCATGTCATCATCTTCTCACCATCATCGGCATTATAGATAGGAGATAGATCGAGGGTTTCATGGGGCGAGAGGAGACCGGTAAGAAAGGGAGGAGGGGGTTGGGTCAGAAACATGAGTTGAAACAAAATCGAATTTATGGATTAGTTGCATTGCATCATTTGGGGAGAAGGAGGAGATGGAAATTGGGGATACGACAGAGAGGCAGATGATGTCGTCATATCCGTTGAATTCGAGGTTGTGGAGGTTAGATGGGAAGGTGACCATCGACCGATATCGATCGAGAGAGAGCTCTAAATCCTAGAAAAAGCAGAGAGAGAGAGAGAGAGAGAGAGAGAGAGAGAGAGAGAGAGAGCGACTTCTTGGTACTGAGTCGGGAGAACGAAAAAACGAAGGTGGAATATAATCGGTGGAGAGACGACCGTTGCAGGCGTATTTCTTGCGTATTAGGCAAGATTACTTAATAACCAAGATTATATTGGCAACTGTGAGTTTTGAAATCGGATTGTGTACTGAGTTACTCAGCACGCTCTTATCGTGCTGAGTAAACTCACTTGGGCCCACCCTGAATGTATGTAGTCTATCCACACCGTCTATTCGTTTTTCCGAATAATTTAAGGGATTGATCCCAAAATTGAAGCATATCCAAAGATCAAGAAGATCATACCACAGGAAACAGTGGGAATAATGATTTTCACCGTTGAAACCTTACTAGGCCCCTCAGTGATGTTTATTTGTTATCCAACCTGTTCATAAGATTATAAAAACATTGGTGAATGGAAAACATAAAAATAATATTGATCCAAAACTTATCTGGCCCCAAGAATTTTTTGACGGTAGATATTCAATTAACACTGTTTCTTGTTGTGTCATCCATTTGAGTGTTTGATGTGCTTAATTTTTGGGGTGAAGTTCTAAAATTATCCGATAAAATGGATGGACGGAGTGGATCAAATACATAAATCACAGTCTACCTCATATGGTTTACTCAGTATAGTGGATGTATCGTGTTACTTACGCAATCCGCTTCCGTGATTTTAGCGAGAAATCCTTCGGACGGGAAACGGCTACTCCCCCTGCACACAATTCCGTGGCTGGTGGTCGGTGCTATATGGATCCACCGTAATGTATGTGTTTCATCCATTCCGTTCATCCATTATTAAAATAATTTTAAGGCTTTGTATTAAAAATTATAGGGAAAGAAATCTCAGGTAGACCACACCACCGGAAAAAAATTTATGATCGGATATCCACCATTTAAATCATTCTAAGGCCCAATGTACTATTTACTTGACATCCAATCTATTTATTATTTCATACAGACCAAGATGAAGGGGAAAAAAAAGATTATCTTCATCCAAAACTTTTATGCCCCAAAAAAGTTTTCAATGGTCAAGCTCATTCAACACTGTTTCCGGTCATGTGGTTCACTTCAGCTTAGGATATACTTCATTTTTGGTTTAACACCGTAAAATAATCTAGAAAAATAGAAGAACGACGTGGATGAAACACATACATCATGGAGAGGCCCACAGATCACCGACCAGCAGCCATTGGCTGAGGGCGGGGGGAGTAGCCAAACCTTTTGTTGGAAGTTCATGCCCAAGAATGTTGGGTGTGCCCACCGTCATGTCCTTGAGAAATCTATCCGTTCATCCGTTTTGCCAACTCATTTTAAGATACTAAACCAAAAATGAGGTGGTTCCAAAACTAAAGTGGGCAGCAGAGAGGATGCAGTGGGGATTCAGTGAGAACCGTTGAAACATTCTTATGCCCATAAAAGCTTTAAGTCAGGCTAATTTTTTTTATTTCCACTCCATCCCAGTGATAATGACTTAAAGCTTTAAGTCAGGCTAATTTTTTTTATTTCCACTCCATCCCAGTGATAATGACTTTATATATGGCTTGGATGGCACATAAACATCAAGGTGGAGCCTAGGAAGGTTTCAATGGCAGGTATTCTCTCGTGGCCCACTTGAGTTTTGGATTCATCTCATTCTTGTTCTCTTGTGCTGAAATGAGCTCGCCAAAAGGATAAACGGGGCAGATTTCCAAAAAACATAGCGGTGGGCCCCACCTTACATCCTTGTGCTTACTGCGAAAGGTCGTCCAAAACCTTTCCCTTTTTCAAGGTGCGCTGCTGCTTGAAAAACCCAACGAAGGTGGTCCCCACTCGTGCGACCCACCATAATGTATATGTTGAATCCACACCGTCCATCTATTTTTCCAGCTTATTTTAGATCATGGGCCTGTAAATGAGGCCGGTCCAGATCTTAGGTAGACCACACCAAAAAAACAGTGAGGACATGACGTCCACCATTGAAACCTTCATGAGGCCCTACTTAGTGTTTATTTGCCAATTTGCCATCTTACCTACCGACAAGTCTCGTAGTTCTGGTGGAAGGGAGAACAGAAATGTCAAGTTGATCCAAAAACCTGTGGAGGCCACACGGGTGGGCCACACTGCATGGAAGTGCCTTTGCACATGGTCCAAGCGGGGACCACCTCATTCGGCCCAGCATAAATGTCAGCTGTTTGCGCCAGGTGTAACAGCCAGGTTCATTCAAAATTTTAAATGTGTCTATCTTGGCCTTGGGCCATTCAGTGCTAATCGAAACTGGGCATATACCTTATAAAATTAAGGTATGATACAATCATATGCATGGCCTAAGAGATGGTATGATAATGCATGGGATTTTAGTACGTACAAAGTGGGGGCTATTGCTCCCCAATTTTAAGCGTTCATATTGTGGTGGACCTCCTTAGCAAGCGAGGTATGCAAAATTCCTAATTTCTTTTTTTTTAATACGTGAGCCAACAAAGAAACGAGTTAAGAATGAGAAGTTGAAACTTTGAATATTTGAGATCCTATTTCAATAATCCCAACTTTTTTATAAAATAGATCACCTTTTTAATGGAAAAATATTTGAATGATTGTTTGACATTTCCTTAGAAGATGGAATGCATGCCTTCGGAGCATTGGAAGCCAGTCCTAAAAGCCTAACGGGTAGGGTTACAAACGTGATTGGTTAGGTTGGGTTAAGTGCGGGATGCTGGGTTGGGTTGAGTTTAGCGGCATCCCGTACTTAACCCATTTAAGAAACTAATTATAGTTTTATA
Source organism: Magnolia kwangsiensis (assembly GCA_037074715.1). Lineage (NCBI taxonomy): Eukaryota > Viridiplantae > Streptophyta > Magnoliopsida > Magnoliales > Magnoliaceae > Magnolia > Magnolia kwangsiensis. The sequence goes on from CM073575.1 coordinate 160,432,557, forward strand.
GAAAGACCTGATCCATTAAAATTCAAGACCAGCTTAGGTCAGGTCAAAAATCAAAAGTGGCTGATGCGTTAATTTAATGGGTCGATACTAACCCTCTAATACAAATATGACCCATTTATCACATGAGTCATGTAAGGTCAATGAGGCTATCAATGGATACTCGAACCATTTATCACACGGGCCACGTTAAGATCAGTAGGGATGTCAGTGGGTACTCAAAGAATCCTTCCCATGAAGCTAATCCAATTTTAATGAGTTTAAGTTGAATAAATAACCCAAAAAATCATGTTAAGTTTGGTCTAGATAATGGATTTAGCTATACTTTTTTTCTTTTTCTTCTTTTCGAATTTTGGATAAAATCAAGTCGGGTTATCCAACCCAACCCATTAATAACCTATGTGGACGCATAGAGTTCAACTCAAACTTGACTCATTTACTTAAATGGCCATTCGAGCCCAAACCCAATTCAAAAGTAGATTAGGTCAGTTAACTTGCAGATAGGCTTGATCTAGGCTAGGCCTATTAGTGGGTCCATATCACAGGCCCAAGCCCAACTCATTCAAGTTGGGACTTAAACCCACATACCAATGTGGTATGTGAAATCCACTTCGATCATTAGATGTGTAATCTCACATAGGCCCAGGGCAAAAAACTGAGGCTGACTTGTGATTCAGGTGGGCTACACCACTTGGACCACATATTATGGTCCACCTAATGGATAACTTATTTGTTAAGTGAATGGGACCTCCAAGCTGTTCGATAGATTGAACCCACAATGAGTAGATATATGTGTGTGTGTGTGTGTGTGTGTGTGTGTGTGTGAAAATCATACCTATCCACTACACTTTATTTTGTTATTTATTAATGGCTATACATTATTTTGCACTAGATTATCCTCATGGTGGACCAACAAGTACTTTACTACACTTAAAACTTGTAGGAGCTCAACGACCCACTTTTAAATCAAGCCAAAATAGTAGGACTAGAAGTTTACCCAATTACTAATATGAATCCAAGTTTTGACGGGCCCACTCAATAAGTGGACCTAATTATACTCTTAATGGTGAATAAGCATGAAGCTATATGTGGGGTCCTTAAATCATCACAGTATACCCCCACAAAGGCATTAAGTTGGACCCTAAAGATCGTCCAAACAAGGGCCAAGTCAACTACTCATATTAAAACTAAATGTGGCGGACAAGATACAAACATCGCGATGGGTCATGTTGTCAGATTGGTAGCGTGGATGAGATACAAACATTAAGATGGGTGTCCTTGTGGCCCCAGCCGTTGGGACCAAGCTTATATTAGGGTTTTCCCTTTAGCCATGCTTGTGTGACTCATGAACAGGTTAGATGGAAAATACACATTATGGATGAGCCCGGAGAAGGTTTCAACGGTGGACACCACTGTCCCACTGATTCATATGGTGTGGATCACCACAGGTCCAAACCTGCCTTATCTTTAGGCCTATGACTAAAACATCCAGGGAAGAGGAGTGGATGGTGTGGATTAAACACATACATCATGGTAGACCCCTGCTTGAATAGTGTGTCAAGGCACTTCCATGCAATGTAGAACAGGTTTTTGGATCAACCTGATATTTCTGTTCACCGTTCCTCCATGTCTATGAGACCTTGTCGGTAGGTTAGATGGCAAATAAACGCCAAGGTGGGTCTCATAAAGGTTTCAATGGTGGACATCATGTCCTCATTATTTTTTTTGGTGTGGTCCACCTAATATGTGGACTGGCCTCATTTACGACTTAAAAAAAGCTAGAGGAACAGATGGACGGTACGAACAAATTGGGTGGCATGGGTTGCAACAAACACTACAATGGACTTGTGGAAGTTTTCAATAGTAGGTACTCAATCCTCACTGTTTCATTTGGTGTGGCCCCACTTGAGGGTATGATCACCTTTACTTATGGGCTCATGACCTAAAATGATATGGAAACATAGATAGACAATATAGATGAAACAAATATGTCATGGTGGGTCTTGGTATAGATGGGTCAGTGCGGACAAAATACAAACATCACAGTAGTCCTACTGTCAGATGGCAGCGTGGATGAAAAAGAAACATTAAGATGGGCGTTCTTATGGCCCCAACCGTTTGAGACCAAGCTAATATTTGGTTTTCCCTTCAGCCATGCTTGTGACTTTGTAGCGCCTTGGAAATCGAAGGTCGTGCATATACTTGTTATGCCTCAAACTCGGAAACCGGGCTCATAAAATTTTCGATCGCCGAATCTGGCGCCGACAGCCTCCGTAGAACCCTATTCTCGGCTCCCAGTTCCCATTCACCAGGTTCCGATCCTGCGATGCTACGAGGAGGATTTTCAAGATCAGTTTTAATCGCGATAAGCATAACCAAAGGCATAACCCACAAACAATAACCAAAAACTCTATTACATTTTCACTATGATAAAAAACTTTACAAGTACAATGAGCATAACGGAAAATACAATGATAATAGATCAAAAGCTCCAAAATAATCTGTCACATGCTCAAGCCTCAATGCTACTGCGATCCAACGTCGCCTGCACGCAATGGTCGTGCATAAGCTTATAGAAAGCTTAGAGGGTGGTGAAAGTGTGTGCGCAAGGTAGTAATATGATCATGCAATATCAGAGTAATGCGGAATATACTGATGGATCCATGAATACTGTTAGCCGTACCAAGGCTATGCGATGCAAAGTATGAATGATATCGGCCATTACAAGGCTATGCGATATAAGATGCAAGTCAAGCATACAATCCTCATCTAAGTCCACATATCAATATAGCTCAAATATGGAATATCATCGGGGTCTAGTACACTATAAACCAGATCGCCGCCCCATCGCGCGCAATAAGGTAAGTGAAAGAGACCTCACTATCCGTCTGCCAATATCGGGCTCTACTCGTAGATAGCGGACCCATTCCTCGAGTTGGTCAGACTCAGGCTAGCTTTGCCCCCTACTCTCGGGCGAGTAAGGCCGCATCCCCTTCCAACCGACCACGACACAGTGGAGAGCGCAACTATCTGGTAATCGGTACTCAACGCTCATCTACCTACTCGGTCTAGACGTTGGAGCAACCTTTTGGTACCATAAGGGTTTAGGGACTTTCACCCAGGGATATCTATAGCACTCCATATAGAACGAGATTTTCGGTATCCAATCCTGCCAACCACGATATGCCTGTGGAGGCTATGGTCCTGATGTCACATGTCATGTAAATGCAAGATGCATGAGTCATACTATATAATCATGCAACAATCTCGTGCGCACCATGCGCTCATGTGGGACACTCCGTCTCATAAGGAGTCCCGTAAATGTCTCGGCCCAACGGCTTATACGATGATCAAACATTCCTCATATCAAGCATACATATGATGCGTATGGGCATGAATAATGGAATTATACTAAGCATGTTACAAAGTAATTAATTATCCTTACAACGCAGATGGGCCTAGACGGCCTACACACAACAATTACGGCCTATCAATGGCCCTAGGGAGAGTCATAATGCGGACATTTAACCAATACTATACTTGTAATGTGGACGTCAAACCACCATTGCTCCCAAGTCATAACTCGTAGTAAACATCATTATACAAACCATGTTGGGTTCACACATTGTAATGGACCTTAGGTACATCCTATTGGGCCTTCATTACATCAAATGGGATACCTTAGTGGGCCTTACGTTTATCAAATGGGCCGCATTACTTAGGGCCTATCCTTGACATGAAATGGGAAATAACCTCACACTACATTGGTCTTCCTTTGCTAATTATGCGTTCTATGGCAATGGTACCTATGATTATAAAAAGGAGCTGAAATGATGGGTGTTGTGGTTGATTTCAAGGATGGATGTGAGTTTATGGCAAGAGGTCTAATATCTATTGGTTGTATGTCCTCAACATTTTCCAAAGACAAAGCAATAACTTTTGGTTGTAGGTGGTCGGGCCAACACGGAAGAAAAGTTGTGGAGTGGGTCTGAGCTGGATACTTTAACCTTCTGTCTAATCAGGACAGAAAACTCGTTGTATCAGTTCTTAATCCAAGTCGATGCCGATCTTCTGCTTGATCAGGGCATTGGATTCATTAGTAACTACTAGGATTAAGAAGTTGATTCAAACCGCGAATACATTGCTTACATATACAGTTCCTTTACTCTGTGTTCCCCAATGCAATAAGTCCTTGGGAAGGCAATTCTAAGGGGCGTGCTAGTTTATTCTAAGTTCAATCTGAGGGATTTATAATTTTTTCCTGAGAGTAAATGGTTCTAAGTTAAGTAAGCTTCCTGAGAGTTACTAAAGGAGCCTATGAATGTTATGAGGATCTATCAAAGGAATGGAGTCTCACTCCAACCAAATCTAACCTACTATTCCTTAGCATATACAGGCTTTACGCTACTTAATATAACTAGTAGACTAGTCTATAACTCACTAGCTGTAATCCATAGCCTAAGCTTATACGCTAAATGGTTTTATACCATTTCTACTACAGGGGATCGTTCTATCGCTTAGGGTCAAGATTGTCTAAATGGAATTGGATTTCCTATATCGTCTGATCTTTCAAATCTAGGAGTACTAACTCTAGGTCCAAAACGCCAAGGGCCTATATGGCCAGTGGTCTCAAGTTGTGTTAACTGGGACCGCATTACTAATCCCATGTCGGGATTGGGAGTGGCATGCTTGGTAGGAGGGTGAGGTGGGATAAAAATTTATTTGTAAGCTTAATCCTGTGATTTACTTTTAATCGTATACATTCCAATCATGGGAGTGAAAACCATAGGATATACCCAATCTAGGGACAATACCTTACAACGAATGAAACAGCATGCACTTCATTTAACAAAATTTGCCACAATACATGGAATAAAATTCCACATGCATTATGACAGAGACGACTGCGGCTATGCTAAGCCCAAATCAATAAACACAACACATTTTCTACCTATGACATCACTGGACCCATCAACAACCAAACACTAAAATCCTTAAAACAGTATTCAAACAATCTACAGGACAATGACATAGATGCCTAATTCTACCAAAGGACTTCTACCACGGTCCCGACTTACCTTCTTTAATACTGTCTAGTTTAATACTGTCCGTTGCCTATTAGAGCTCTATCGGCCATGTGTTCTCATTACTCCTCAAGCGAAGAAAGTGGAGAAACGGGATGGGTAAGTAGGTTTCCACGAGTTTGAGGCTCAAATGAGAGCTTAAGAGCTCAAATGAGCCATGGAAAGCGAAGGAAATGAAGAAAAAGGACTGACCTAGTGGGCTGCCACGAATCTAGGTCCTATAGAGGAGTGAAACATGCTCTCAAAGGCTAAGATTTCAAAGGGAAAGAAGTGCAATGGGTAGGAATGGAGGCTTACACGATTTTTAGCCTTCAATGGAGGATGGGAGAGCTTTCACGGACGAAAATGGAGAGGAAAGGAAGTGTCAATGGTTGTGGACGATGGAGTGACATCGGTTATAGCAGAAAATGGGATTGGGGGCGATTTAAAATGGGATTTGAGAGGGGAGGCAGCAAAAAGATGAAGAAAGGAGAGCTTGAGAATGATATTTGTGAAGGAGGTAGGTCTTTGGGGGTATTTTAAGGGACGACCCACATCTAGGGAGTCTCCCCTAACCACCAAATAACGTCGGCCCGACGCCCAGCCCGAGTGGGGCCCACTGTACGGCGAGGCCTCACCTACCAGTTTGGGTTTTTGTGATGGCCGGCCACTTGGGCGAGGTCCCCCTATCCTAGGGGCCCCAAATGTGTGTGATTCCCACCTCGGATTATCCTAAATTAGCATGGGTAGGCCCACGACTCCGTTTGAGGCGTTTTGGGGCCAATTTACAAACTGAAATGATTTTATATGACTTGTAACATATGATTTTGGGGTAGGAGAGGCTAATCCATCCAACTAACTCATTCATTCCATGAGATTCCCTAATTGGAATGGTCAAAAGTCTGATTGATACATATATTTTCTATTTATAGCAAATTTTTGTCTAAGTATGATTCTTTATCATTTACAGATTAGGATTTGTGTGTTGTATGAAAGAACTTAGAAAAAGTTGAATAATGGGGAGGTGGAAGGAGAGATTTTGAAAGAATTGGATAAAAAATGGTTTTAGGCCTTGAGATTGAGTGTAAAGGTTGTGGTTGACCCACAACCCAAGGACATGCATTTATAGGTTTGGAATGGAATGAAACATGGCCTAAACCCTTCGATTGACGGTCTAGAAGTGATTTGGAGTCGTTGGGTGTGATCAGGAGTGTGAACGAACTCGATCTCAACGATCGCTTTCAGTAAACTTTCGCCGACAAACAAACTGGGGGTCCTAAACTTGTTTCTAGATCGTTCTCGCACCCTCCTATATTAAATTGGCGTCAGCGTGCGGTGTGTGACCATAACCCAGGTCCAGTTTAATCCAAATCATGATCTGATACCATCTGTAACGCCCCGAAAATCGGGGGTCAAGTAGAAACCCAACTCTCGAGTTTCAGAACATCACTTATGCAACATTTTCAATGATGGGTGAATGTCGGCGGTAATAGTACATAAAACATGAGGTGGATCAAGCCCAAACAGCATATCATACTCCAGAGACAGTTAATTTAACAAGCGGAAGAATGTGATAGATATATAGAATATATGAACTGTTGTGAGTCTCCAGAGTGTGAACATGTTACCAGGTTAAATATATACATGTATAATCCAAAGATGAGCAAAAAGAATATACATGGGTGTGAAAATAAAGGGCAAAATACCACGTGTACTGGCATCTAATTAGTAACCCTGCAACCCTGCCAATCAGAACCTGCATATAGGAGGGATCCTCCTCATCATCATCAAGTTCGGCTCTGCTTCGCGAGCATCGCCATCATCTGAAACTAAAATAGGGACTGGTGAGTGTCCGAAACACCATCCTGTAACGTGGGAGTGAGTAGCTAACTCAGTGGAATCATAGAGAAAAGGTTAGCATGTTATCAAATCAATCAAGCGATAATGGAAAAGTAAGCAAAACAAACATTCCTAAACACCATGATTAATGCAAGCATGAAATGACATGATGGATGCCCTCACCGACATACTCCCTCATGCGGCACCATCTTACGCCCGCGGCTGCTTGTGTTCCTCAGTGCTCTACATTTTCCAGGCACATGCAGTGCGATATGGATAATGATTACCGAGTTGTTATTAGTCCATTTCATACAGTAGGATTGGGAAACTAAGATACTTCCCTTATATCATTCCCAACAAAGATCCTGTCTAGGGTCGTCACTCCTAGTAATCTCATATGATGATATATTTCTAGGTCGCTACAAGGGCTGCCAGGGTTGTTGCACGCACTCGTTGCTCCACTCCCCCATCACCTTATCAATACAGGCCTAGTTGTACTCTTGTTGCTAGGAAAGGGTCGTCGCCTCACGTAGACTCAGAGTACGCTCGAGGTCACTACAAAGGGCTGTCAGGGCTGTTGCTCGCACTCGTTGCACCGCTCCCCCATCACCTTATCAATGTAGGCCGACAGCTCGATTATAGTGTCCCATACCACCATAATCGGCTCACGAGTCTAAGGTGCTCACTGGTCACTACGGGGAGGTTTGTGGCCCCAGCGTAGGCCGACAGCTCAACCACGGTGTTCCATACCACCATGCCCGGCTCATGAGTCTTAGTGGATCAAGGTACCACAGTTATCAGGGTTATCACTGGTAAGTTCAGTACCCTAGGTTCAAACAGTTATGACGAATACAAGGTGAACATACAATGGTCAGTTGGGTTACTTGATGAGTCTGACTAGCGCGAGCGTACGTCTAATCGACTGACATGAAGTGCACAAGCAATTCGTGTGGCCTAACTACTGTTGACGACTCTAGTACGACTCGAGTTCGTCATACACATCCTTTGTGGCGAATAGAATCCGACTATGAATTCTAAACTGTTACCGACTGTCTGGACTAGAGTGTAGCCCCAAACGCAAAGATGTGAATCAGTAATCATATGAGATAAACAACATTTAAATAACAAATAACTCAAGCATGTTAGCAACATGTTATAAGGTACAACATAAGCAATTTAACCATACACAAGCATTTCATATATATATAAGATAATCAATTCAAATATAACACACATGGAAAAAATCATATACATCATCAAAATGGTTGAGAATCCTATCTCAACACTAGTCTACAACACTATTTACTAAGTGCTTACTCACGTAAGCATTTATACCAACACTTAGACTGCACAACTTCAACGTACTTGACGTATGTTGATTTCAACATATAATATGACAGATCCTTATATCAAGGAGATGTCTAATACACAACAATCATGTTCTTACATTCAAAACATATGACAGGCATAAATCATATTGATTTAGGCATTTCAACAAACACTTAGTCTACACACATTAGTCTACATAGCATATGTCGGCCAATATATGCATTAGGGCGAATCTCTTCGCCAAATAGATCATACATCCATAACTAGTATAAATACACGGTAAATACCCATGGCAATCATATCGGTAAAATACGTACGTATACAGTATTTCCTACAAATACCTAAAATACCCTAAATCTCATATTTTTTGTACGTATACGGAATGAAAAATGGACAACATGTTATACATGTCAAATAGCATCCTCATCAGCAATCTACCATTAAACGGCATTGAAAGCTTTGAAAACGGATAATCTAAGCATCTAAAATCTGCTCCTTTCGCCGTAGAAGTGTAACGAATCGAACAGGAAGTCTATGCTTCGTCAACGCCTGTATGACGACCTATAGCACAAGATACATCAGCTACTTCGCTACATGTATCGAAGGAATCTCTAAAACAGGTTGAGGTTAGGGTTTTCTTACCTAAAACGAAGCCAAAGTCGTCGGAAAAGCGATACAGAAGGGTGGATTTGGCACGTAGAGCAGCAGGAAAGAATTCCAGGAGAAATCATCAGCTTCTCCCTCACTTCTCTCTCTTTTCTCTCTTCTCTCTCCTAGGGTTTTCCCCCAATTCGTATGGGTTAGAAAGCTAAGGATTTAAGCCACTTTTATAAGCCCAAACATAACCAAAACAGACTCCAAGTCAAGGTATACTTGGGTTATAGCCAAATCGGGTCTTTCCCGATCCAAAAGAGCATTTCGGGAGGTCCCCTGGCCGAACGCGGTCGGACTTAAGCTCATGTATATTGGATCCTGCTCACATCAAGTTTTGAGTCCGGTAGTGTTCCCAGATCGCACGTGGTGGACCAGTTTTAGTTCAGTGGTCACGGAGACTCGATCGAGGATTCTAAGTACACTGACCTGAGTGAGAAATGTTCCCTGATCTGAGGGTGTATTTGGGTCAGATTCCGACGGTCTGAATGCTTATACTTAACCCGCAAGCGAAATGTGCCAGATTTATTTAAATGATATTTAATTTTTAATGAATTTCACTCTTTCTCACACTCCTTGCTCCAGGCTCAATGAAATAGCCTCAGAACATCAGTTGGGCTTGATTTTCGAAACGATTGTTAAGTCCAACAAGGCGGTCGTAATGGTCTAAGATTGTAGATATCGGACTCTCGACGCGCGGTCTAGATCCTATACGAAGTTTCAAAGGGTTCCTAAGGGCAAACGGGTTTAGAGTTTGATCCTAGATTTTAGGGTAACGTAACGGTAACAATTATAGAGGTTTTAGGTCTTACAGATCGTATTTAAAATGGTTGGTGCTAATTTTACAGGAAGTCTAGTGTAGCATTGGATAATTTACGTTAAATTTCTAAAGAATTTCGTTCTTAAATGATATCTCTGGCTTTGGAATTGGGTTCTGAGAGGTTACCAAGGTGTTATGGTCGACCCATTGCCTAAGGGCGTCTAACCCCAGGTTGGCAAAAATCCAAGGTGTTACACTTATATAAATCAAATGGGCCTAAACCCATAGGCCTTATATATCAAATGGGTCTAAATCTGTAGGCCTTATATATCAAATGGGTATAAATGCATAGGCCTTATATATCAAATGCGCCTAAATCCATAGGCCTTATATGAATCAAATGGGCCTAAACCCATAGGCCTTATATGTCAAATGGGTCACACCCAAATATAGGTGGCCCACTTGATCATAGAGCGGTCTCATTCTTCAACTCATGCCTTAAAATGATCTTTCCAAGTGGATGGACGGTCTGGATGCGTCACATGCATCATGGCGGGTCCCACTGTCGCTAAACAGTGCAGACAAAACACATGCATCACAGAGGGCTCCACCGTCTGCTGGACGGTGGATATAAAACAAATATATCATGGTGGGTACCACCGTCCGCCTCGACGGTGGATGTAAAACACATACATGACTGTGGGTCCCATGTGGGGCCCACCATAACATTTGTTTTGCATCCAAACCATCCATACGGTCACAGAGACCTGGACGAAGAGGAAAAACAAATTTCACATTGATTCAAAACTTCTGTGGACCCAAGAACGGGTTTCAATGGTAGATGTTCATTCACACTATTTCGTGTGATGTGGGCCACCAGAGCTTTGGATGGCGCTGATCTTCGGAGGAGACCCACCTAAGGAAGGGGTCCACCGAATGAATGGGTTAGATGGAAAATAATCAACAACGTGGGATTCTACAGCTCGTAACAAACAAAATGAGTCTAAAGTTTAAAATTTTTGGATGATTAGAAACATCTGACAATTCTTTTAACAGTAACCCCCAAAGTTTCTTATATTATGGCCCACCAGATGATCACGTCAGCCTCATTCTTTGGCTCAACGGTTCAAATATTTCAGGGAATGAGGTGGACGGCGTGGATTGAATACATACATCAAGGTGGGGTCTATGAGAGTGGGTCACTCCCAAGCTTGGAAACAAGCTTGATATTTATGTTCTGATCCAACCCAATGCTGGACGCTACACGTAAATACATTAGAGGTGGACCTTGCTTATGGTGGGCCACCTCATGGAGGATAGTGTGTTTACAACATATATAAGGTGGGCCCCACTTGAGGATAACTTGGATAAAATAATTACTTCAAGGTGGGGTCCATTCAAGTGGGCCACACAAACACAACATGATCTTAAAAAAAGAAAATAAAATAGAGAGAGAGAGAGAGATAGAGGGTGGGACACGCTTGTGATGGAGGGCTCCGCCACTATGAGCCCTCCCTAAAAAAATCATACAATCAAATGGATCCCTTTACACATGGGACCACCAAAATTGAAAATCAACGATGGAGATCCTTTCCCCACCAATATGGACGGTATAGATGACCTTTCTAATACAATGAAATAAACATCATGATGGGGTCCATGGAGAATGACCCCATCATGGAATGATCATGATGATCCTAGTGGACCATCGGCCACATCTTAGGGTCCCAAGTAAGATCCAAACCATTGATCGGTTGGTCTCACTTGGCCCATCTTAAAAACATGAAAAACTATTATTATTTAGCACCCACCGTTCGATCTTCTGGCTCCTATGGGTTCCTTAGCACCTTAGCTTTGATTCCAATGGAGAAGATGAGGTTTGGATAGTTAAGATGAGAGATGATGGAGTAGGAAAGGTGGACCACACTTGGAGTTTTGGAAGAGAGGAAGAGGCTCATACGTATGAGATTTTTGGTTGCTTGGAATGAAGCTTGAGAAATGAGAGAGAGTTGTAAAGGGAGAGAGAGAGAGAGAGAGAGGGAGAGAGAGAGAGAGAGAGAGAGTGATGGGTGATGGATGTGGTGAGTGATGGGTGTGTAAGAAATTCTTGACTTTTGTGGCCATTTGTGTAAGAAAGGCATGAGAGTGTAAGAACTTTTTGACTTTTGAGGGCATTTTGTATAAGAAAGATATGGGCTTGTAAGAACTTTTGGACTTTTGTGGCTTGCTTGGGAAAGGGTGAAAAGTGATGTGTACTTGACATGAGATGTGATGGGATTTGATTGATTGATGGGATTGATTTGACAAGTCGTAGAGATTCTCTTGGGTTTTACAACGCGCGGCGTTTTTCTCGCACCGAACGCTGGTGTAACACCCTGGATTTTTGTCAACCTAGGATTAGACGTCCTTAGGCAATGGGTCAACCAAAACACCTTGGTAACCTCTTAGAACCCAATTCTAAAGCCAAAGAAATCGCTTAGGATTAATTCCTTTAGAAATTAAGCGTAAGTTAGCTAGCGCTACGCTGGAGTAGCTGTGAAATTGTCCCTGATCGCTTTAAATACGTTCTGCAAGATCCAAAACTTGTAGAATCGTTGACGCTACGTTACTCTAAAATCCAGGATCAAACTCTAAACCGGTTTGTTCTCGGAAACCCTTTGAAACTTTGTATTGGATCTAAATCGCGCGTCCAAAGTCCGATATCTACCATCTTAGACCGTTATGACCGCTTAGCTGGACTTGACAATCATTTCGAAAATCAAGCCCAACCGACGTTCAGAGGCTATTTCATTGAGCCTGGAGTGAAGAGAGTGAGAAAAGGGTTAGATTTGAAAATTTTAATTCAAATCTGGCATGTGACGTGGCGCATTATTATTAAGCATTCTTACCGTCAGAATTCAGCCAAATTACACCCTCGGATCAGGAAAAATTCCTTTTTCATATCACGAGACTTATAGACCTGATCTAGGTGCGATGACCGCTGAACTGAAATTGGACCGCCACGTGCGATCTACGAACTCTGCTGGTCTGAAAACTTTGTGTGAGTAACATCCAGTGACCATGAGCTTAAGTCCGACCGCGTTTAGCCAGGGGTCCTCCAGAAACGCTCTTTTGGACCGAAACAGCTCCGATTTGATTATACCTCAAGTAGACTTTGTTCCCAAGCCTAATTTGGAAAGATTTTAGCTTATATAAGGGTTTGAAACCGTCACTTTTCTCACCCATCCGAATTTGCTAGAAACCCTAGCTAGAGTGAGAGAGAAAGTGAGAGTTTGTGAGAGAATGTGGGAGTGATCTTCTTGCCACTTGCTGCAATTGCTTCACGTGTTTAAGCAACGCATCCCAATCACTTTGCCGGTGATTTCAACGCATTTCTAGGTAAGTAAAACCCTAAACACTTGCTGATTTAGCATTCCGTCGATTCAAATAGCAAAGTAGCTTATACAACTTGTGTATTAGGCCGCCTATACGCCGTTGACGAAGCGTATACGCTCCGTTCGAAACGATATACATCTAAAGTGAAAGGTGCAGATTTTAAACGCTTTGATTGGCTGATTTCAACGCTTTTAATGTCGTTTAATAGTAGATTATCGACGGCGACGCCGTTTGACATGTACAACATGTTGTCCGTTTTCTGTTTCGTAAATGTACGGAAAATATGAGATTTAGGGCATTTTAGTCATTTGTAGGAAATGCTGTATACATGCATATTTTGATAAAATATTTGCCATGACTATTTATCGTGTTAGAATATTAGGAATACATGCATGGTTGGTTTGGCAAAGAGATTCACCCTTAAGCGCACTTTGAGTCGACATACGCTATGTAGACTAAAGTGTGTAGACTAAGTATTTGTATAAATGTTTGTATTAGTATGTATTGAGTAAATGGTGTTGTGTATGAGTTTTCAGATTGAATTCTCAAGTAATATGCTGATGTAAATGATTTCCATCATGTTGGCTATATGTATTGATTTCATTATATACATGAAATGCATGTGTGGGATGATTTGCTTAAGTTGTATGTCATAACATGTGTCAACATGCTTACAATGTTGTACTTCATTTCTGTTACTCACCTATGCTTATTGATGTTGATGCACAAATGCTTGGGGCTATGACCTAGTCCAGGCAGTCGGTAATGGATCGAATTCGTGGTTGGTTTCTATGTACCACAGAGGACGCTTCGATGAACGCGAGTCGTGTTTTGGGTTGACGGCAGTGGTTAGGCCACGCGAAGTGTTTCATGCACTTCATGTCGTTCAGCTCGAGATGCACTCGTACTAGTCGAGCCCATCAAGTAACCCGACTGGCCATTGTATGTTCACCATGTATGAGTCATAACTGCTTGAACCTAGGGTACTGAACTTACCATTGAAAATCCTGTCAACCATGGTACCTTGATCCACAAAGACTCATGAGCCGGGCATGGTGGTATGGGACACCGTGGTCGAGCTGTCGGCCTATGCTGGGGCCACAAACCTCCTCGTAGTGACCAGTGAGCATCCTACTCTGAGCAGATTATGGTAGTATGGGACACTATATTCTTGTTGTCGGCCTACACTGATTGGTGACGAGCCCTTTGTAGTGACCTTAAGTTTATCCTAACACCGCATGGGGGCGACGAGTCCTGATGCAGTCTCAAGGATAATTAGGCCTGTATTGATAAAGTGATGGGGGAGAGGTGCAACGAGTGCGAGCAACAACCCTGGCAGCCCTTGCAGCGACCTACAAATATAACATCGTATAAGATTACTAGGAGTGACGACCCTAGACAGGATTTGTGTTGGGATTGATATAAGCAAGGTACCCTAGTTTCCCAATACTGCTGTATGAAAAAGGACTAATAATAACTCGGTAATCATATCAACATCACATTGCATGTGCCTGGAAGATGTGGAGCACTGAGCGGTACGCAAGCATGTCGCGGACGTAGATGGTGCCGTATGAGGGAGAATTTCGGTGAGGGCATCCATCATGTCATGTCATATTGCATTAACAACAGTATCAGGAATGTTTGATTAATTGCTTTACTATTATCGCATGATTGATTTAAGAACATGCTAATCTTTGCTCTATGATTCCACTGAGTTAATTACTCACTCCCACGTTACAGGACGGTGTTGCGCACACCAAACAGTTCCTATCTTAATTGCAGACGATGGCGATGCTTGCGAAGTAGAGCCGGACTTGATGATGAGGAGGAGGATCTCTCCTATATGCAGGTTCTGATTGACGGGGTTATAGGGTTACTGATTAGATGCCAATATACTTGGTATTTCACCTTTTTCTTACACACCCATGTATATTCTTTTTATCATTTTTGGAGTATACATGTATATGTTTAACCTGGTAACATGTTCACACTTTGGAGACCCACAACAGTTCATATACTTTATATATCTATTACATTCTTCCGCTTGCTAATTTAACTGTCTCTGGAGTATGATATGCTGTTTTGGTCAAATCTCACTCATGTTTTCTACACTAATATAAATAACATCTATCCATCATTGAAAATGTTACATAAATGATGTTCTGAAACTCGGGAGTGGAGTTTTTGCTTGACCCTCGATTTTTAGAATGTTACAGCTGGCCCACATTTCTTGACCAGGGTATCGGCTCGGTGCACAAGTCGCGGCATCGGAACCGTAGCGACGGCGCGATCGCTATGGTAAAGATCTTGGGTTGAGTCGACTCGGGTTAACGACTTATGAATCAGGGTCGCGCGTAAATATCGGTTAAGGGTCGAAGGTTGCCGAAATTCGACCGGTAAGACCGCAGAGGTCTATGGAACGGTATGAACTAAGATACGGGTCTTATAATACTCGACTCCTGAGTTCCCGAGTGTCTCTTATTACTGATTTTCATTAATATGCGTTTAATAAGGTTTAAATGCGTAGCCTGGAATTCCTGAAACATGAAGCACAATCACACAAGTCTACTGAATTAAAAGATATCTCGTATATATACAGGTCCAAAAATATAAATGGGTCGCACAAGGCATTACCCAACAAAACTACAAAAAGAATTCTATGTCCAAAAGAATAAAGCTGAGCTCACTGCTCAGCAATCCAAATCCTACCCATCGAGTCGATGGAGAGCCATCCATCAGCTGAAAGTAGGATAGCTTATCCTCCTCGTTCAAGCTCGTACCGTCAGACTCCCATACTTCTCGTCACCTGCAGTTATGGGAGAGTCTGATTGATATTTTAAAACACCACCGCATAATGGGATTGAGTGATTAATTCAGTGGGTGCTATTAGTCTCAAGTTATAACAGACATCAATTATATTATGAACTTAATGAAAAACAGCAATCATAAATACCTAACTAATCTTATTAATGCGCATGCATGATAGATGATATGATGCATGCCCTCGCCACAACACTCCCTCAAGTGACTCTATCTAAAGATCGCGTATGACCAACACTCCCTCAGATCGACCTCGACTACCAAGTCGCCACCCTAACTAGTGCAATGCAATGTGATTATGTTAGCCGAGTTCTTAGCTAAGTCCATTCATCCAGCAAGTTGGAGAATCTGATACACCCGATGTATCGATGCCTTAAGCTGGTTGTGAGGCCAAGGCCCCCCAACGTGTGAGGCCGAGACCCCGCGGTCCTTAATCTCGTCGGGTTCCCCATCCCCGACTTCAAGCACATGGGGAGTACCGAGATAAAGGGATGGCTCGCGGTCACTACGGGGAGGTGCGGTACCCCAGCGTAGGCCGACAACTCAGACACAGTATCCCATTCCACCATGTCTGGCTCACGAAGTGGTGGATCAGTTTAATTTGGTTATCGATGGGCTACAATGGTTGTAGGGTGCTCTAGGTTCCATCCATATGTGAGCAAACAAAGTTAACAAATAAGGTTGGTCAATAAATAAGCTAGCCCACACAAGTCAGGCAAGCACGTGACAGATGACATTAGGTACAAGCGACACATGTAGTCAAACTACTGTCGCCCATATGCCCTCACCCAAATCTATGGGTTTAGCCTTAGGGTGGTCCCACTAAAGGGGCCACCTTCGTTCTCCTCGTATTCCTTACCAACCCAAGGGTTTGGGTGGTGATTCATAACATGTCAACTATCAATATATCATCTAGTATAAACAACATCATGTTCTCATATTTCTTAACATATAATTCCAATTTCTCCTAGCAACAAAGCTAACAATATCATGAATAAGGTGTGTGTGTGTGGTGTGGGTTGGTGAGGAAGTTAAGCACTTCCTACATCTCTTAGAACCAAAATGCACAAGAATCGATGAATCATGCAAGCTATAGGGTATGTCATATGAGAAATCAAGCAAGATAAAAACATGTGATCATCCATAGTAGCCTAATCATATGAGAAACACGAACAATATCATATGAGAATTAAACAAACAAGCAATCTCATACAATCCTCAAGCAAACATCCAAATCATAGGGTTTCTTTAGATTCTTTAAATATAGCATCCAAGTAATCAAAATCATTAAATTCATACTAAAATTGGTGCCGGGCCACCTAAGAAAATAGTTCGCACCTATAGATCGTTGGAGACTTGAAAAATGACCAATGAATGAGGGCTTTGGGGTCGGACGACCCGAATCCCTAAAGCAAATATTTGCATGTTAGAATCCCAAGCAAATCCCTTCTCAATACAAGGATTTCAAGAAAGTGGATGAAGGATCTTACCTAGACGATCAACGGAACGATTGTTTGTGGTTGTGGTGTAGGGTTTCCTTCAGAGAAGGGATAAGGAGTTGCAAGATTGGGTTTCCTTAGCCCCACTTCGATCTAGGGTCCACCGTGCTCTTCTTCACTCTCTCTTTCTTCTCCCTTACTCTCTAGCTCTCTCTTTACTCCCTTGGTGGTGGTAGATGTGGTGGGAGTTATGAGATAAGGAGCTATGGTTTATTTTCTAGACTTGGGGCCTTTGGCCTTAAGTTTTTCCTAAATGCCCACAATAACCCTCTAGGACTCCCTATGGATGTTGGGGCGGCCTTAACACCCCCTTACGCCACCAAATTTGGTGTATAGGTATCTCATGGCCCGATGAGGGGTCATGCAAAGTTTGAAAATAAACAGATAAATGAATATGGGGTTTGATCGTACGGTTCCGATCTTCAAATGGCCCTCTGGGGGTCCATTCTAGTGAGTGGGGTGGTTCTAGTGGCGGTCTGACCATGAAACTTATAGGATAGATGCTCCATGGCCCGATGAAGGGATATGTAAAATTTAGAAACGATCGGATATGGAGTTTGGTCGTACGGGTCCGATTTACGATCAACGGTCACCGTGCCACGATTGGGTCTCAGATTTTGTGGACGAGTGTAGAAAAATACATTAGACATTCATAGTAAATTTATAAGAAATTCGACGGCTGAAAAGCCTGGAATCTCAGTTTCATTTACACGTGCCAGATTTCAATTCCGGCCTTAGTTGGGTTGCATTTGACAAGTGTCGCTGAACGACACGGATAGTTAACTCTTGGGTATCCACTGACTCCGTAGTCCGCGATGGACTACAAGCCCAATAAGATCTATGGTTTCCTAAATTTTTATAATTTTCTGACCTTCATGCGTCGTGGTATATCTCGTACGGGCTATTATTAAGTGCAAACAGTCATCTGACTTGGCGGCTTGCACTAGGTCCCATCATGACCCGTTTGGTCTAATCAGTTGGGCTAATCCTAGATTAATTTACTTATGGTACCTCACCAGGAGTAGTTTAAAAGAATGGTTCTTCGGCAAATCTTACGTGGACGCCCCAGGACACCGTGCTGGTTAGACGGGACGTTACAGACTTATAAATAGGTTGGATAATAAACATTATGGATGGGCCCTGAGAAGTTTTCAATGGTGGGCACCATTGTCCCACTGATTCCTGTGGTGTGGATGACCTAAGGTCCAACATTTCTCATCCTTGGGCTTATGATTAAAATCATCTGGTGAAGAGAGACGTGGATAGTGTGGATTAAACACATACATTAGGGTGGGCCCAACGAAGTGGTCCCCCGCTTAGAGTGTGCCAACGGATCATGATCCATAGCTATCCGAGAGATACCTCGTTTCAACACCTAAGGTCTTGGTATCGATTCCCTGGTGGGCGTTGCTAGAATGTGTAATGACAGTGGGTGTGTACTAAAATAGGAAACGGATTGGCTACTCCCCGCCACAGGCCATTGGCTGATGGTCGGTGCTTTGTGGGCCCCACCATGATGTATGTGTTTCATCCATGCCGTATATCTATTTTTTAAGATAATTTTATGGTATTCAAGATAAAACGAGGTATATCTCACTCTCAAGTGGATCACATTAAAGGAAACAGTGTTGAATGAACGTTGACCACTAAAAACATTTTGGGGGCCATAAAAGTTTTGGATCAAGCTGATATTTATTTTTTCTCTTCATCTGTCTCTTTATAACCCAATCAACTAATTGGATGTCAAATAAACAATACATTGGGCCTTAGGAGGATTTTAATTATGGATATCCAATCAATATTGTTTTCCTGTGGTGTGGTCCACTTAAGGTTTATATCCCTATCATTATTTGTATCAATCCTTAAAATGGTATTCAAAGATGGATGAACGGAATGGATGAAATACATACATTATGGTACGGACCACATAATACCAACCACCAGCAACGGGGCTAGTGTCAGGGGGAGTAGCTAATCCGTCTCCCTACTAACGTGCTAACCCCAAAAAAAAGACCAGCAGTGATTAACTCGCTAGGCTTATCGTAATGAGTAAACTCTGGGAGGTCCACCATATCTTATATATTTTATCTACTTCGTCCATCCATTTTATTAGATAATTTTAGTGCTCAACCAAAAAAATGAAGCATATATAATGTTCAAATGGACCGCACCACGAAAAATAGTTGAATTGAACACCTACCGTTGTTGAAAATTTCTTAGGAGCCATGTAAGCTTTGGATCAACCTTATATTTGTGTTTTCCCTTCATCCATGTCTGCATGATCTTATGAACAGGTTGGATGACAAATAAACAACATTGAGGGGACTAGCAAGGTTTCAACGGTGGAAATCATTATCCCCACTGTTTCCTGTGGTGTGATCCACTCTATCTTTGGATATGCTTCAATTCTGAGCTTAACCCCTTAAATTAGATGGAAAAAAGGATGTACGGTGTGGATAGACCACATACATTCAAGGTGGGGAAAACTGAGTTTACTAAGTACGGTAAGATAAGAGGGTATGAGTAACTCACTACGCATTGCCGGGCACTTCCATGTAGTGTGGCCTACTCATGTGGCCTCGTAGATTTTTGGATCAACCTGACATTGCTGTTATTCCTTCCTCCAAGTCTGTGAGACTTTGTTGGTTGGTCAGATGGCTGATAAACACCAAAGTGGGTCTCATGAAGGTTTCAATGGTGGACGTCATATCCTCACTATTTTTTGTGGTGTGGTCTACCTAAGATCTGGACCAGCCTTATTTTTAGGCCTAGAAGCTAAAATAATATGGAGAAACAGATGGACAGTGTGGATTCGACATATAGATCATGGTGGGTCGCACGAGTGGGCCCACCCTAGCTAGGGTTTTCAAGAGTGTTATGTGGGCCTGCATGATATATGTGTTTTATCCAAGCGGGGTATCCATTTTTATAAATCATTATAGAGGACCAACCCATAAACGAGAGAGATCCAGATCTCGAATGGGCATAATAGGAAAACAGTAGCAATTGAATGATGAGAAATTTCCTACTGTACGACCCATTTATGGCCCACCAACCATTTTAAACCCACTTCTTTTTAAGCTTCCAAGAATATTCCCATATGTACGGACGACTTTTCAACGGGCCAAAATACCCCCATCATTCCTTCCTTCTGGAAGCCGATTGGCTGGTGTTCGAAGACGACCGCTGACGCTCCTCGACATGGGCCCCACAATGATGTATTTATTATATCTACACCGTTCATCCATATTTCGAGATCATTTCAGAGCATTATCGGAAAAAAAGAATCATATCCAAATATCAACTGGACCACACCACAAATAGCAGTGGGAAACTTGATTTTCACTGTTAAATTTTTCGTAGGGCTCACCATAACATATATTTTTTCATCCAATCTATTCATAAAGTCACAAAGACCTGGATGAAGAGGAAAAATAAATTTCATATTGATTTAAAACTACTGTGACCCATAAAAGGGTTTCAATGGTAGACATTCAATCCTCCACTGCCTTTTACAATGTGGTTCACTTGATAGTTTGTAACGCCCTGGAAAAATCCGTACTTGGACTCGAGTACCAACTCGACCAGAAATCGCGTAGGATTAATTCCTTTAGAAAATAAGTGTAAGTTAGCTAGCGCAATGCTAGAGTAGCTGGGAAATAGTCCCTGATCACTTTAAATATGTTCTACAAGACCCAAATCGAGTAGAACTAATGATGCTATAATACTCTATAACCTCGGATCAAACTCTAAGCAGGTTTGTTCTCTGGACCTTTTTGAAACTTTGTATTGGATCTAGACCGCGCGTCGAAAGTCTGATACCTACTATCTTAGACCATTAGAATCGCCTAGCTGGACTTGACAATCATTTCGAAAATCAAGTCCAACCGACATTCATGGGCTATTTCATTGAGCCTGTACTGAAGAGAGTGAGAATAGGGTTAGATTTAGAATTCGAAATTCAAATCTGGCACACGACTTGACGTGTCAGTATTAAGCGTTCTGACCGTCAGAATTCAGCCAAATTACACCCTCGGATCAGGAAAAATTTCTATTTCATATCATGAGACTTGCAGGCCTGATCTACGTGCGGTGACCGCTGAACTGAAATTGGACCGCCACGGGCGATCTACGAACACTGATGATCTGAAAACGGGATGAGAGTGACATCCGACATGCATGAACTTAAGTCCGATCGCGTTCGGCCAGGGGACCACCAAAAATGGTCTTTTGGACCGAAACAACCCCGATTTGGATATACATCAAGTAAACATTGTTCCCGAGCCTATTTCGGGCACATTTGGGCTTATAAAAGGGGTTGAAACCCTCACTCCTCTCTCTCATCCGAATTTGAGAAAAACCCTAGTTTGAAAGAGAGAAAAGGTGAGAGTTTGTGGGAGAGAGTAGGAGAGAATTTTCCTGCTGTTGTGCTACCTGTTGCACGTGCTTTAGCAACACGCTCCAATCACTTGGCCGGTGATTTCTCCGCGTTTCTAGGTAAGAAAATACCCTAATAAGCTGCTGATTTAGTGTTCCTCCATTTTCATAGTATGTTAGCTTATAGATTTTGTAAATCAGGTTGTCAAGTTGTCGTAGACGAAGCGTATACGATCCGTTCGAATTCACACACCTATAAGAGAAAAGGTGCGGATTTTAGACGCTTTGATTGACTGTTTCCAACGCTTTCAATATCGTTTAATAGTATATTATCGACGGCAACGCCGTTTGACATGTACAACATGTTGTCCGTTTCCTGTTTCGTAAATAGACGAAGAATATGAGATTTAGGGCATTTTAGTCATTTGTAGGAAATATTATTTTCATCCATAATTTGTTGATGTGATTAACATGGCTTATTGTCGCATTAAAATGTTAGGAATATGTGCATAATTAGTTTGGCAAAGAGATTCGCCTAAATGCGTACTTTGAGTCGACATACTATATGTAGACTTAAGTGTGTAGTGTAAGTGTTTGTATAAATGCTTGTATTAGTATGTATTGAATTAAATGGTGTTATGAATTAGTTTGAGATTAATTTCTCAATTAATATGCTGATGTAAATGATTTCCTACATGTTAGCTATATGCAAGATTTCATTGTATGTATGAAATGCATGTGCTTGATGATTTACTTAAGTTGTATGTTATAACATGTGTTAATATGCTTACATGGTTGTATTTCATTTCCAATATCCTTACATGATTTGCTGATGTGAATTCATATATGTTTGGGACTATACCTAGTCCAGGCAGTCGGTAACCGAGCAAGTTCATGGTTGGCCTATCTTTGCCACGAACGACGCATCGATGAACGCGAGCCGTGTTCTGGAGTTGGCGGCAGTGGTTAGGCCACACGAAGTGTTTTACGCACTTCATGTCATTCGACTTGAGATGCGATCGTGCTAGTCGAGCCCGTCAAGTAACCCGACTGGCCATTGTATGTTCACCCTGTATGAGTCATAACTGCTTGAACCTAGGGTACTGAACTTATCATTATAAACCCTGTTAACCATGGTACCTTGATCCACGAAGACTCATGCGCCGGGCATGGTGGTATGGGACACTGTGGTCGAACTGTCGGCCTACGCTGGGGCCACAAATCTCCCCGTAGTGACCAGTGAGCACCTATGTCTTGTGAGCAGATTATGGTGGTATGGGAACTATATTCTTGCTGTCGGCCTACACTGATCAGGCGACGAGTCCTTTGTAGTGACCGCGAGCGTATTCTGAGTCTACGGGAGGCGACGACCCTTCAGTAGCAGTGAGAGTACAGTAGGCCTGTATTGATAAGGTGATGGGAGAGCGGTGCAACGAGTGCGAGCAACAGCCCTGTCAGCCCTTGCAGCGACCTACAAAATATACATCGTATGAGATTACTAGGAGTGACGACCCTAGACATGATCTGTGTTGGGATTGATATAAGGGAAGTACCTTAGTTTCCCAATCCTGCTGTTTGAATGGATTAATAACATCTCGGAAATCATATCACCATTACATTGCATGTGCCTGGAAGATGTGGAGCACTTGAGGGACGATTGCATGCCGCGGTCGTAAGATGGTGTCGTATGAGGGAGATCGTCGGTGAGGGCATACATCACGTCATGTCATATTGCATTAACAACAGTATTAGGATTGTTTGATTTACTGCTTTACTATTATCGTATGATTGATTTGAGAACATGCTAATCTTTGCTCTATGATTCCACTAAGTTGATCACTCACTCCCACGTTACGGGATGGTGTTTGCAACACTCACCAGACCCTGTCTTAGATGCAGGTGAGGCAGAGATCCAGGAGGTAGAGCCGGACTATGATGAGGACCAGGACGAGTTCTCATACATGCAGTACCACGATGGCTTTGCTTAGGTGACCTGGGTTGACGGGACTCCTCAGTAGGACTTTTTTTGGACATTTGATTTTGTTTCTTTACATGTATATGAGACTCAGTGATGTATTCATACTTTAGTGACAGTCGAGATCTACTTTATTTTTTCATATAGTGATATATATATTCTTTAGTCTTCCGCTTGCTTTTATCACTGGATCTGCAGTATGAATTGCAGTTTTGGTATACTTTTACTCATGTGAATGCTTTAACTCAGACAACATTGAATCATAATCATTTTTGTTGCATAAGTGACGGTCTGGAACTCGGGAGTTGAGTTTATACACGACCTCCGATTTTTAGGGTGTTACATAGTTAGATCTGTCTTATTTTTCATCTCAAGCCTTAATATGAGCTCGCTAAATAGATGGGCGGTTTGGATATAACATAGACCTTATGATGGGACCCACAAGCAACGAAAATTCCACAACAAAAAAAATAAAGAAAAAAGACCAGACTGTCGCGCCAGTCTGGCAAAATTTATTTATTTTTATAAGGAGAACTTTTCCCCCCTTACATTTTTCTCTAATATATAATTATGTAGATATACATATATAAGTATATAAAAATATTTTTCTATCTTTTAATTCATTTCTTTGTCCATTTATTTAACAAGCATATCTCCTAAACTAGAATGAGTTACTTAACATACCACATATGATTTTGGGGTAGGAGAAGCTAATTTAGCCAACCAATGTAGTTATTTTTCAAGATTCCATTGGGTCGATGGCCAAAAATCCATTTCATTCACCTCACGGTCAATTTCATTCATTTTATTCACTTTACGATCAATTCGCTTCACTTCACGGTCATTTCCATGCATTTCATGGTCATTTTCGGCGATTCTGTTTAGATTCATGGTCATTTCCATGCACTTCACGGTTAATTGCCTTCACTTCACGATCATTTTCATGCATTTTGCGGTCATTTCGCTTCACTTCACGGTTATTTTCATGCATTTCACGATTAATTTCCAGCGATTCCGTTTGGATTCATGGTCATTTCCATGCACTTCACGGTCAATTATCTTCACTTCATGGTCATTTCCATGCATTTCACGGTCAATTCGCTTCACTTCAGGGTCATTTCCATGCATTTCACGGTCATTTCTGTTGATTCCGTTTATATTCACGATCATTTCCATGCACTTCACGGTCATTTCCATGCATTTCACAGTCAATTCGCTTCACTTCACGATCATTTTCATTCATTTCACGGTCATTTCCGGTGATTCCATTTCGATTCACTGTCATTTCTATGCATTTCACGGTCAATTCCCTTCACTTTAAGGTTGAAATTGATGAAATCTAGACTCTTATCTATTTCAGATCGTCATCTAAGCCCTGAATTAATGGCAACTCGTGCGAGAGAGAGAGTTGGGGGTAGGAAGAAGCTGAGAGTCGCGCGCGAGAGAGAGAGAGAGAGAGAGAGTCGGGGTAGGAAGAAGCTGAGAGTCAGGAGAGAGAGAGAGAGAGAGAGAGAGAGAGAGAGAGAGAGAGAGAGAGAGGGAAAGAGAGAGAGAGATTTGGGAGCGAAATGGAAATCGCGTTACATTTTTATTTTTATATGGACACATCTGTGGGCCTGCTTTTAAATAGCACCGGTGCATGATACACCCAAAGTGTCAGTTTTAAACATTTTTGTTATAGTGTGTTTGTGGTCCTATGAGGACAAAAACCTTGGGTGGGGCATTGAATTTTGTTACTTTTATAGATGATGCATATAGGAGGGTTTGGGTTTATACTTTGAAATTCAAGGATGAGGTCTTTGGTGTGTTTAAATTGTTTCATGATATGGTTGAGAGAGAAACATGTAGATCATTGAAGTGCATCCGTACTGACAATGGTGGTGAATACATTGGCGACTTTCATAAGTACTGCAAGTTACTAGGCATATGACATGAACAGAAAGTTCCCAAGACCCCCCAGCAGAATGGTGTAACTGAGCAAATGAATCGCACTATTGTAGAGAGAATCAGATGCATGTTATCCCATGTGAAGTTGTCCAAGACGTTCAGGGGAGAAGCAATGCACACGGTAATGTATCTGATAAACAGGTCTTCATCAACCCTGTTGAATGGAGAAGTACCTGAGAAACTGTAGAATGGACAGGATCCATCGTACAGTCATCTCAGGATGTTTAGATGCAGGGCATCCGTTCACATACCAAAGGCGAGAGGCCCAAGCTCGATATGAAGATCAGGTAGTGTGTTCTTAGGGTACGGTGATGAAATTCAGTTATAAATTGTGGGATCCGACCGAGAAGAAACTCATCGGGAGCATTAATGTGGTATTCTTTGAAGATCAGTGTATAGAATACATTAATAAGCCAGAGAAGAACCAGCCTAATTTAGGTGAGCTAGAGGACATAGATTCGGTTATTCCTCCCATGGTGCCTGATGACGGGGGAGTATAACAAGGTGT
This sequence comes from Magnolia kwangsiensis, assembly GCA_037074715.1. Classification (NCBI taxonomy): domain Eukaryota; kingdom Viridiplantae; phylum Streptophyta; class Magnoliopsida; order Magnoliales; family Magnoliaceae; genus Magnolia; species Magnolia kwangsiensis. Next base: position 160,458,697 of record CM073575.1, read on the forward strand.
AGAGGATGAGGGAGTTCCTTCAGAATATGGACCAGGGGAGCAGCCCCACTTAATCCACCTATTGAGCCACATGTGAGGAGGTCATCTAGGGACAGACAGCCGTCCAAGAGGTACTCGCTGCATGAGTATATTATGCTGACTGATAGGGGAGAGCCAGAAGATTATTTTAAGGCTCTAGCCGACGAGCATAAAGAGGAGTGGTTGAAAGCTATGCAAGAGGAGATGAAATCCTTGCATAAGAACCACACCTATGACATAATGAAACTACCTAAAGGTAAGAAAGCTTTGAACAATAAGTGGGTGTTCAGAAAGAAGGTTGAGTAGAAGAATTCACAGACGAGATTCAAGGTCAGACTTGTGGTAAAAGGGTTTGGTCAGAAGAAAGGCATAGACTTCGAGGAGATATTCTCAACCAGAGGGTTTGGTAAAAGGGTTTGATATCCATACGGGTGTTGCTTGGATTGACGGCTAGCATAGATCTTGAGATAGAGCAGTTGACTGTTAGAACTGTTTTCCTCTATGGTGACCTGGAAGAAGAGATCTACATGCATCAACCAGAGGGGTTTGAAGTAAAGGGCAAAAAACATACAGTGTAGGTTGAGGAAGAGCTTGTACGGGCTGAAACAAGCTCCATGGCAATGGTACAAGAAGTTCGATTCGTTCATGTTACAATATGGGTATGATAAAACAGAGTCAGACCACTGTATGTTCACGCGCAAGTTCTCAGATGGTAATTTCTTAGTTCTGTTATTATACGTTGATAACATGCTTGTCATGAGAAAGGACATCAAGAAGATCAATAGACTGAAACAGGAATTGGACAAGTCGTTTGCGATGAAAGACTTGGGTCTGGCTAAACAGATCCTAAGAATGGAGATAACCCGTGACAGAAGCAGCAGGAAGCATTGACTGTCATAAGAGCGGTGTATTGAGAAAGTCCTACATGATTCAATATGAATGCAGCGAAGCCGATCAGTACTCCACTAGATGGTCACTTCAGATCGAGTGACAGACAATGTCCCAAGATGAAGGCAGAGGTGGAAGAGATGCAGAAGATACCATACGCGTCAGCTGTAAGAAGTTTAATATATGCTATGGTGTGTACACGCCTAGACATAGCATATGCAGTTCATGTTGTCAGCCGGTATCTTGTCAATCCTAGCAAAGAGCATTGGGCAGCGGTAAAATGGATACTACGGTATTTAAAAGGCTCATCCAGGTTGAGTCTATGATATGGTGAGGGTAAACCTATGTTAGAGGGCAAATATGGATAAACTTTAGGAAATCTACATTAGGGTTTATGTTCACATTTGTAGGGAGAATGGTTTCTTAGTAGAGCAAGCTACAGAAGGTCGTAGCATTGTTGACGACAAAGGCCGAGTACATTGCAGTCATAGAGGCATGTAAAGAGATGCTTTGGATGAAGAGGTTCCTACAAGAACTTAGCCTAAAGCAGGAGCAACACGTGGTCTATTGCGATAGTCAGAGTGCTATACACTTGAGCAAGAATCTAAGTCAGCATTCCAAGTCAAAGCACATAGAGATTCGGTATCATTGGATAAGGGATACTTTGGAACAAAAGGTGTTACAGCTTGAGAGGGTCCACACAGATGATAATGGGTCAGACAAGTTTGTAGAAATCAGGTTGGCTTGAAGAAGGTGAATCCCTCCTAGGTCAAAAAGGGAGAGATTTGATGGGGTTTTTGACCCGTGCTCGATCGGTCATGAGCCCTGCACGACCGGTCGAGGGCTGGTGCACGACGGTCGAGCCCTGACTCGACTCAAAGTCCAGCGAGTTTGGGATATTTTTCTCCGGAGTGCTCGACCGATTGTGGGTGGCGCTCCACTGGTTATAGCCTCCTCTCGACCGGTCGTGGTTATACAGATTCGTTCCGTGATTTTGTACGAATTGCGGATTTGAGTCCTTTTACAACTGGGATGCGAAAGGGAGTTTTCTAAAACTATAAATAGGGATCCATATGATTTTTTTAGGGTATGGTGTACATGAAAAACACAAGAAGGTTATCAAAGGTATGAGAGAGAGAGAGAGATAGAAAGCTTGTATAAGGGAGGTTATGCTCGTGGAGGTGATCTACTGTGCAATCAACATCTCAGCGCTTATACGTCCTCGTAATCGGTGAGATCTCTCCGTTTTATTTGTTTCTCTTACTGTTTATTCACTCCTGCGTGAGTGATGAAGGTTTGATCATAGCAGGGTGTGCTTATGATCGGTTATAACGTTCTGCTTTATAGTAAATTGTTGATCTAGACGAGGTCCCGTGGTTTTTATCTCTTTAAGGGTTTTCCACGTAAAAATCTCTTATGTGGTGTGTGATTGTTGCTTTGATTTCGTTCATTACTTTATTATTCCATAATTTTGGTTTGTTCTGGGAGGCTAGATCCTAAGGTTTTGTGTAAGGCCCCTAACAGGCCCCACCTTGAATGCACTTGGTTTATCCACGCCGTCCATCCATTTTTTCAAATCATTTAGGCCGTGTTTGGACAGGCAACGTGCATTGAAGTATCCCGTATTAGGTTGGATAGGGTACTCGAATTCCACAGCATTAGAGCAGCCGTCTGTTTTGATGGGCGGTGGATTTGCGACTAGATGAAAATCCCCTGGATTGCGAAGGATTTGATCGCTGGATTGTGGGGGTTATCGGGCATACGACGCAATCTTGCAAGAGACGGTTATAACCCAATAACGACCTCCCTAAGGCTGGGAAAGAAGAAAAAGTCTCATTTCTACCAACATCCTCATGAAGTGTCTCCTTGATCTTGTGAAATCCATGCTTTAAAACCCCGAATCCGAATAGCAACCCGATCAGAACAACGATCAGGAGCAAACACGTGCAGATCCTGCACATCTTGCCCATACAACACATCCTCTGTTGCTACTCGGGCTTTCCTTCTTCTTCTTCCTCTTTGATGCTCGGCCCGTGAAAATATGTGTGTGTGTGTATGAGAAAGAGAGAGAGAGAGAGAGAGAGAGAGAGAGATCTGATAGTGGTTTTGGTGGATTTTCGATTTGGGTTTGGTGGATTTTGGGACCTTCTGTCTGTGAAACGGCCTACCTATTGGAGGAAATTATATCATACGTGGGCCCCGCATTTTTGTAATTTGTACACAAGTTTTTATTATAGGGATGTGGGGCCCACTTCTTGGTAATCCAGACCATTGGTATGTTGACTTTACTCTATTATCTTTTTGGATTGGAAAGTCTAATTGATCATTGTTAGGATAATTTTCTGTTGAATATGAACCGTTGCTTTATTTCTATTCTTTTCCGTCTATCTGTAGTGTAGAAATCGAAGGAAGTTTTGATAAATAGTCCATCGAAGGAAATTTTGATAAATAGTCCATCTGTGATGGGACACAATAAACTAACGGTGTGGATGAGAAAAATATGGGATGCACATGTCAAACTAGAAAAATCAGCTTCTACATGGCTGGGCATAATTCCCTTTTATCTCAAGAAAGGAGTCTCTACCAAACGGGAAAGTGCGTACAACATGATATGGCGGGAGACGGTTATAATCGTCCTTTGCAATTCACGTTTAGCCGTTGTAGTGAATCCCATGGATGGCATCCAATCCCACGCCTGTCCAAACGTAATCATTGTATGCATTCTGGATTGTTGTCCGCCCATCCAAACACACCATACCTAGGCCACTGGATATAGCAATCCAGTGGGATTACATGTAATCCACTGACACCATCTTGAAAGGCGTGCATCCACCCTAATACAACCCAATTCCATCCAGCGTGCCCGTCCAAGCATGCCCTTAAGGGGTTGATCCCAAAATTGAAGCACAGCCAATGCTCAAATTTCCAGTGGTGTGGTCCACTTGAGATTTTGATATGCCTTATTTTTTAAATAATGCCTTAAAATTATTAGGAATGGATGAATAGAGTGGATAAAATGCATGAACCACAGTCAGCACAAAGAGTTTACTTGGTAAGCTAAGGGGGTGTTTGGTGGACAAGATTACTTGGGTTTAAGTGGGATGGAATTAGGAAAATGCAATAATTATATGGTGGTTTGGCCTTAAGAATGGAAATGGATTGGCAAATCACTCTACCACTACCGGTCGATGCTCCGTGGGCCCCACCATGACGTATGTGTTTCATCCATCCCATCCACCCATTCTTTCGGATCATTTTAGCCCATAAATGAGTTTGATCCAAATCTCAAGTGGACCACATAGTGTTGGTTGAATGGCCACCCTTAAAAACTTTTTGGGGGCCACAAAAGTTTTGGATCAAGCTGATATATATTTTTTCCCTTCATCCAAGTCTTTATGACCTAATCAACTGGTTAGATGTCAAATAGCCATTATAGTTGGCCTTATGAGGTTTTTAATGGTGAAATTCAATCACTATTGTTTTCCCATGGTGTGGTCCACTTGAGTCTTATGTCCACCTCATTTTTGGGATCAAGCCCTAAAGTTATATTTCAAAATAGATGGATGGCATGGATAAAACACATACATTATGGTGGGGTCTACATAACACTGACCAAAGTAGAAATGCGAAAATCCCTTACCCAAGCACGGATTCCAAGAAGAGGCTTCACAAACCAATCCCAAATAGGATGTTGCAATGATCAATGGGATATTAAAACCCACTCCCACCTTATCTCAAGCTTGGATTAGATACTAACAAGGTCAGTAGCCAAATTGCTACCGAAGTTACGTCACCAAACTTTATGGACCCCACCCTGATGCCTGTGTTGTATCCATACTGTCCAACCATTTATAGAGATGGTTTTATGACATCAGAAAAAGAATGAGATAGATCTAAAGTTCAAGCAGACCCATCACAGAAAATCGTGGGATCAGTCACACCGACCGTTGAAACATTTATAGGGCCCTCCATGATGTAATTTTTAGATCCAACCTATTCATAAGTAAAAATAGAGATAGATGAAGTGAAAACAAAAATATAAGCATGATTGGCAACTTTTGTGGCCCCTAAGAAATTTCCAACGGTAGATGTCATTGTCCCCACTAGGGGTGCACATTGAACCGGTAGAACCGTGGAACCAGACCGGAACCGTTGGATCTGTCCGGTTTGGTCCGGTTCTAGACAGTACTGGTTTCGGTTCCGGTTCCAAAATTTTGAGAACCGTTCGATATGGATCGGTTCCGGTTTAGGGCCCTGTAGAATCGAACCGAACCGTTGATCCGAACCCTTGGAATATGTATTAATCTTCCCACACCATTTGTTTTAGGTTGGGTGTTGGTTTCCAGCCTCCACGATGCAGTGGGTTTAATGTTTTCATTTTTTTAAAAAAATTGGGCCAAAAAAAAAAAAACCCACACAAATAAGTGATCATGAGACTGTTCATATGGTGAACTCCGATTGACTTTTGGCCCACTAAACGTGCATGTATCATTTCCTAATTTTTAGGATAGTCCATTTACATGCCCTTGAATCATTCATGTAGATCTTTTAGAGGTGTCAGATATGGACAATGGTCCATATGAATCGATTCTGTTTTCTACAAAGAATATTAGTGGAGTGCGAGGATTGATAGGAGTAACACTTGATTGCTTCTGCTATTTTGGATTTATAACTTCCTGCCATTGCATTGCTTGCTCAGCATTTTGGTTCTCCAAGACATGGCTCTTCTGCAATTTTTGACATGTATTTTGTGGTGAGTACTTCACTGGCTTTGGATTCCTTGTGGCACATCAAATCTTTCAGTTCTAAGGCCACTTTCTCCATTGAAGGCATGAACACCTACCTTCATTTCTTTATCTAAGTACTAAATCAGAATTGAACCGCTTTGAGTACATCATTGTGGAGATCTTATACCTAAGACCCATAGAGTGGATCCAGGTCTGAATGTTTGTGGTGAATTGCTAACTGGGTTGGATTTTTAAAAGCCTAGAACCGTGGAACCGAACCGTTTTTCACGGTCCGGTTCTGGTTCGGTTCTAGGGTGCTAACGGTTCAATTCCGGTTCCAAAAATTATAGAACCGTTAGTAACGGTTCGGTTCCGGTTTCACCCCGGAACCGGACCGAACCGACCCGTGTGCACCCCTAGTCCCCACTATTTTCTATGGTGGGATCCAATTGAAATTTAGATCTATCTCATTCTTTTTCTCATGCCATAAAGCCATCTTTGGATGAATGAACATAATAGATACAACAAGCATCATGGTGGGTCCACAAAGCTTGGTGGCGTCACTTCAGTGGTGATTTGGATACTGACCCTGTCAGTTTCCAATCCATGCTCGTGAGGGCGTGTTTGGGGCATGGCATTGGGAAGGATTAGGTAGGGTGGGATTCTAAAAACATAATTATTACCCATTGCAAGAATTTTTCCGGATACCATGGGATAAGCTTAATTCCATGCTTTGTTCGTAATATGATGGTACATTCAATGAATATACCCATCATAATTTAAAACTATTGAGAATAACACACGCGTTATAATTAAATCATTCATTTGTTTTGTAACCTTATTTTATACCACGGGTCTAAAAATGAGGCAAATCCAAAACTTATACAACCCTAAAGAAGTTTTCAACGTTAAGTATTCAATCCCTATTGCTTTCTATGGTGGGGTATTTGAGCTTTAGATCTACCTAATTTTTTGGCCCATGCTCTAAAATGATCTAAAAAAATGAGTGGACGGTGTGGATGCTCTAAAATGATCTAAAAAAATGAGTGGACGGTGTGGATATAGCCCACACATCATGGTGGGACCTACACAACTTGCTAAAATTGAATGAAATTGGCACGGACCAATGCAATTCCACCGCATATAATTCCAAGCTTTTCCATTCTTCCCAAACATCAGGTGAAATTGGCACAAGAGGACCAGGTGCAATTCCATCCCACCTGAGCCCATCTAATGCTATGCACCCAACACCCCCTTTAAACACCCGCGCCAAACACCCCCCAAGGGCACTGAGTTGCTCATCAGCGATGATTTAAAAAAGAATCATGCCCAGCTGCGTGTAACGGTCGGACAGCTGGCTATTTCTATTAAATGACCAGGCGGTAAGACAGCTATTTCTATTAAATGACCAGGATACCCTTAACGGTCCTGTGATTTTTATTCGAGTTCAGTCTCTCTTCTCTCTCTGAAAACCACTTCCGTCTTTCTCTCTCTCTCAACGTCTCCCTCCTTTCCCGTCTCTTCTCTTCTTTCTCTGAAAACCTCTCCCTCCTTTCCCGTCTCTTCTTTCTCTGAAAACCTCCCTCCATCCCCTCTCTCTGAAACCCCTTTTCATCTCTGTCATCGCCATTGGAAGAATGATGCATGGCTACCGTAGGTGCGCAGTGCACCAGTTTCTGTCTCGCCTCTCTCATTTCCATCCATCCTCTCTCTCTCTCTTATTTCTAGGGTTCTAGAAATTCTCTTCATTTCTCTCGTTCGTGTGTTTATCACATCCTTTTTTTCCCCGGTTGCAATTCATTTTATTATTGGTTTTGGTTGCAGACAATGGAAACGATTGTTCACGGCCAGGATCGACCCTCACCTCGAAGGGTGTGAGGCATCTTGATCAGGCGAGGTATCGGCTGCAGGTCATCCATTAGGTATGGCAATCTATTGCATTTCGTCATCTGTGGCCCAGAGATTTGTAATTTATAAAATGCCTGCGATTTCATAGCAAATGATGTTGTCGAATCAATGAAATCTCCCTTCCTTCTAGAAACGTTTGCTGAATCCATGCACTTGTGTGGGGCCCTGCCCTTGCACTCAAGCACACACGCCAATTTGATGCACGCACGTGAGAATCGAGGTTTCCATCAAGGGGTGCCACAATGTACAAACAAAGGGATGGCTAAAGCCTTTCTTTTATTTTCTTTCTAGCCATTCATTGGTTTTGAACACTGCGGCATGCTTGAAGACTTAGACAACTCTGATACAACTTGCATGAGTCGACTCGGACTTGGATGGACCCATTTCGTTTTGATTCCCTGAGTCATCCCCCGAGTCATCCCCGACGCAGATGAGCCGCGACTCAACTCAGGGCTGAACGAATCGGGTCAAGTCACTGAGTGTTTTAACCATGCTCTGTGGCCCACTTGAGTGAAACAACCAGATGTCTAGGTAACGTGATCTAAACAATGTGGCCCACTTGACCTGATGGGAGGCTCACATGCCATACACATGTGCCATATTTGCTCATGTGTGAGTATGAGCGTGGATGGGCAAGCTTCCACATGCATGTGGGCTAAGCAAACCCCTGCCTTTAGATCTCGATTGTGGCTTTGGCCTATATGAGGTTTACAAGCCCCAGATGTATTTTGCCAAAACTCACATTCACATGCTACTTCATGCCATCCTGGCACATGCATGGGAGATCAGTGTTGCGCATCACCTCGTGGATGACCTGGTGCAAAAATGAGGCTGGGTACCAGTGTATGAACTATGAAGACAGTGGATGGTTTAAAAATACTTGCCAACAGTCCATAGTCTAATGTACATCCGTGTCCATTCTGAGGAGTGTTTGGTCCTGATTTTTGGGATGGCTATGGCTCAAAAGTTACACCATGTGGCACACTGTCCTATACGTGATCTTTTTTGGATGGTCAGTACATCTAGAGAAATGGTCCTCAAAATTGTTTATGGATTGAATGCTGAAACCCATTTGCTGCATTTTTTGAAAAATGGACCATCCATAAGTGGGCTATGAATTGGTCAGTCCAACAGTCCACAGTCTAATGCACTTGTGTCTCCATTTTGAGGAGCAAATGGTAATGATTTTGGCACCAAGTCATCTCCATACAGAGCGCTATGGTCCAAAAGTTACACCATTTTGCATACTCTCCTTATACATGGCCTTTTTTGGGTGGTCAATAAACCTAGAGAAATCGTCGTGAAAATTGTTTATGGAGTATATGGTTAGAAACACCCGTTTGCTGCATTTTCTAGAAATGGACTATCCATAGGGCGGACTATGAATTGGTCAGTCCAACAGTCAGTCTAATGTACAAGTGCGTCCATTTTGAGGTGTACAGTCCTGATTTTTGGCACCATGCCCATCTCCATAGTGAGGGCTATTGCCCAAAAGTTACACTATTTAGCATACTGTCTTACACATCAACTTTTTTGGATGGTCAATAAATTTACAGATGCTCCTGAAATTTGTTTATGGATTGAATGGTCAGAAATACCCATTTGGTGCATTTTTCGAGAAACAGACCCTCACCATAAGGTGGCCTATGAATTGATCAGTCCAGAATCCAGATTGATTCACTTATTTTGCTCTTCTTATGGGTTATAAGGTTGGTACCATTTACTAAATGGATCTTGCCTCAAAAGATTTATAGAAATAGGCTAAGATTTTCCTCCATTTTGGTTTTGTTATCTACTTCAGAGCTTTTGATTCTAATTTATTATTTATTTTGTTAATTTTTATCGGTCTAATTCAGAGCTCGTATGTCCATTTTGGCAGTGGTTTGGAGCTATTGGGTTTTTTGGTTATTATGTTGGCAACATGTATTCCCTTTATTTATTTATTTATTTTTAATTTATTTTATTTAATAGTTTGGTTTAGTTTGGAATTTATTTATTTATTCTGGTGGAGCAATTACAAAAGGGGAATTCAATTTTTACAACTTACATATCACCATCTTCACAAGAACATCTGCTTCTGCTTTCATTGGCTAATATTGTCAACATGAAAAACAAAATGTATTCTTAGAACACTTATTCTTTGCAAATAACTAGTGTTGTTGAAGGAAAGAAAAATGGTAGCTAAGGGAATACAAGATGAAGCAATTACAAAAGTGGAATTCAATTCCAACGACTTATATATCACCACTATATTCAATTCCCATGACTTACATCTTCTCCATTGTTTGCGTCCAAAACAACATGACTTGTTTGATAACTATAATGCCATGAACTCTGATCTGTTCTTAACAATGTCCCTAGTCTATCATTATAATGCCCATGTTATTTATATTCTTTGTTATCTGTCTGTAAAAATAGTATCCTAGTTCCTTTTTGAGATTCTGAGGAATCTCATCAATATCTCAAATTGATACTTGATTTGGGTCAGGTATTGCATTAGGCATTTCAGTAACATTGTTTTTTCCTGCTTCATATTGCTGTTCTTGTAACTAGATGTACTTGGGTTGTACAACCCAAGATATGAAAATTCAATTAAGGTGGTAATAGCAAAGACTAAAGTTATTCTTGAATACAATGGTTTCTATTCTTTACTTGGAATCTGCTATTTTCTATTGTGGGATTTGAGTGGCTTTGAGGAATCTCATGTTGATTAATGATTTTTGCTCCCAGGAAGGGAGTATGAGACAAGAAACTACAGTTTTGAGTAAGTGAACCAAGCTATGGCTGAACAGCTTGCAACGGCTAATGTTATTCTTGAATAAAATGGTTTGTATTCTTTACTTGGAATCTGCTATTTTCTACTGTGGGATTTGAGTGGCTTTGAGGAATCTCATGTTGATTAATGATTTTTGCTCCCAGGAAGGGATTATGAGACAAGAAATTACAGTTTTTGTGAGTGAACCAAGCTATGGCTGAACAGCTTGCAATGGTAGGTTTCTACTCAGGTCTTTCTTTGATGTTTGACGTTCGACATTCATTCTTTTTGCTCTGTTAGATTGTGGTAGTACTATTTTTTGCAGAGAAGTTTCTGCAAGCATCACCCTAAGCTATATTAGAAAATGTGCTAGGGTTTTCTGAGATGGATTTTGTTACATCTGCTAATTCTAAATCCTATGGAAAAATGCTGCTTTGGAAGATGTTCATTGAGTGGAAATTCATTATATTGGTGACCAATTTAGCTTCTTAGTGTTTGAGTGGTATCTATGGTTTTTTTTTTCCTTTTCGTTTTCTACAAAGGAAAAAGAAGCCAGCATTAGAAATGAGTAGAACAGGTCCCCAGAATTATGGTGTCCCTGATTAAGTAGAGGCAATTTTGTTCTCTGTTGGCTAAAAGAAGGCCTAGAATTATTTTTTTTCTTTCTTTGCAAAGGCCTAGAAATCTTAGTATTATGTTGTTATTTGAGGAAAGAAGGCTTGGTATTAGTTCCATCTATGTGAATGGGGCTGTTGACCTCTTTGCAAAGGCTTGGTATTTTTTTTTTTTTCCCTTTCTTGGCAGAGGCCCAGAGACACCCATTTGCTGCATTTTTTTTTTTCAAGAAATGGACCATCCATGAGGTGGATTGAATTGGTTTGTCCAACAGTCCACAGTCTAAAGTACATGTGTCTCCATTTTGAGGAGTGTATGGTCCTGCTTTTTGGCACCAAGTCATCTCCATAGAGAGGGCTATGACCTAAAACTTACACCATTTGGCATGCTATCCTATATATGGCCTTTTTTGGATGGTCAATAAATCTAAAGAAAAGGTCTTGAAAATTATTTATGGATTGAGTAGGTAGAAACACCCATCTGCCGCATTTTTTGAAAAATGGACCATCCATAGGTGGCCTATGAATCGGTCAATCTAATGTACATGTGTGTCCATTTGGATGAGTGTACAGTCCTATTTTTAGCACCAGGCCATCAACATAGTGAGGGCCATGGCCCCAAAAGTCACACCATTTGGCATACTTTCCTACTCATCACCTCTTCTTTCTTTTTTTTTTTGAATGTCAATAAATTCAGAGAAATGGTCCTGAAAGTTGTTTATGGATTGAATGGTTAGAAACACCCATTTGATGCTTTTTTTTTTCTTTCAAGAAACGGACTATCCACAAGGTGGACCGAATTGGTTTGTCTAACAGTCCACAGTCTAATGTACATGTGTCTCCATTTTGAGGAGTGTATGGTCCTGCTTTTTGGCACCAAGTCATCTCCATAGAGAGGGCTATGACCCAAAACTAACACCATTTGGCATGCTATCCTATGTATGGCCTTTTTTGGATTGTCAATAAATCTAAAGAAAAAGGTCTTGAAAATTATATATGGATTGAGTGGTTAGAAACACCCATCTGCTGCATTTTTTGAGAAATGGACCATCCATATGTGGCCTATTAATCAGTCAGTCCAACTGTCAGTCTAATGTACATGTGTATCCATTTGGAGTGTAGAGTGCTATTTTTGGCACCAGGCCATCAACATAGTGAGGGCCATGGCCCAAAAGTCACACCATTTGGCATACTTTCCTACTCATCACCTTTTTTTTTTTGAAATGTCAATAAATTTAGAGAAATGGTCCTGAAAGTTTTTTATGGATTGAATGGTTAGAAACACCCATCTGATGCTTTTTCTTCTTCTTCTTCTTCTTTTTTTTCCAAGAAACAGACTATCCATAAGGTGGCCTATGAATTGATCAGTCCAGATTGATTCACTTATTTTGCCCTTATTGGTTGTAAGGTCGGCAACATTTATTAAATGGTGCTCGATGTACATACAATGGACCTGCCTCAAAAGATTCATAGGAATAGGTTAGGGTTTTCCTCCATTTTGGTTTTCTTATCTATTTCAGAGCTTTTGATTTTGTGTTTTAGTTTTTGTTAATTTTTATTGATCTAATTCAAAGCCCGCATGTCCATTTTGGCAGTGGCATTATTGCGACTTTTCTTTTGTAGCTCCTTCTCGTGTTGGATGTATATCGCCACGGAGTTGTTATTCAGAAAACTGGTTTCACTGTGATTCAGAATTCACTAAATTACAGATTTTCTTCTACTCCTAGTAATAGAAGTATCAGCTATACAGGAGAATATATTTGCAAATTTGCTTGCTTTTGCTACTATATGTGATGCCTACTAGTTAATATTTTACTTTCTTTGTTGTTGCCTTTGTGAAACCAATGTTTAGTGGTTCATTCACTTATTGCATTTTTTTCCTTTTCTTTTTGTTTTTTTGGTTCAGTGTTAGATCTTTTAAGCAAACAGATGGTTCTCTTTGCTGGATGTATATGTCGACATGGATTAACTGCTCAGAAAGGTTAGTTTCTACATGATTTAGAATTCATTACATTACAGGCTTTTATTTGCCTCTAATAATGAAAATGTCATCCAGATGATTAAGATTATATTAGCAACATTTTGCTTGTGTTCTGCTAGTGTTTCTGTTATCCTTCTGCTTTTGGTTGCCTTTGGGCATATGGAATGATTTTCAATCATACGAACCCGTTGTATGATTGGGCCCCTTTTTCAATGATCCAAATCCTTTATGTGATTGTGATAATTTTCAGTGATACGAAGCACTACCATTCTACAATGTTCTTTCATCAATTTAATCAATAGGTGTTTACAATGATGCCATATGCACCAAAAATCAATAGTTTGGGTAAGTTCTTAGGAATCGAACATTGAAATGATAGGTTGGAGCACATGCACCACTCTTCAATTCTATACACAATTCAAACAATTAGGTTTTGTTTTACAACGATCCAATTTCATATGATTTGGCCTGTTTCTATTGATCCAAACGTTTGACATGGGCCATTTCGATGGATAAAAAACATTTACCTGCTTGGGCCATTTAGTGGATCCAAATTGTTCACATAATTCAGCTTATTCGGCAATCCAGACTCATCATACGAATGAAGCTGCTTTTCATTATCCAAACTCATCATATGATTGAAGCTACTTTTCATGATCCAAACTCATCATAGGATTAAAGCGACTTTTCATGATCCAAACTCATCATACGATTAAAGTTGAACCATCTATTCGTAATATTTGAGGCTGGTTCTCAGTGATCCACTTCGTTAATTTTGTAGGACTCTTCAATTCTATACACAAAGAATCAAGTTTCTTTTTACAACGATCCAAATTCATATGATTTGGCCCATTTCTACTGATCCAAACCTTCAGCATGGGCCATTTCGATGGAAAGAAAACATTGGCATGCTTGGGCCATTCAGTGGATCCAAGTTGTTCATATAATTCCGCTTGTTCGACGATCCATACTCATCATATGATTGAAATTGCTTTTCATGATCCAAACTCATCATATGATTGAAGCTATTTTTCATGATCCAAACTCATCATATGATTGAAGCTGCTTTTCATGATCCATGGCAATGAATATGCTAAGTTGATCCATGCCCTAAATTTTGTGCATCCCCAAACTCATCATATGATTGAAGCTATTTTTCATGATCCGAACTCATTATATGATTGAAGCTGCTTTTCATGATCCATGGCAATGAATATGCTAAGTTGATCCACGCCCTAAATTTTGTACATCCCTCTTCAGCATAACATATTATCCAGACTATTCATATGATTTGGCCTATTTCTAGTGATCCAAACCTTTGATATGCTTGTGCCATTTCAATGGATCAAAACCTTTGACGTGCTTCGGCCAATTCAGCAAATTTGATTTCTTATATCATTCGGCCCTTCAGTGATCCAAACGCATGATATGATTCGTGTTCCTGTTAGTGATCTTAACTCATCATATGATTGAAGCCTCCTTCTATGACCCATCCCAATAGATATGTTAAGTTGAACCATCTATTCATAATATTTGAGGCCGATTCTCAGTGATGCTCTTCATTAATTTTGTAGGACCCTCTTCAGTTTTATACACAATTCAAACAATGAAGTTTCTTTTTACAACGATCCAAATTCCTATGATTTCGCTCGTTTATAGTGATCCAAACCTTTAACATGGGCCATTTCGATGGATAAAAAACATTGACATGCTTCGACCATTCAATGGAATCAAATTGTTCATATGATTCGGCTCATTCAGCGATCCAAACAAATCATATAATTAAAGATGTTTTTGATAAACCAAACCTTTGACATGGGCCATTTTGATGGATAAAAAACATTGGCATGCTTGGGCCATTCGGTGGATCCAAATTGTTCACATAATTCAGCTTATTTGGTGAACTAAACTCATCATACGATTGAAGCTGCTTTTCATCATCCAAACTCATCATATGATTGAAGTTGCTTTTCATGATCCGACCTAATCATATGTTTAAAGTGGCTTTTCATGATCCAAACTCATCATATGATTAAAGTGGTTTTTCATGATCCTTGGCAATGGATATGCTAAGTGGATCCATGCCCAAAATTTTGTAGGACCCTCGTCAGCTTTACTAATGATCCAAACTGTTCATATGATTTGTCCTATTTCTAGTGATCTAAACCTTTGACATGCTTGGGCCATTAAAATGGATCATAATGTTTAACGTGCTTGGGCAATTTAGCGGATTTGAACTTCTTATATGATTCGGCCCATTCAGCGATCCAAATGCATCATATGATTTGTTCTGCTGTTAGTGATCTAATCTCATCATATGATTGAAGCCTCTTTCCATGACCCATCCCAATGGATATGCTTAGTTGAACCATCTATTCATAATATTTGAGGCTAATTCTTAGTGATCCACTTCGTTAATTTTGTAGGACCCTCTTTAGTTTTATACACAATTCAAACAATTAAGTTTCTTTTTACAATGATCTAAATTCCTATGATTTCGCTCATTTATACTGATCCAAACCTTTGACATGGGCCATTTCGATGGATAAAAAACATTCACATGCTTGGATCATTCAGTGGATCCAAATTGTTCACATGATTCGGCTCATTTAGCGATCTAAACTAATAATAGGATTGAAGTTGCTTTTCATGATCCAAACTCATCATATGATTAAAGCTGTTTTTCATGATGCAAACTAATCATATGATTAGAGCTACTTTTCATGATCCTTGGCAATGGATATGCTAAGTAGATGCATGCACAAAATTTTGTAGGACCCTCTTCAACATTACCAGTGATCCAAACTCTTCATATGATCTGGCCCATTTCTAGTGTCCAAACCTTTGACATGCTTAGGCCATTTCAATGGATCAAAACCTTTAACGTGCTTGAGTAATTCATCAGATTTGAACTTCTTATATTATTCGGCCCATTCAACGATCCAAATGCATCATATGATTCATGCTACTGTAAGTGATCTAAACTCATCTTATGATTGACGCCTCTTTTCATGACCCATCCCAATGGATATGCTAAGTTGAACTATCTATTTCTAATATTTGAGGCTGGTTCTCAGTGTTCCACTTCATTAATTTTGTAGGACTCCAATTCTATACACATTCAAAGAATCAAGTTTCTTTTTACAACAATCCAAATTCATATGATTTGGCTCATTTCTACTGATCCAAACCTTCAACATGGGCCTTTTCGATGGATAAAAAACGTTGGCATGCTTGGGACATTAAGTGGATCCAAATTGTTCATATAGTTCGGCTTATTCGGCGATCCAAACTTATCATACGATTGAAGTTGCTTTTCATGATCCAAACTCATCATATGATTGAAGCTACTTTTCATGATCCAAACTCATCATATGAATAAAGCTGCTTTTCATGATCCAAACTCATCATATGAATAAAGCTGCTTTTCATGATCCTTGGCAATGGATATGCTAAGTTGGTCCATGCCCAAAACTTTGTAGTACTGTATTTCGCTTTACTAACGATCCAAACCGTTCATATGATTTGATCCATTTCTTGTGATCCAAACCTTTGACATGCTTGGGCCATTTCAATGGATGAAAACCTTTAACGTGCTTTGGCCAATTCAACGGATTTGACTTCTTATATCATTCGGCCCTTCAGTGATCCAAATGCATGATATGATTCGTCTTGTTGTTAGTGATTTAAACTTATCATATGATTAAAGCCTCTTTCCATGACCCATCCCAGTGGATATGTTGAGTTGATCCATCTACTTATAATATTTGGGGTTGGTTCTCAGTGATCCGCGTCGTTAATTTCGTAGGACCCTGTTCAGTTCTATACGCAATTCAAACAATCAATTTTCTTTTTACAACGATCCAAATTCATATGATTTGGCCCATTTCTAGTGATCCAAACCTTTGACATGGGCCATTTCGATGGATAAAAAACATTGACATGCTTGGGGCATTCAGTGGATCCAAATTGTTCGTATGATTCGGCTTATTTGGCAATCCGAACTCATCATATTATTGAAGCTGCTTTTCATGATCCAAACTCATCATATGATTGATGTTGCTTTTCATGATCCATGGCAATGGATATTCTATGCGCTAAATTTTGTAGGACCGGACCCTCTTCAGATTTACAAATGATCCAAGCTGTTCATATGGTTTGGCCCATTTCTAGTGATCCAATCCTTTGACATGCTTGGGCCATTTCAATGGATCAAAACCTTTTTCGTGCTTCAGCCATTTCGACGGATTTGAACTTCTTATATGATTCGGCCCATTCAGCTATCTAAATGCATCATATGATTTGTGCTGCTGTTAGTAATCTAAACTCATTATATGATTGAAGCCTCTTTCCATGACCCATTCCAATGGATATGTTAAGTTAGATCGATGTATTCGTAATATTTGAGGTTGGTTCTCAGTGATCCACATCGTTAATTTTTTAGGACCCTCTTCAGTTCGATACGCAATTCAACCAATCAAGTTTCTTTTTACAACGATCCAAATTCATATGATTTGGCCCTATTCTAGTGTTCCAAATCTTTAACATGGGCCATTTCGATGGATAAAAAACATTGAAATGCTTGGGCCATTCGGTGGATCCAAACCGTTCATAAGATTCGGCTCATTTGGCGATCGACACTCATTATATGGTTGAAGCTACTTTTCATGATCCAAACTCATCATATGATTAAAGTTGCTTTTCATGATCCAAACTCATGGTATGATGGAAGCTGCTTTTCATGATCCAAACTCATCATATGATTAAAGCCGCCTTTCATGATCTAAACTCATCATATGATTCAAGCTGCTTTTCATGATTTAAACTCATCATATGATTAAAGCTGCCTTTCATTATCTAAACTCATCATCTAAATGGCAATGTATGTGCTATGTTGATCCATGCCCTAAATTAGTACATCCGTCTTCAGGTTTAAACCATCCAAATTGTTCTTATGATTTGGCCCATTTCAATGGATCAAAACCTTTGAGGTGCTTGGGCCATTTCAACAAATTTGAACTTCTTATATGATTCGGCCGATTCAGCGATCCAATTGCATCATATGATTCGTGCTGTTGTTAGCGATCTAAACTAATTCATATCATTTGGCACATTTTCAGTTATCCAAATCTTTTATATGGGTCATTTCGATGGATAAAAAACATTGACATGCTTGGGCCATTCGGATCCAAATCGTTCATATAATTTGGCTCATTTGGTGATCGACACTCATCATATGATTGAAGGTGCTTTTCATGTCCATACTCATCATATGATTAAAGCTGCTTTTCATGATCCAAGTTCATCATATGATTGAAGATGCTTTCCATGATCCAAACTCAACATATGATTAAAGCTGCCTTTCATGATCCAAACTCATCATATGATTAAAGCTGCCTTTCATGATCCAAACTCATCATATGATTGAAGTTGCTTTTCATGATCCAAACTCATCATATGATTAAAGCTGCCTTACATGATCCAAACTCGTCATATGATTGGTAATGTATATACCAAGTTGATCCATACTGTACATTTTGTACATCCCTCTTAAGGTTTACAAATGATCCAAACTGTTCATATGATTTGGCCCATTTCAATGGATCAAAACCTTTGATGTGCTTTGGCCATTTCAACGTATTTGAATTTCTTATATGATTCGGCCCATTCACCGATCCAAATGCATCATATGATTCGTGCTGCTGTTAGCGATCTAAACTAATTCATATCATTTGGCACATTTCCAGTGATGCAAATATTAATATTGGCCATTTCGATGGATAAAAAACATTAACATGCTTAGGCTGTTAAGTGGATCCAAATCGTTCATTTGATTTGGATCATTTGGTGATCGACACTCATCATACATTGAAGGTGCTTTTCACGTCCTAACTCATCATATGATTAAACTGCTTTCATGATCCAAACTCATCATATGATTGAAGTTGCCTTTCATGATCCAACTCATCATATGATTAAAGCTGCCTTTCCTGATCTAAACTTGTCATATGATTGACAATGTATATGCTAAGTTGATCCATGCCCTAAATTTTGTAGATCCCTCTTCAGGTTTACAAATGATCCAAACTGTTCATATGATTTGGCCCATTCCAATGGATCAAAACCTTTAATGTGCTTTGGCCATTTCAACGTATTTGAATTTCTTATATGATCAAAACTCATCATATGATTAAAGCTGCCTTTCCTGATCCAAACTTGTCATATGATTGGCAATGTATATGCTAAGTTGATCCATGCCCTAAATTTTGTAGATCCCTCTTCAGGTTTACAAATGATCCAAACTGTTCATATGATTTGGCCCATTCCAATGGATCAAAACCTTTTACGTGCTTTGGCCATTTCAACGTATTTGAATTTCTTATATGATCTAGCCCATTCAGCGATTCAAATGCATTATATGATTCGTGCTGTTGTTAGTGATCTAAACTAATCATATGATTGAAGCCTCTTTCCATGACACATCCCAATGGATATGTTAAGTTAGAACAATCAATTCATAATATTTGACGTTAGTTCTCAGTGATCCACATCATTAATTTTGTAGGACCCTCTTTAGTTTGATACACAATTCAAACAATCGGGTTTATTTTTTCAACGATCCAAATTCATAGGATTTGGCCATTTCTAGTTATCCAAATATTTGACATGGACTATTTCGATGGATAAAAAGCATTGACATGCATGGGCCATTCTGTGGATCCAAATAGTTCATATGATTCGGCTCATTCGGCGATCGACACGCATCATACGATTGAAGTTGTTTTTCATGATCCAAACTCATCCTATCATTAAAAATGCTTTTCATGATCTAAACTCATAATGGCTGTTAATTTCAATGAACGAGATGTATGAATATATACATGAATATATTAATGAGGTCTACCAAAAATTCCAATAGTTGATACAGTATGTACAATGATAATGCCCTTTAATTGTTAATGGGGAAGAAACTATGGGGAAGATGATCATTAAGGTCATTTTTGGTGATACAATGATAATGCCCTTTTAGTGATCCATGCTCTAATATCATTAAGGTCATTTTTGGTGATACATTATATACAATGATAGTGCCTTTTGGTTGTTCATTGTGATGGATGTTTTTAAATGGCGGTTAATTTCAATGAATGAGATGTATGAAGATATACATGAATATATCAATGAGGTCTACCAAAAATTCCAATAGGTGATACTGTATGTACAATGATAATGCCCTTTAATTATTAATGGGGAAGATGATCAATTACCACATCTATTCTTTTTTGTATGGTCATACAGAGCTCCGCCATGGGTGACAACGTTCGCTTGACTTGTGTGAAGAAAGAGGGTGTTGAAAATCAATAATTTGCAAAGAAGATCCCTTACCCTTCCTAACATATGTATAATGTGTATGGGAGATGTAGAGTCAATTAATCACCTCTTCATTCATTGCATGTTTGCTCGAAAGATGTGGGGCTACTTTCTCAATGCTTTCCATACAAGCTTAGGTGAAACCGAATTCTGTCGTGGACCTTTTGTCGTTTGGCATTCAGGAAGGGTAGGAAAAGTTGGGAAAGCTTTGTGGAGATTGCTTTTATATATGAGATGTTTTTAGAATAGGAGTACTTCGCATTTTGTGGCTGTTAGGGAGATTAAATGTCTTTTTTAGGTTGGGCTCCTTATATAAAGCCAGTTAATCCTGCTAATCTCTCATATGTTTTTCAATTGTGTAGGTGGGTTGTTTTCTTTTGTGCATTTTGTGGGCTTTCAATGAAGCTCTCTCAAAAAGAAAAAAAGAAAAAAGAAGGCAATTTGAAATGAGCCATAGCTAAATTCTTTTGTTGGTTTTAGGTTTTACTACAAAAAATACAAAACGAAAAACAAATAAGAAGGACATAAATAAAGAAGAAAGTAAAATAAAAAAAAAAGAAGTAAAAAAGTATGAAGAATCTAAACTAAAGATGATTTTTGAGCAAGATTTCCTAGTAAGTGAAAACTAAATGCCCCTCTCAAAAAGAAAAAAAGAAAAAAGAAGGCAATTTGAAATGAGCCATAGCTAAATTCTTTTGTTGGTTTTAGGTTTTACTACAAAAAATACAAAACGAAAAACAAATAAGAAGGACATAAATAAAGAAGAAAGTAAAATAAAAAAAAAAGAAGTAAAAAAGTATGAAGAATCTAAACTAAAGATGATTTTTGAGCAAGATTTCCTAGTAGGTGAAAACTAAATGCCCCAAATTTGTTGTTGGAATGACCTTTTATCAATAAATGAAATTCAATATACAGATTAACTTCTTGATCTTTAGAAAATTGATTATTTGAAAATACCACTTATGTATGATATTTTTGTTCGAGGCAAAATAATCTTCATGCTAAGTGTCTTTCCTTGTGTAATTACTTTACACATATAACTAATTACACCACAATACACAACTTCACTAAATGCTGAATATCATTCACCTCCAATAGAAGGATAGTCAAATACATACTCAAGGATGAGCCTACCCCATTCCTTCTTTCTCATTTTATTTTGATCTTCGATAGATGTAAGGTTTCGCTTCCCAAAAGGGACGGGGAGACAGGGACACCCTATTGTTATAAAAAAACCTTCCCAAAACCCGTCACGAGTTTAGGTGAATGGATTTGGTCATGGGTTTTCTCCCCATAGACACAAGTGTGTTTCCCCTCCCCATGGATTACCTATCACGAGTTGGGTGGAACAACTTTGGTTGTGGGTTTGCTCCTCACAGACACGAGTTTAATTCCTCTGCCCGTGGATTACCTGTTATGAGTTTGGGCGAACGACTTAGGTTGTGGGTTTGCTTCGCAGATAAGAGTTCGATTCCCGTCCTCGTGGATTACTCGATGCGCATGGTGTAACTGAGAAGTTTTTTTTATTTATAATTCCCACATCTGTAGACCCGCTACACTTGACCCGACGCAGTGCTGATTCGACTGGACTCGGTACCTGTGACTGGGTCAGACTCAATTTGGATTAGTCCATGCCAGACCTGGACTTAGATCTGGTCAGTCATGCTGGACTTGGTACTGAGTTGGGCGAGTCGGGTCAGCCCTCACTTGGTCTGACTCGACTCGTTGACCTGTTCTTCACCTTTATCAGGGAAAGTTTTTGTTTTTAATCCTCACATTTGGATATTCTTGAAATTTTAACCTTCAATTTTAGTGTTCAGTTTAAGCCTACACCCGTCCATTCCTTTTAAGCTTGATCCTGCCCCTATAGGCGTATGCTCATGACGCTTAATGATTGAGTTCGATTTCCTCCCCGTGGATTTTCTGATGCACGAGGTTGACAGGTGGTTGCGTGCATTTGTAAGGAATGGTCTCACCTTAAAGGGACGGGGACTCCCCCGCATTTGTAAAGAATGGTCTCACCTTAGAGGGACGGGGCACCTCGTCTTTATTATTTTAAAAAAAAATAAAAATCCCAAAACCCATCACGAGTTTGGGCGAATGATAATACCCTTTCATTGTTAGTGGGGAAGAAACTAGGGGGAAGATGATCATTTACTACCTCTATTCTTTTTGGTATGGTCATATAGAGCTCCACCATGGGCAATGACGGTTGGTTGACTTGTGGGTAGAAAGAAGGTGTTGACAATCAATAATTTGTAGAAAAGATCCCTTATCCTTCCTAACATATGTATAATGTGTATGGGAGAAGCAGAGTCTATTAATCACCTCTTCATTCATTGCATGTTTGCTTGAAAGATGTGAGACTACTTTCTCAATGCTCTCCATACAAGCATAGGCGAAGCCAAATTCTGTTGTGGACCTTTTGTGGTCTTGCATTCAGGAGGGGTGGGAAAAGTTGGGAAAGCTTTGTGGAGATTGATTTTTTATAGGAGATGTTTCCAGAATATGATGTGGTCGTTAGGGAAATTAAATGTATTTTTGGGGTTGGGCTTCTTATGTAAAGCCAATTAATCCTGATAATCTCTCGTATGTTTTTCAATTGTATAGGTGGGTTGTTTTCCTTTGCGCATTTTGTGGGCTTTTAATGAAGCTCTCTAAAAAAGAAAAAAGAAAAAAATAAGGCAATTTGAAATGAGCCATAACTAATTTCTATTGTTGGTTTTAAGCTTTACCGAGAGAAAAAATACAAAACAATAAACAAGTAGGAAGGACATAAAAAAAAAAGAAGAAGAAATGTGAAAAAGTAAAAAAAAAGTATGAAGAATCTAAATGAAAGATGGTTTTTGAACAAGATTTCCTTGTAGGTGAAAACTAAATGCCCCAAATTTTTTGTTGGAATGACCTTTTGTCAATTAATGAAACTCTGTACACAGATTAACTTCTTGATCTCTAAAAATTGGATTATTTGAAAATACCACTTATGAATGATATTTTTGTTTGAAGCAAACTAATCTTCATGCTAAGGGTCTTTCCTATTTTGGGATGCTCTTGATCTTAATAGGGTTTGACAAGTTACACATATAACTAATTACACCCTAAGCACACAACACACAACTTCACTAAATGTTTAATATCATTCACTTCCATTAGAAGGATAGTCAAATACATACTCAAGGATGAGCCTACCCCAATCCTTTTTTCTCATTTTACTTGGATCTTAAAAAGATGTGAGGTTTCACTTCCCAAAACTCGTCACGAGTTAGGCCGAATGGCTTTAGTCGTGGGTTTGCTCTTCATAGTGGTGCGATCTATGATTAGTAATTCAACATTGATAGAATCTTTGTGGGGTGATGCGTTGAAAACAGCTGTGCATATCCTCAATAGAGTCCCTAGTAAGGCTGTATTGAAAACTTCATATGAATTGTGGACAGCACGAAAGTCTAGTTTACGATACTTTCATATATGGGGTTGTCCTGCAAAAGCTAAACCGTATAACCCTCATGAAAGAATGCTTGATCCTAGAATGGTTAGTTGCTTCTTTATTGGATACTCAGAAAGATCCAAAGGATTCAGATTCTATTGTCCATCATATTCCATGAGAGTCATTAAGACTGCGAATGCTAGGTTTATTGAGAATACTGAAGATAGTGGGAGCACAAACTTAAGAAACATTGTGTTTGAAGAAGAACGGATTGTGATTCTCACCATAATCATTCAGAATAGCGTGGTTGTCCATCCAGCAGCGGACCCTGAGATCCCTATGGATGACCATGTAAAGCCTCAAATACAACCCACTGATGAGGAAACAAAAAACCCAATTCAGAATAATGAGCCTTTAAGATGATCACATAGAGAGAGAAGATCTGCAATTCCAGACGATTACATTGTCTATCTGCAAGAGCATGACTTCGACATTGTGGCTGAAAAGGATCCCGTATCCTTTTCGCAAGTCGAACAAAGTGTTAATTCTTCTCAACGGTTTGATGCCATGAAGGATGAATTGAAATCCATAAAGGACAACAAAGTCTGGGACCTTGTTGAATTGCCTAAAGGGATCAGGCCTATTTTGTAAGTGGGTATTCAAAACCAAACGGGACTCAAGGGCAATATTGAAACAACCAGGTTTGATCCACATTGTTAATTTTGTAGGACCCTCTTTAGGTTTCTATACACAATTGAAACAACCAGGTTTCTTTTTACAAAGATCCAAATTCATATGATTTGTCCCATTTCTAGTGATCCAAACCTTTGAAATGGGCCATTTCGATGGATAAAAATCATTTATATGCTTGGGCCATTCAGCGTATCCAAATTGTTTGTATGATTTGGCCCATTCGGCGATTCAACCTCATCCTATCATCGAGGCTGTTTTTCGTGTTCGAAACTCATCATATGATTGAAGTTGCTTTTCATGATCCATGTCAATGGATATGTTAAGTTGATACATGCCCTAAATTTTGTAGGAACTTTTTCAGCTTTACAAATGATCCAAAATGTTCATATGATTTGGCCCATTACTAGTGATCCAAACCTCTGACATGCTTGGGCCATTTCAACGGATTTGAACTTATTATATGATTTAGTCCATTCAGCAATCCAAATGCATCTTATGATTTGTGCCGCTATTATTGATCCAAACTCATTGTATTCCATGCCCTATCCGAATGGATATGTTAAGTTCATCCATCTATTCATAATATTTGAGGTTGGTTCTCAGTGATCCACATTGTTAATTTTGTAGGACCCTCTTCAATTCTATACACAATTCAAACAATCTAGTTTCTTTTTACAATGATCCAAATTCATATGATTTGTCCCATTTCTAGTGATCCAAACCTTTGAAATGGGCCATTTTGATTTATAAAAAATATTGACATGCTTGGGCCATTCAGTGGATTCGAATTGTTGATATGATTTGGCTCATTCGGCGATCCAAACTCATTATACAATTGATGCTTCTTTTAATGATCCAAACTCATCAGATGATTGAAGCTGTGTTTCATGATCCATGGCAATGGATATGCTAAGGTGATCCATGCCCTAAATTTTGTAGGAACCTTTTCAGCTTTAGAAATGATCCAAACTGTTCATATGATTTGTCCCATTTCTAGTGATCCAAACCTCTGACATGCTTGGGCCATTTCAGCGGATTTGAACTTGTTATATGATTCGGTCCATTCAACGATCCAATTGCATCTTATGAGTCATGCTGCTATTATTTGTCTAAACGCATTATATGATTGAATCCTCTTTTGGTGCCCCATCCGAATGGATATGTTAAGTTCATCTATCTATTTATAATATTTGAGGTTGGTTCTCTTTGATCCACATTGATAATTTTGTAGGGCCCTCTTCAGTTCTATACACAATTCAAACAATCAGGATTCTTTTTACAACTATCCAAATTCATATGATTTATCCCATTTTTAGTGATCCAAACCTTTGAAATGGGCCATTTTAATGGATACAAAATATTGACATGCTTGGGCCATTCAGTAGATCCATATTGTTCATATGATTCGGCTCATTCGGCAATCCAAACTCATGATACGATTGAGGTTGCTTTTCATGATCCAAACTCATTATATGATTGAAGCTGCTTTTCATGATCCATGACAATGGATACATTAAGTTGATCCGTGCCCTAAATTTTGTAGGTCCCTCTTCAGCTTTACAAATGATCCAAACTGTTAATATGATTTGTCCCATTTCTAGTGATCCAAACCTTTGATATGCTTGGCCCACTTCAATGGATCAAAACCTTTGTCGTGCTTGGTCTATTTCAGCGAATTTGAACTTCTTATATTATTCGGCCCATTCTGCGATCCAAATGCATCATATCTAAAATCATCCTATAATTTTGTAGGACCTTCTTTAGTTCTTTTCACAATTCAAACAATCAGGTTTCTTTTTACAATGATCCAAATTCATCACAATTAATTTGATGAAAAGCTCTACAAAAACTGCTGCAAATCTATTGAAATTTACAATATAATCCAGTGTTGGTGATCTAGCAGCTTCGGATTTATAGTTAGTTCATGGGTATCTGCAGGGGATATTTTTACAAGCACTGTAGATCATATTTAGGTTTTTTTCCGTTTACGATAGGTTGCCCTGAGGGTTTTATTTTGGTGCCCTTGGGACTTCCCGAAGTATAGTCCCTATAATTTCCTCATGTGAAATGAAGTTTTGATCTTTTTGAAAAAAAAAAAAAGGTGTTGCTTCTATCAATATGATTTGCCAACTCTACTGGAAGTTATACATCGGTGTTCTTTCTCTATTCTTTGACATAGTTAGACTATAAGAACTAAGTGTGTCAATTTCTGCACACTTAGGATCATATTCATGCTTGTGACAAATTCGAAAGTTGAATGTCTTATAATTATAAGTTATATCACATATGAGAATTACACCTAGCCTGCATCCAGAATTGTGATAACTATTTGATTCCACTTGTTCATTTATGTGATAGTTACCATGGAACTTTTGGATCTCTAAACCGACTTTTTCAAATGATGTACCAATCCACAGTTCTGATAAGGATGCTGGTAACCTATTTTTAAACTAAAAAAATTGTCTCATAACTTCCAAAGCCTTATTGTAGATTGACTTTTGATTTAAAACTATGCTCTTGTTGCTTAGGTACAAACATATAGGTATTCCGGTCAGGTGTTGAAATGAGGATGCTTTTCAATGCTTGTTGGATGCCAAGATCTCTGTCTAACATTCAAACCAGTTGATGTTTTACAATGCCCGTTGGATGTGACATCCACGAAAAATTATCTCATCACTTCTAAAGCCTTACTGTAGATTGACTTTTGATTTAAAACTATGTTCTTGTAGCTTAGGTACAAACATATAGGTATTTCAGTCAAGTGCTGAAATGAGGATGCTTTTCAATGCTTGTTGGATGCCAAGATCTTTGTCCAACAATCAAACCTATTGATGTTTTACAATGCTTGTTGGATGCAACATCCACTAAAAAATGTTAGGGGTGGAGGAATTTAGTTGTAGAATATTTTGACCTTTTGCCATTAAATGCAGACTGTTAAGGTATTTACCTTCTTAACTGTCTATCAATTGGTTAGCCACTAAGTATAGAATTGGGATCTTTTCTTGTTTGCGACATTTGTTGCCTAGGTCAATTGCGTCAGGCCTATTTTTTGGGATCCAATCCATTCTTTTTTAGACATCATATTCGATGATCCAAACTATTGATATGATTGAGCTGTCTTATAATACAGTCCTTATTTTTTATTCCAAATCTTTTACATGATTGGGCATGTTTTCCATGATCCAAACCTTTATAACATGGACCCATTCAGAGATTAAAACTATTTGCATAATTGTTCAATTTGAACAAACCATTAATATGGTTGGATCTGTTTACAATTATTTAAACTGTTCATATGACCTCTCTCTAGTGATCCAAACCTATGACATGCTTGGGCCATTTTAGCGGATCTAAACTTTTCATATGATTGGACTCATATCGGTTGATCAAAATGCTTAATATGATTTGAGCAACGTTTAGTGATCCAGACTCATCATATGATTGAGTCTGTTTTCAGTGGTTGATGGTAATTGATATGCTAAGTTGATCCACATCTTTCATTTGATTGAGTTGGTTTACAAAGATCCATACTGTTATTATTTTAGGGCCCTTATTCAGTGCTACAAACCGTTCAAATGATTGGACTTGTTTTTAATGATATAAACTATTCATATGATTGCTTCTTTTTTTATTTTTTTCCTGTGATCCAAAGCATCTATATAGTTAGTCTTGTCCTCAACAATTCAATTAGTGGGTGTTGCATGCACCAAAATTGTTAATGATTCAAATTGTTCTTATGATCAGGCTCGTTTTCAGTGACACAAACCTTTGATATGTTTGTGCCTAATCAAGGGATCAAAACTGTTCATATGCTTGGCTGTTTTAAGTGATCTAAGCCCCGTCATCTGATTGGATGAAAACCAAATGGAAAACTTAGGCTTCTGTTTACCCAGCCAATGAAGTAATGTTTAATACTCTTTGTTGGGTTACACAAGCACAAAAGTTCATTATGGGGAATCTTGACATATCAACGTGCTCATTTTCAACAATCCAAACCATGAATATGCCAAGGCCCATGTTAGTGATCCAAATAGGCGGTGCGATACAACCATTATTAGTAGCTCTTTAATTGTATTTTCACCCATTTGAGACAATTGGTGGGTGCATATGTCGTGCTCATTTTCAACAATCCAAACCATGAATATGCCAAGGCCCATGTTAGTGATCCAAATAGTCGGTGCGATACAACCATTAGTAGTAGCTCTTTAATTGTATTTTCACCCATTTGAGACAATTGGTGGGTGCATATGTCATGCATAATGGGCCCATTTTCAATTATCAAAACCATTAATATCTCTTTTTCTGTCTTTACTGATAGAAACCGTTCTTATGGTTGGGTCCCTTTGCTGTGACCAAAACTATTAATCACTCAACTCGTTTCTAGTTATCCGTATTATTTGTAGGAATGGTCCCTTTTTAGTAACCAAACCATTTGTAGGATGGACCAACCTTTTCAAATGCTTAGGTCATTCAAAGTGATCCAATTGGGTTAACCATTTGAAATGCATGGGTTGTTTGGAATGATCCAAATTGCTCATATTACTGGCTCTTTTTAAGTGACCTAAACCTATCATATAATCTAGGCTCATATAATTTAGGCCGTTTTCATTGATCCAAATCAATTGATATGTGAAGGCCCATGTTTTAATTATCCATACAATGTGATCCAAACCATTTATGTAACTTGGGCTATTTTAGTCATCCAAAACCTTTGTATTGTTGAGGTTGCTTTTGGTGATCCAAATTAATTGATATGCTAAGGCTCATGTTCAACAATCCAATCAAATGTTTTATACATAGTTTAATACATTGGTCTCCCATTTCTTTTTTGTATGGTCATACAGAGCTCCACCAAGGGTGGTGGCGTTCTCTTGACTTGTGGGAAGAAAGTTGACAATCAATAATTTTCAAACGATATATCCCTTATGCTTCCTAACATATGTATAATGTGTGTGGGAGATGCGAAGTCATTGATCACCTCTTCATTCACTGCATGTTTGCTTGAAAGGTGTAGAATTACTTTCTGAATGCTTTCCATACAAGCTTAGGTGAGGTCGAATTCATTTGTGGACGTTCTATGGTCTTGGCATGTAGGAGGGGTGGGAAAAGTGGAGAAAGCTTTGCGGAGATTGCTTTTTTATAGGAGATATTTTCAAAGTAGGAGTTCTTCGCATGTTGTGGTTGTTAGGGAAATAAAATGTAATGTTTGGGTTGAGATTTTTATGTAAAGAAAACCTTACTAAAGGCAGACAAAATGTGTTAAAGAAAACAACCCACCTCCACAATTGAGGGGAATCAACCTTCGTATTGTTGAGGTCACTTTTGGTGATCCAAATTAATTGATATGCTAAGGCTCATGTTCAACAATCCAATCAAATGTTTTATAACATAGTTTAGTACGTTGGTCTCCGATTTCTTTTTCATATGGTCATACGGAGCTCTGCCAAGGGTGGCGGCGTTCTCTTGACTTGTGGGAAGAAAGCTGACAATCAATAATTTTCAAACAATATCCCTTATGCTTCCTAACATATGTATAATGTGTATGGGAGATGCGAAGTCATTGATCAACTCTTCATTCACTGCATGTTTGCTTGAAAGGTGTGGAACTACTTTTTGAGTGCTCTCCATACAAGCTTAGGTGAGGTCAAATTCTTTTGTGGACGTTCTATGGTCTTGGCATATAAGAGGGGTGGGAAAAGTGGAGAAAGCTTTGCGAAGATTGCTTTTTTATAGGAGATGTTTTCAAAGTAGGAGTTCTTCGCATGTTGTGGTTGTTAGGGAAATAAAATGTAATGTTTGGGTTGAGCTTTTTATGTAAAGGCCGTTAATCCTGCTAATATCTCATCTGATTCCCCTCAATTGTAGAGGTGGGTTTTTTTCTTTAGCACATTTTGTCCGCCTTTAATAAGGTTTTCTTTCAAAAAGAAAAAAAGAAGAATGCAAATTGAAATGATCCATAGCTAAAACTTCTTAAAAAATAATAAAAAAAAATATTGGGTCTTTTCTGTTATCCAATCCACTAATGTCAACCATGAATATTTGATGAGGTCCATGTTTAGCTATCGATGTAATTGATGGTATACAACCCTTGCTGGATTTGTAAATGTGCTTTCACAAATTTGAGACACTTGAGTGCATGAGTTATGCACAATGGGTCCCTCTGCAATGACCTAAATCTAATCACTCGGCTCTCTTCTAATAATGCGAATGATTGACAAGCATGGTTCTATTTTCGCTAACCATACCATTTATAGGATGGGCCTACCTTTTGGATTATTGGTGCCATAAGAAGTGATCTAAGTGGGGCAACCTTTTGAAATGCTTGGGTTGTTTGGAGTGATCCAAATTTATCTTGTTATCGGCTCTTTTTAAGTGATCCACACCATTTATATATTTTGGTCCATTTTAGTGATTGACACCCTTTTGTATAATTTGAGCAATTTTAGTGATCCGCACGCCTCACATTATTGAGGTCATTTTCAGTGATCCAAACCAAAGCAATTGATATGCAAAGGCCCATTTTTGAACAAGCAAGCAAAGTGATGCAAATCCTTAATGTAATTTGGGCCATTTTAGTGATCCACACCCTTTATATAATTTTGCCCATTTTAGTGATCTATATGCTTCATATTATTGAGGTCGTATTCAATTATCC
This sequence comes from Magnolia kwangsiensis, assembly GCA_037074715.1. Classification (NCBI taxonomy): domain Eukaryota; kingdom Viridiplantae; phylum Streptophyta; class Magnoliopsida; order Magnoliales; family Magnoliaceae; genus Magnolia; species Magnolia kwangsiensis. The sequence goes on from CM073575.1 coordinate 160,489,728, forward strand.
AAATCAATTGATATGCAAAGGCCCATGTTTAAACAACCAAGCAAAGTGATGCAAGCCCTTCACGTAATTTGGGCCATTTTAGCAATCCACACTCTTTATATAATTTGGGCCATTTTAGTAATCCACACCCTTTATATAATTTGATCCATTTTAGTGATCCAGTTGGTTCATATTATCGAGGTTGTTTTCAGTAATCCAAATCAATTGATATGCAAGCAAAGTGATCCAAACCCTTCATGTAATTTGGGCTATTTTAAAATGATACAAACCCTCTCGTATTATTGAGGTTGTTTTTAGCTTGCGTTTGTAGGATTGATATGCCACTATTGTCAAACCATGAATATGCTAAGGCCCTTGTTAGTGATCCAAATAGTCTGTGTGATACAACCCTTAGTGGAATTGTGATTGTATTTTCACCCATTTGTTATAGTTGAGTACATAGGTCAATACATTGGTCACCCATATCTTCTTCGTATGGTCATATAGAGCTCCACAAAGGGTGGTAGCATTCACTTGACTGGTGAGAAGAAAGAGGGTGTGACAATAAATAATTTGCAAATAAGATCCCTTATCCTTCCTCACATATGTATAATGTGTATGGGAGATGCGAAGTTGATTGATAACCTCTTCATTGATTGCATGATTGCTTGAAAGGTGTGGAACTACTTTCTCAATGCTCCCTATACAAGCTTAGGTGAAGAAGAACAAAAGAAGAAGAAGAAGAAGAAAAGTAAAAAAGAAAGAAGAATCTAAACAAAAGATGGTTCTTGAGCAAGATTTCCAAGTAGGTGAAAACTAAATAATGCCTCAAATTTTTGATTGGAATGACCTTTTATCAATCAATGAAAGTCCATATATAGATTTACTTGTGATCTCTTAAAAATAGATTATTTGAAAATGCCACTTATGAATGGTATTTTTGTTCGAGGCAAACTAATCTTCATGCTAAGGGTCTTTCCTGTTTTAGGAAACTCTTAATCTTAGTAAGGTTTGACAGTTTACACACATAGCTAATTACACCCTAAACACACAATACACAACTTCACTAAATGTAATATCATTCACCTCCAATAGAAGGATAGCCGAATCCATACTCGAGGGTGAGCCTATCCTAATCCTTTTTTTTTTTTTATTTTTTATTTTTTTTTTATTTTTATTTTTTTATCTACCTTAGATCTAAGGATACAAAAGATGTGAGGTTTTACTTCCCAAAACCCGTCACGAGTTTGGGCGAACGATTTTGGTCGTGGGTTTGCTCCCCATAAACACGAGTTCGATTTCCCTTCCCCTGGTGGATTACTTATCACGAGTTTGGGCAAACGACTTTGGTCATAAGTTGGCTCCCCACAGACACCAGTTCGATTCCCCTCCCTGTGGGGATTACCTATCATGAGTTTGGGCAAACGGCTTTGGTCGTGGGTTTGCTCCCCACAGACACCAGTTCGATTCCCCTCCTTGTGGGGATTACCCATCATGAGTTTGGGCAAACGACTTTGGTCGTGGGTTTGCTCCCCACAGACTTGAGTTCAATTCCCCTCCCATGGATTACTTGTTACGAGTTTGGGCGAACAACTTTGGTCGTGTGTTTGCTCCCCATAGACACGAGTTCGATCCCCCTTCTCGTGGATTACCTATCATGAGTTTTGGCGAACGACTTTGGTCGTGGGTTTTCTCCCCATAGACACGAGTTTGATTCCCTTCGTGGATTATCTGTCACGAGTTTTGGTGAACTGTCTTGGGTTTGCTCTCCATAGATATGAGTTCTATTCCCCTCCTCGTGGATTACCCGTCAAGGCGAACGACTTTGGTCATGGGTTTGCTCCCTATAGACACGAGTTTGATTCCCCTCCTCGTGGATTACCGGATGTACATAGTTGGCATGTGATTGCAAGAATCTGCAGGCAATAGTCTCGCCTTAAAGAAAGTTTTATTCTTTTTTTTAAAAAATCCTCACATCTAGAGACTCCTGAAATCTTAACCCTCAATTTCACTATCTATCCTCATTGACGAAAGGATTAGAGTAAGTTCCCATGAGTGTGCACACGGCTTCCCTTTTATTGGACTATCTTCAATAAGCAAAATCACATACCACTTTACACACAAGGGTTGATTAGCCATGAAATCAAAGTAATAATGGTCAATCCTTAATTAGGATTAAGACAAATAAGAACGGTCAGACTCTTATCTGAGGATGAACTTACTTATAACAAAATGTTTCTCTAGCTGAAAATATTGAGGCATCATTTAAAATAGACAAATTTTATGCATCGTCTACGAAAGGATTCTGCGCTAGAATCAAACACTAGAAAATTTTGAACAATTAAGAAATATATTGATAAGAAGAATACCATAAGACTATATACTCTGAAATAAAATCAATACATCAAAGTCTTTGCTCCTTGAATTCCAATCTAAACTTGTATTCTCAAAGTGGCTGGCTGACAATGAATAAACATAAACATGATTGTCTATATATATATAGTTTTGGTCTAGTTGTTAAACAACAACTAGATTCTTAAATGGGTCGGGTATGGGCACCCTTAAACCCGACCCAACCTAACCATATGCACTCCTTATTTCACTAACAGGTGATTGTCTCACTGTCACTACAAGAGAACAGAGCATTGCAGACGCATTTTTACCTGTGGCCAACATGTAGCCCTGGCGCGTCATGTGGCTACTGGCGATGGAAGTAAACAAGCTCCCTAAAAAAACGTATGTGCCATTTGGGGTAGCATTTGCGGACTAACTAAAACTGTGGTATTTGGGTAATAATCCCCTTTTTCTATCCAATATTTCTTTGTAGTAATTTCTAGCTGCTACAGGATGATCCCAATCGTGTTACTATTCGACGTGATGGTAAGACTCTTATTACAGATCCATGGGTTGAGGGTAGTCCAGATCTTCAAAGACTTGCTGATGCTAATTGTGTATGTTTCTTCTGTTCCTTTTCTGGTTTCAATTTCATTCTCATCATTAAAAGTCTCTGTTTTCTTCTTCTTTTGGTTTCCAGACCTGAAACTCATGTTGTTTGTGGTTAGTGATGCAATTCTCCTGTAAATTTCTGGAATTATATTCGTTGTTCGTGGGCATAAACTCTTGGAGGTTTGCTAATCTGACACGAGTATCAGCCAGTGCAATTTCATGCCACCACATGTTCTAATGTGGGTCTTCTCTTTTTGTAGATGTCTATAGGTGGGTCCTTCTAACATGGGCCATGCTGTTAGAAATAATCTGACGGCTTAAGAAAAGTTGGGAGCAATTCATTTGTTTCATTGCTGGTGGCCCACCTGATGAGTGGATCGGCTTGGTTTGTTGGCTAGGGTCTTTACATGTTATGACTCACCTAGTGGATGGCTTGGATCTTAGACTCGTGTATCACGTTGGCACATCTGATGGCATGAAGACGAGATGCCTTATACCAATGGCTTTGATGCATACAAACACTTTATATGTTCTGTTCTTTTATCTTCCTTTTTTGTTGATATTTTAGTCTTGATCATCACTCTTGGACCAGTTGTATCCTGTCACAAATCCCAATTGCTTCTTAGCTTTTGCTAGGTAGGCTAGTGTGGTGATAGGCCAAACTAGGGCCATGCTCTGTTGGCCCTAATCCTGCCTTGATTCCCTGAGACTTGGTGCTGGCACTATCCTTAACTAGGCAAGCCGAAAAATGTGAGAAATTATATCTACAATGGATAACCAACTTGATTGATCTATGTACACCCACTTTCCGTTTTGGGAATTGAAATAGCACATTTTGGTAATGTTTCAATTCCTAAATGGATTTGAAAGGAATCCTAGGTTCCGAAAATGTGAGACGTGAACCTGACCTGATTTAGTAATTTGCCCAATAAACGAGACCTATACCCATTAAAATCGGGTCAGATTCACTAGGCAAACCCAAATACCCTAGGGGAACCTACTATTTAAATTTTAGTGAGAGTATATTGACAATCGGACATAGATGATGGACAACTTTTATATCCCATTGGTCTACACATGCGATGCATAGTAGATAACATTGCCTAAACCTCTTGGAAAAGTTTGTTGATATGGCTGCGGATGGTTGGGTTTGGGTCGGTTCCAAGTGCCCATACCCATTAAAATCGGGTCAGATTCACTAGGTAAACCCAAATACCCTAGGGGAACCTACTATTTAAATTTTAGTGAGAGTATATTGACATTCGGACATAGATGATGGACAACTTTTATATCCCATTGGTCTACACATGCGATGCCTAATAGACAACATTGCCTAAACCTCTTGGAAAAGTTTGTTGATATGGCTGCAGATGGGTTGGGTTTGGGTCGGTTCCAAGTGCCCATACCTGGGCTTAGCTAACCGGGTTTGGTTCTCCCGGAGCTGCTATAGCATTGAAGACTTGGATCCACTTGAGTTTTGGTACCCATTAGGTCTTTGGATCTAGTTATTGAGTTGGGTACAGGATTGGACAATGGCTGAACATTGAGAGTCAGTTGAGTTTTCATATTTCTAAACATGCTGCAATATGAGAGGTTTTCTAATGGTTGTTGCAAGGTTTTCAAGATGAGGTGGTGTCGGAAAATAAGGTGGTTGGTGGGATTTTTGAGGAAAAGGTGAAATTGGTGTGGGTGCTGCTTTTAAACCATGCTTATTATTATCCTTGAATCCAAATGCTTCCAAGTCTTGCCTTAATTATATGTTTCTTTGTGCATAATAATATGGTGCTCATACGATATGGGGTTTGCCAAATGACTTTGGTCGTGGGTTTGCTCCCCATATACGCGAGTATGATTCTCCTCCACTTGGATTACCTATCATGAGTTGGGGCAAATGACTTTGGCCGTGGGTTTGCTCCCCACAGACACGAGTTTGATTCCCTTCCCCGTGGATTACCTGTTATGAGTTTTGGTGAACGACTTTGGTCGTGGGTTTGCTCCCCACAGACACGAGTTCGATTCCCCTCCTTATGGATTACTCGATGCACGTGGTGTAACTGAGGAAGTTTTTTTTTTTTTTTTTTTTGTAATCCTCACATCTGGAGACTCGCAACACTTGACCCGACTTGGTGGTGACTCAACCCAACTCGTTACTGGGTCGAACTCAGTCTGGGTTAGTCCAGGCGAACCCGGACCCAGATCAGGTCAAGCATGCTAAACTTGGTACCGAGTTGGGTCGAGTTCGGGTCAGGTTTATTTCAAAACCGGGTCGAGTCGGTTGAACCCTAACTTGGTCCGACTCGACTTGTTGCCTTGTTCTACACACTGTGTATCAGGGAAAGTTTTTGTTTTTAATCCTCACATCTGGATGATCCTGAAATTTTGACCTTTAATTTCGGTATTTATTATTAAGCCTACGCTTGTCCATCCCTTTCAAGCTTGATCCCGCTCCTATAGGTATATGGTCATGATGCTTAACGACCGAGTTCAATTCTCTCTCTGTGGATTTTTTGATGCATGTGGTTGGCGGGTGATTGCATGCATCTGGAGACTCGCCACACCCGACCCAACTCGATGCTGACTCAACCCAACTCATTACCCGTGACCGGGTCAGAGGGTCAGGCATGTTGGACTTGGTACCGAGTTGGGTTGAGTTCGGGTCAGGTCTATTTCAAAACTAGGTCGAGTCGGTTCAACCCTAACTTGGTCCGACTTGACTTGTCACCTTGTTCTACACGCTATGTATCAGAGAAATTTTTTGTTTTTAATCCTCACGTCTAGATATTCCTAAAATTTTAACCTTCAATTTCAGTATTTACTATTAAGCCTATGTCTGTCCAACCCTTTCAAGCTTGATCCCGCTCCTATAGGCATATGGTCATGACACTTAATGATTGAGTTCAATTCTCTCTCTGTGGATTTTTTGATGCATGTGGTTGCGGGTGATTGCATGCATTTGCAGGAAATGGTCTCGCCTTAAAGGAATAGGGACACCCTGTCGTTATTAAAAATATATATATATATTTCTCAAAACCCATTAGAAGTTTGGGCGAATGGGAGCGCTTCAGCTTACACACATTCGACGTCGACGACGAGCAGAGGCCAGGAGGAGGTGTCATGTAAACATCTTCCTGTAAATCACCGTGAAGAAATGCGTTCTTCACATCCATCTGGCAAAGGGACCATCCCTGAGTGGCTGCAATGGCAATAATAGTACGCACGGTTGTCATTGTAGTGACAGGAGCAAAAGTCTCCTCATAGTCAACCCCATACTCCCGGCGGTTACCAAGGGCAACCAAACGAGCCTCATAACAATCCACAGACCCATCAGGCCGAAGTTTCATAGAAAAAACCCACTTACACCCAATTAGCTTGACATGAGAAGGACATGTGCTGGATCACTCCCATCAACATGACCCCACAGCTCCTTTCTCATGACAAAAAGTTGAAACTGAAACTCCCAGGCTGCATAATTCTTCCCTGTAAACTGAGTTTGAAAGATTTCTGAGTTGGAGTATTTAGCCATAACTAGAATCTCTCAAAATGCACAAAAAAAAAAAAAAAAAAAAAAACTACAAACCAAAACCCACACCCAAGAAACCAGAAAACCAAAGCCTAGAACCACGAAAATTGGACCAAAGACAAGGTTACAGAGAGTGGCTCTGATACCATGTCAGATTTGCTCAATGACCCTCAATCGAGTGGTCCTTTTCTTATATAAAAATCATAATTACAGCATCTATATCCCTTAATTACAACAACATCTATATCCCCTAATTACCTAATTACAGCAACATCTATATCTCTTAATTACAACATAATAGCATCTAATTACAACATCTATATCCCCTAATTACAACAACATCTATATCCCCTAATTACAACATCTATATCCCCTAATTACAGCAACGATATTTACAGATCTGTTTCCTAAATAACTGTACAATTTATTTATGGTAAGTATGTTATCTATCCTACTAACAGACCCAAACTCAGATCGGGTCAGGCATGCTGGATTTGGTACTGAGTTGGGTCGAGTTTGGGTCAGGTCTATTTCAAAACTGGGTTGAGTCAGGTCAGCCCTAACTTGGTCTGACTCGAGTTACTTTGTTCAACATGCTGTATATCAGTGTAAGTTTTTATTTTTAATCCTCACATCTCGATATTCCTACATATTTTTATCTACTCTGCAATATCTACTTCCGGAGGCTTTATCGTGTCAATTATCCATTTATATTTGTAAGCCGGGGACTGAATTTACTTAGAGATAAGTCTTTCTTCTCAGCACACCTCTTGACAAGGAGATGGGCACAAGAAAAGGACTACAAGATATTAATCGAACTGATCCCTTTGCTTACCATAACTCTCTGCTAGAAAACTTTTCTCTTAGTGACAGCACTGAGACTTTACATTGAGAATAATGGTGAAAAATGTAGTGAGTGGTTCTTGTCATCTAAGAATTCGTCTTCAGACAGCACGGTCAAAATGTCATCTTATTGTCCAGTTAAAAACCTCCTTTTTTTTCTCTCTCTCTCTCTCTCTCTCTCTTTTTTTTCATTTTGTACATACTATTGATACCTCTAACATATTTATGTTCGTCACTTATTAATATGAAGAAGTGGTACTATTGATACCTCTAACATATTTCTGTTCATTGCAATGGATTTTCTACACCTTATGTGAAGAAGTGGTTTCAGGCTGGCCACACCTTTTTAAAGTTACCCAGCTAGCAGTCATTCCTAATCCAATATGCATTTCACTGTAGAAAAGTAATAAGTTAAGAGCACTGCATTGTCCTCTCTCATTTTTTTAACTGGTAATGGCGGTAGTCTACTAGTTTCCGAGTGAGGATTTAACACTTATTTTCTGCAAAATTTATTTATTTATTTTTTCCAAAAATTGATTAGAATAAGAGACCTTTGTTATTCTAAACATCCTATAATGAAGTTTGCTTCGATAATGGAAGAGGACATTGATATGGTAAGTACTGCTTGATTTTTAGATCATTGACGTATAGAATGGATTATTTTCATGTGGTTGTAGTTGTTTCTTTGTGGCTCCCTTTTGATGTGTTGAGATTTTTAATGTTTGAAAAAAATGGTTTTGTTGCCAAAGCTGCAGTTGTCCACCCACATTTAAGGAAGTCAGCAATTGAGACTGTTCTCACTCTTTCAAGTCGACACTATTCATGCATGCACATGAGTTCGACATTGAGACGGACAAAAAGAGGAGGGGGGCTGATCCCATTGCGATTAGTTAATAAAGAAACCAATGGATATGTTAAGTTGATCCATCTATTCATAATATTTGAAGTTGGTTCTTAGTGATCCACATCGTTAATTTTTGAGGACCCTCTTCAATTCTATACACAATTCAAACAATCAGATTTCTTTTTACAACGATCCAAATTCATTTGATTTAGCCCATTTCTACCGATTGAAACCTTTGACATGAGCCATTTTGATGGATAAAAAACATTGACATGCTTGGGTCATTCAGTGGATCCAAAATTGTTCTTGTGATTTGGCTCATTCGATGATCCAAACTCATCATACGATTAAAGCTGCTTTTCATGATCCAAACTCTTCATATGGTTGAAGCTGCTTTTCATGATCCAAACTCTTCATATGATTGAAGCTGATTTAATGATCCATGGCAATGGATATGCCACGTTGACCCATGCCCTAAATTTTGTAGGACCCTCTTCACCTTTACAAATGATCCAAATTATTCATATGATTTGGCCCATTTCTAGTGATCCAGACCTTTGACATGCTTGGGCCATTTCAATTGATCAGAACCTTTGACATGCTTGGGCCATTTCAGTGGATTTGAACTTCTTATATGATTCAACCCATTTAGCAATCCAGATGCATCATATGATTCGTGCTGCTGTTAGTGATCTAAACTCATCATACGATTGAAGCCTCTTTCCATGATCCATCCCAATGGATATGTTAAGTTGATCCATCTATTCGTAATATTTGAGGTTAGTTCTTAGTGATCCACATCGTTAATTTTGTATTACCTTCTTCAGTTCTATACACAATTCAAACAATCAGGTTTCTTTTTACAACAATCCAAATTCATATGATTTGGCCCATTTCTAGTTAACCAAAACTTTGAAAGGGGCCATTTCGATGGATAAAAACATTGACATGCTTTGTCCATTCAGTGGATCCGAATTGTTCATATGATTAGGCTCATTTAATGATATGCTTGTAATGATCCAAACTCACTAGATGATTGAAGCTGCTTTTTATGATCCATGGCAATGGAAATGCTAAGTTGATCTATGCACTAAATTTTGTAGGACCCTTTCATATGATTTGGCCCATTTGTAGTGATCCAAACCTTTGACATGCTTGGCCATTTAAGTTGATTTGAATTTCTTATATGTTTTGGCCCATTCAACGATCCAAATTCATCTTATGATTCGCACTACTATTAGATGGATAAAACATATTGACATGCTTGGGCCATTCAATGGATTCGAATTGTTGATATGATTTGGCTCATTCGGCGATCCAAACTCATTAGATGATTGAAGCTGTGTTTCATGGTCCATGGCAATGGATATGCTAAGTTGATCCATGCCCTAAATTTTGTAGGAACCTTTTGAGCTTTACAAATGATCCAAACTGTTCATATGATTTGTCCCATTTCTAGTGATCCAAACCTCTGACATGCTTGGGCCATTTCAATGGATTTGAACTTGTTATATGATTCGGTCCATTCAACAATCCAAATGCATCTTATGATTTGTGCTGCTATTATTGATCTAAACTTATTATATGATTGAATCCTCTTGTAAGACGCGAGGCCCCGAAATCTGGTTAGTACACTGGATAGCCATTGGCTGTAAGTCCATTGGTCCCAAGAATGTTTTGACTTGATCATAATGTTGTTCCGTTATCGATCCGCAAGCCGTATTTCAACCCGATGTCCGAATTCTAAGATACGGACTTAAAATTAAACAATTTGAGAAATGACAATTATGTCCTTATTTTATCTGGCGGAGCCCCACCATCGAGTTTTCAAAATCCATTAGGTCCGAGAGCCTAACCGTTGTGGCCGTAGTCCAGTTACGGAGTTATTGGCGAAAATGGCATGTCAATAGGACACCCGGATTGTGAGTTATGCATAGATATGCACATGTATATTTTGAGAAAATATACTCGAATGAACTCGATGTTTTTAAACTCCTTAGAATACGTTAGTTCAAATTACTTAAATAACACTGTTATATTGTTACCATAAGCCTACACTTCTTAAAAACATCACAAAACACCTCCCAAACATAAACATAAACATAAAAACATAAAAACACTCTTTCAATATCCCATTTCCAACACTCTCTTTCTTGTTGAGTATGAAGTTGAGAAGAAAAAGAAGAAGAAAAAGAAATAGAAGCTGAGGCTGAGAACCAATCCTCTGATAGTTATAGGTGAGTGCATAGATTAGGAGCACGCGTATGTGTACGTTGGGGTTTCCTTGAAAACCCTATTGCTAAATTTTTCTAATTTCCGTATAGCTTATTGCTGGATTTTCTGTTTTAGGGTTAGGTTATTGCTAGATTTTCATTTTAAGGTTAGGTAATTGCTGGATTTTCTATTTTAAGGTTAGGTTATTGCTGAATTTTCATTTAGGGTTAGGTGATTGCTGGATTTTTTATTTTAGGGTTAGGTTATTGCTGAATTTTCTGTTTTAGGGTTAGGTGATTGCTGGATTTTCTGTTTTAGGGTTAGGTTATTACTGGATTTTCTGTTTTAGGGTTAGGTTATTGCTGGATTTTCATTTAGGGTTAGGTGATTGCTGGATTTTCTGTTTTAGGGTTAGGTTATTGCCGAATTTTCTGTTTTAGGGTTAGGTTATTGTTGGATTTTCATTTAGGGTTATGTGATTGCTGAATTTTCATTTAGGGTTAGGTTATTGCCGAATTTTCATTTAGGGTTAGGTTATTGCTGGATTTTCTGCTTTAGGGTTAGGTTATTGCTCGATTTTCTGCTTTAGGGTTAGGTGATTGCTGAATTTACTAATATAGGGTTAGGTTATTGCTGGATTTTCTGAAGGTTCTTACTGGATTTTCTGATTTAGTTAGTGAGATTATTAATGGAAGATTGGATAATAGAGATGATTTAGTTTTGCCATCGGTTTCTCTCTGTCCCTTGCAAAGTCCGCCCGTTACCTGTTTGACAAAATGTTTAAAAGAATTATCCTTCCTCCTTTTGATGTAGTTAATTCTTGAGAAAAAGCATACTTGTGGTATGAAGTCTTATAGCGAAATGAATCCTAGATTGGAGTTAGATTGGCCAAGTCATGTGTATCTCATATGCATGGTTCATAGGTGTTGGATCATTGTATGATTTAGAGTGAATGATTCATATCATGGTATGATGATTGTAAATGCGATGAAACATACTTTATTATGACTTGAGTTGGACACCACACCGAAAATGTGAAATTCAACAGGACATGATTAGAGAGTCCGTGAGTGAAAGTCCCTAAACCCCGATTGGTACCATTGGAAGCAACCAATGCCTAGACTGGGTGGGAGAACAGAGCGCTGGAATGCCAAAATCCCAAAGTATCTCATGTGTATCTCATATGCATGGTTCATAGGTGTTGGATCATTGTATGATTTAGAGTGAATGATTCATATCATGGTATGATGATTGTAAATGCGATGAAACATACTTTATTATGACTTGAGTTGGACACCACACCGAAAATGTGAAATTCAACAGGACATGATTAGAGAGTCCGTGAGTGAAAGTCCCTAAACCCCGATTGGTACCATTGGAAGCAACCAATGCCTAGACTGGGTGGGAGAACAGAGCGCTGGAATGCCAAAATCCCAAAGTATGCAACGACTCCCACTGACGCGTGTTGATTAGTTGAGAGGTTTGATCTGACTTGTTTATGGGCAAGCAAAGATAGGTTGTGTGTCACGAGCTCGTAAATTGTCCGCTATCGTTTTGCCAGGCGACTTATGACTTCTCGTTGTTAGACAGATAGTGAGGTTCAACATAAGTAGGTTAGACTAGTTCGACCTGTGAACTATGTAGTCCCACCTTTGTAGTTGACCACGGTGGAAAAGTCTATACAAGCGGGTAGCAATCATATGCGAGTCCCACCTCTGTTTCAGACTTGTTCTTGCCCACCAACCAGCCAAACGCCGCTATCTTGGGGGGAGTGAGAAATTTCCAAACTCCACAACCCCGTTTTCATGGTTTAGGTTGCTCCCATTTCTATCTTGGGGGGAATGAGAAATTTCCAAACTCCACAACCCCGTTTTCATGGTTTAGGTTGCTCCCATTTCTATCTTAGGGGGAATGAGAAATTTCCAAACTCCACAACCCCGTTTTCATGGTTTAGGTTGCTCCCATTTCGCTCGCCGCTACTACGAGAATCGCTTTGTGAAAAGGGGAAGAAGCCGAGCGACAAGAAAATTTCCCGCTTTGGGAACAACGGAACCTGTGACTGCAGAAGATTCTATTGAAAACGAATCCTAATGATTCATTGGGTGGGATGGCTGAGCGACGACCCTTCCACTCAGCACCGTTAGATCATTAAGGCCGACTTTCGTCCCTGCTCGACGGGTGGGCAGATCCATTCTTTTTCCTATTCAAAGAGCCACACAAGAAAGGAGGATCCCCAATATGGAATGATAAAGCTGTGGAATGAATAATCCTACTTGTTGCATTAGTTGTGCTGGTAGTTCTAGTGCTTCTTTTTTGTTGATTTTACGGTGACACTGCATGATTTTTTATTTTTTATTTTTGGCCATGAGAGATGATGCAAAGATGCTTGTGAAATAGTTGCATGAGAATGCCAAGTGAACTCCTGCCCTTTGGGGAATACTGTGCGCATCTTTGGCCTCTGGGTCCTCTAAAAGTATTGCATGATGATTGACCAATAGAATTAGAAAGGGCAAAGTTTTGGTGGGCCCAGGGATGGACACAAGGGATGTCTTTATTGTGAATCCTACCAATTCCAATCAAGTGGATCTTGATTACTCAGAATCTCAAAAGAGACCTGACAAGTGGATCCTGATTACTCAGATCATCTGGTCAGTGTGATTTCAAGCTATGATCCATCCACAATGGGGACCTTCATTTGTCATTATACAGAATTCACAACAGCATGGCTTCTCAACTGCCAATTTCATTTCCTCAGGCGCATGCTTCATGAGAAATTTATCCTTCATTATTATGATTTCCAACTCAGCTGATGTACGCAGTATATTCCGCGCTGTTTATGTGTTTTTACAACTTATTTTAGCCCATAGTTGTAAAACTGAACCAAATTCAAAATTTAGGTGGACCTTGCTACCAAAAATCCGCCTCCAGTTTTTGTAACCTCCCATCTTTCCTTGTCTGTTTATATAATCTTTCACTGCCAAAATTCGCTTCTTTTCAAACCCAAGAAGCAGCAGCGCAGGACAGAGATGAGTTCGACTAGCAGAGCATGGATCGTCGCCGTTAGCGTTGGAGCAGTTGAAGCACTGAAAGATCAAGGTATCATATATTCACAGGCCCAGAGACTCTCTCCATCATATATTCGAAATGCTAGGAATCTATTAGCAGATTAAGAAGCAGGGAAAAAAAATAAAAAAAAAATCCATTTGGCTTTACTCCTTCGGTAAGTGAATCCATTATTTTTGTTTTGCAATCTGTGTTTCCAGTACATTTCTTCCAGAAATTTGTCTTCAATTTCACTTTTCTTTTTTTTTTTTTTTAAAAAAATCAGAAAGATTTGCTCCATGGCTATGGTCGCATTGTGGGGCTAATTCTATTTAGCTACGAATTTTATCCGTAGCTTTTGACAAATTTTCTGGTAGTGTAGCAAAAAACTGACGATTTAGCGGCGTCCATCACAATCGTCAGTAAAGTCCTGACCGCCGGTAAATCCTTTACCGATCGAAGCTTCACTGGCTGTTAACTAACCGCGGACAAAGGATTTGCTGGCGGTTTTTGGTGGTTTGACCACCGGTAAAGGACAGTTTTCTTATAGTGTTCGCTCAATTTCACTATCATTGGATGCGCTCCTGGATTATAATGAAAATGATATTGAGGAATCAACATTTGAGAGGTTTGCCTGTTGCTTTTTCTTTTCTATGTATTTACCCAATTGTCTACTGTTCGCCTAATTTTGAAATGCAGATGGCATTGCTGATTGACCTGACCTACTTGGTCTCGATAAGGTTTTTGAGACCATTCTTATATATATATATATATATATATATATATATATATATATATATATATCTATTTGGTTGATCTCTTTGGTTTCTTCATACCAAGCAGACCCAGGTGCAGTAACATTTTGTGAATAAGTTTGCAATGTCATACAGGTTGTATCTAAAGGTTTCAATGCATTTTAAATCCCATTTAAATGCTAAAAGATAGAATACAATATTATTGCATTTTAAAAGATGCCTTTATGGGTACCTGCCAAAGAAGAAAATACCTTATGTAGGTTTTGTCAACGCGCATTTAGAAGGAATTTAAATCCCTTCGCAAACTTGTCTTAAATCCAAGTTGCAGCTGAGCTGACAGTGCTGGTTATCTCTGATGGCTTTTGTTAAGTTTTTTTTCTTGTTTGTGATTCCACTGCACCTTTTGCAGCTTTCATTGTTTGCTGAGTCGTTGTTTGAAATGCTTCAGTACCAAATGGGTTGTTGTCTTCTAGCATTTCTTGAGGTAGGTTCTGAACAGAAAATTTGTTTGTTTATTATTTAAGTCTTACCTTGACCCACTCTTCTGATCTCATTCAATCAAGATGCTTCCTTTATATGTAGAAACTGCATATAAAATTTGTAAGAGAAAGAAATCAATGGAAGAGGCAGCGTGAAGAAGCCCCTGCCAAAGAGAGTGACAAAGAGACACAGAAGCGATCAAAGTTTACTGATGAACCTCCTGTAGAAAATGAATCTGCTAAACCTGAAATGCAGGATGCTTCCAATCCAGAAAATGAAAATACAATGCCTAAGGAGGAGGCTTCTGCAGCTGGTCTTGATGAATCAAATAGGGAGGACAATACCGATGAAGAGGATCCAGAGGAAGATGTTGGTGACTATCAGGAAACGGATGATATTGTGCTATCGGATCCTCATGAGGCAAGATTCTTTTCCTCAGTTGGTATTTAATATTTCTATGTTTCCATAATTCCATCTTTCATGCTTGTTGATTCCTTGCCTTTGTTTTCTTCATCTCTTCACTTTTAGCGAATTTGGATCAAATAGCGGGTTTGGCATCTTTCTTTCTTTTTTTTTTTTTTTGGTCACCATCTTCCAGAAGCCATTGCCTGATTGTATACCACAAATGTGTCTAAAATTTGTGGATGAAATTATTAAGCTGTATATTTCAACCATAATTAAGTTGTTAAAGTGATGTAGGAACCCTGTTAACAATAGATAGCTCTCACGAAACTGCACACATGGGGCCTGTTTGGTTGGCTCATGGTAGAGTAGATAATAGATTAAGAAAAGAATATTATGGCATAATCTATGATGCTAAAGATAGGTGTTTGGAACACTTAATCTAACTATAGTTTCAATGCATTATACATGCCATAATGCATTATATTGGTGATTTTTAGAAAGCTTATTCAGGAGGTGTTTGGATGGGCCCTCAGCCAAATTCATTGATTTCGTAATTAATGTGTTTGATTTACCTGAAATGGTAAATTTACTAGTTACTAATTCCCAATTAATAAAATGGGCACAAATCTTGAATTTGGCAATTAAAAAAAAGTTAGAACTCCCCAATTAAGGAAGTTGGAAAGTCAAGGAATTTTTGATGGCTACGCTGGGTAATCATTCCACGGAATCAGTGAACTTGGCAATTTTCAATTGCTAAATTCTTGAATTGTGTAGTTATTGTCTTTGGTTAATCTAAATTGTTGAATTTACTAAATACTAAATGCTGAATTATCAAACAGGCACAAATAATGAAATTTAACTACTAAAAAAAAGGAAGAAGAAGAGCAAAACTCCTGAGTTCATGAAGCTGGAAAGTCAAGGGGTGAATAGATCCACACTTGCTGCAAAACGTCTATTTTTTTGGCTATCGATCTGAGGGCTATGATCATTATGGAACTTCAAGTTTCCAAGCAATTGTTTGGATGGTTCTTGTAGTCAGGTCAAAGTAATTCTCTTGATAGAGATGGGCAATCAAATGTGGGCACCATGTGATGGACAATGATGATGCCTTTTTCTAGTGTATTGATTAAGAATCATTCATTTCCTAGTCATTGATCAGATGGCTAGGATCATCCAATCAAAGTGATTATTTTGGGAGGGATCTACAATGACAGGTGGGACCACATGGAGGGTCTAGGTCATTGATAGGACCTCTTGTAGTCTAATGCGGACCATCTTCAATCCATTGATTGGATGGTTTGGATGATTATATTAGGGTGTTTTTGGAGGAATAGACGATCAAAGGTGGCACTACTGTTGACACAATTGATTACACCTCACATACTGGGTGTGTAAGAGCATGGGCCACATCCCTTTGGATGGATGTGAGTTTGGATGTAGCATACTTGTTCTGATAGGCAACATACACTAACAACTCTAATTTTGGTACAATCCAAGGTTTAGATGAACATGAAGTTCCTGGTTGAGTTTTTCTATGTACAAAAGACATGACAATTTATGGTTGCTACAGTTTCTAAAGAGACCGACCTTCCGACACCCATACCCCTCGACACAACTAAATGTATAAATTTTTTTTTTTTCATTACTTATTTTTATTGCAGCGACACTCTAGTGCTATTGATTAGTTTTGAGGTTTTAACTATTGTTTTTTTACAGTGGGCTGATTTTATTACAAACAAGTATTATTTCTTACTCAGTTTTTATTTTTTTTAATTTTTTTTTAACATGTAAAAGATTACAGCAAACTATGAAATCAAATATCTAATATGCTTGTGTGGATGTGTCATAAAGTCAGGCTTCTAAAAGTAGTCATTTTGGATGTCTTGTATCTGTTTTTGACTTGGCAGACATGTCAGTTTCCAGTTTAGGTAGTTTTTCTTTCTTTAAATTAATAAAAGCTTATCTTGTAATATGATTTCATATATATGGTCGAATTTTTATTTGTTTTAATAAAACAACTAGTTACCTCAGCTTGCCTAGGGTCTTGGTTTTTTGTACCGAGGAATTCTTCCAGTGATTGATTGGTTGGTTTATTTATTTTTTGGCTTTGCTGCATCCAACATTTATTCTTTTAGCCCTGGTGTGAGAATCTGTGACGTCCATGTTTTGGTTGAGACAAACACTTGCAAAGAATGCTTGGCTTCTGCATTCCCTCTAGTGATACTTCCCATTTTCAGGTAGGAAATGATCAAGAGGTAGCTGATCTGCAAGGTAAGCATGACAAGGAGGCAACTGATGGCATAAACAAAATGGAGTAACCCACAGATGAAGTAAAGAGTGAAGATAAAACTGTTGAGACGAATGACAAACTTGTCAGGGAAAAGAGCTAGCAATGATCAAGTGGCTGAGTCAGAGAAGTCTGATGCTGCCGCAATGGAGTCGGTTGTTGATAAAGAACGATTACAGGTGTGTAACTGAACCGCATCTCTACTTATCTAGTCAAACATCAAGCTCAAAAAACATTTCCAGCAATTCTGAGATGGGCTTTTTAAACTTGGAACAGGCATTTAGATTCTTCGACAGGAACCAGGTGGGCTACATCAAGATAAACACCATTGAATGGGTCCTTTTGTCACTCGTAAGTTTATCATAAGCATGTTATATAACTGCAGTTGTAATAAGCTCACTGACTTGGCAGGTTGAAGATCTGAGGTTGATTATTCACGACTTGGGGAAGTTCCTCTCCCACAGGGATGTAACACGTACATCATAGTGCAGCCCCAAAATACCATGTAAGTCATTGCCACACAATTCGCTTACCACCCCCACATGCTTCCAACCTCAGGAACCTCAGGAAGCTAGGTGAGGCACGCTATGAAATTTTGTGAAAATTCGATCCTGTCCATCCGTTTATTTGAGATCTTGCTAAGACATGGCCAAGAATGAGCCAGATCTGAAACTTAGTGAGCCACATGATAGGAAAAAAGTAATTAGGGAAATATCCAAGTTGAAATCTCCCTTACTCACCATGATGTTTATACGCCATCCCTGGTCATTTTTGCAGGGATGAAGTAAAAATAGAAAAATATTTGCCTGGTTGAAATCATTCCTTGGGCCATGCTCTAAAATAATCTCTCTGGAAGGTGTGGATATAACACATAACACTTAACCTGACCAACAGGGATTCATAGTAAAAAAAAAAGGAGGTTCTTCAACAGAATCTTCTACAGTCATTGGTTCTGTCGTTCCCATAGCTTCTTCATTAATGGCTGGACTTGAACTCTGTAATGGAACTCCCCAATTCAAGTTCGTACCCAAGTCAATATCCTCAGTCTCTATTGACTAGAGGCTCTTTATTATTGGTATTTTTCTTATGAACCCTATTTATCTAATTATGGATGAATAAGATGTCTATGACAAGGGCTATAGCTCAGTTAGGTAGAGCATCTCGTTTACCAATGCTTTGTCTGGGAGTCCATCATTCAATCACCAGAATTGATCTTATTGAGAAATGGACGTCTTACTCCATGAATTTTGGCACAGATTTACTTAAAAGCCTAATCTTGTCCGTCCACACTTCTAACGGTCATTTTTTGGCATGAATTTACTTAAAAGACTTTAAGTTACTGGATGCTAAGTGGGTCAATTGTGATTTTTGTGATAAATTCACTGCATAACCATTTTAGGCAAGATACAAAAAAATCAAGTGGATTCAAAACAAGGCGCACGAGAGGAAACGGTGCAGATTAGTGACCACCATTGGAACATTTGCATGGTTCCAATATCATGATAAGTTTTTTAAACTGTATGGATGGCGTATAAACATCAACTTATAGCCCAAGATTATTTCAATGGTTGGAAACTGTTTTCCTCATTTTTCCTCAAACATGGCTTTCTTGAGTTTTGAATCCATCCGATTTTTGATATCTCGTACTAAGTCTAAAACGATGCGCCCAAGCAGAGAGACGGAATTTATTTCTAAAAACCATCACGGTGGGCCCCATCTAGCATCCAAGCGCAAGAGCTCGTAATCTGAAAAGTAGTGGATTGGCTACTGACACGTTGAGCAGCAAGACTCCTACTGAAGTGACTTGCTCAAGAGCGCATCCACGCGGATTGGCTGCTGACAGGATGAGTAGTCAGGCTCCTACTGAAGTGACTTAACCGAGTTCTATGGGCCCCACCATGATGTATGTGGGCCTTACCATGATGTATCTGTTGTATTCACACAGTTAATCCATTTTGAGATATCATTTTAGACTGTGATCCAAAGAATTAGGCAAATTTGGAGTGAACCCCACCATAGAAAACAGTGAGAATTTGAAATCCTCTTAAGGTCCACCGTAATATTTATTTGAGATCCAACCATTCATGTTTTTAATGGTGGGTGTTACTCTCCCCACTATTTTCTGTGGTGGGGTCCATTCAAGCTTTGGATCTGACTTATTCTTTGAATATTGCCCTAATATGATCTCTTCAAATGGATGAACGGTGTGGATACAAAGCATAAATCATGATTTGGGCCATGGAAATTGGTGACGTCACTTCAATAGTGAGTCTCGCTATTCAACCTGTGAGTGGTCCGTGCCCAAAGAAGTGACTCAACTTCCACTTGTACAATCATTATTGGCTGAAGAGAGAGCGCGACAGATACCTCGACAAATGGAAACGTATTGGCTACTCCCCCTGCCACCCGCCCGTGGGTGATCGTCGTTGCTCTTTAGGCTTACCATGGTGTTTTTGTTTCATCCATTCCGTTCATCCATTTTTACATATCATTTTAGGGCAATATCCTAAAAATGAGTGTATATAAATCTAAGGCGGACCCACTGTAAGAAAACAATAGTGATTAGATGTCCACCATTAAAATCCTCCTAAGGTCCACTGTACTGTTTGTTTGACACCCAATCTGTTTATTTGGTAATACAGGCCAGATGAAGGGAAGAAATAGAGATCATCTGATCCAAAACTTTATGGGCCCTCAAGACGTTTTTAATCGTCGACGTTCGTTCAGCACTGTTTCCGTTACTGTTTCCGTTAGTTCAATTGATATTTTTATATGCCTCATTTATTATTTCTCATACATATAATGATCCGCAAATATGGATGGGCAGTTTGGATGAGACACATATATCATAGTGCGGCCCACCGAGCACCGACCACCTGCCTTTGGCTGGTGGCCGGGAGAGTAGCCAATCCCTACCCCAGAAGGAAATCGATTGTTCGTGCTGTGCAGTGCTCGAGGACTGCCAGGCTCTTCGACCATTCTCATTCGTACCATCGTGGGGCCCGACGACTGCTTAGCTTTTCTATCGACGTCACTGGTGTGAAATACCAAATATTGGAGGCCAATTTCTAACTAGGATGCTTGGTGGGTCTCAATACGATGTTTCTGAAATATCCAGTCCGTCTATCCGTTTTCCAGGTCATTTTAAGAGATGTGACCAAAAATTAGATGGATCCAAAACTTAAGAGGGCTGAACGAGAGGAAACAGTGTAAATTCCGTGACAACCGTTTAAACATAAGTATACCACAAAAGTTTTGTTTTGTTTTCATTTCATCCAAATGTGAATAACCGTATAAACGGTTTGGATGGCATATAAACCTCGAGGTGGAGCCCCGAAAGGTTTCAACAGTAGTAAACTTATTTCCGCCTTAGTTATGGATCTTCGTGATTTTGTTTCTAATGTCCTAGAATGTTTTGGAAAAACGGATGAACGGGGTGGATTTTCCAGAAACATCACGGTGGCCCAAACTACATCGGGGAAGGATTTAGTAGAAATTCACATCCCATATATTTCTCACATGCTTACAACGGTTACTCGCCTTTTCTTTCTCCGTTGTTTAATTTCCTTCCAAGAAATAAAAGCAGCGAACCCTTTTCTCTGTCCACCGTGTCTCTCTCTCTCTCTCAGAAGCCCTTTGTTTCGTTATCTCAAGAGTCCCTTTTCGCCCGATGAAACTTATGGAAACAAGCCCGATTTTAAGGAGCTTGATCAAGGTACCCCATCTCCCTTATCCCGAGCCACCTCCGCGACAGTGTCCCATCATCAACGTTGATTTCGACGACTAACAGCAGTTCCACCTCATCTGGCTCCATCTCAGCGAAGGCAGCCTGACTGCCGAAGGACCGCTCACAATTTGGGGCCTGGGCATTTGAGATTTAATTTCGAGGGGCTCCTTTGATACACTCGTGCGTCAGTTCTGTAAATTCTCTGTAAGGTGCATTGCTTTTGTTCTTATAGTTTTAATTGCTGCAGTTCAGTGCATTTTGGGAGATGGATGCAGTGTTTGGGAATTGCATTGCATCAACAGCATGTCTGTTCCTTTGATCTGCATTTTATTTTGTTTTGTTTTGTTTTATTTTTTGTTTAGTTTTAGTTTTTAGTTTTAAGTTTTTTGTTTTGTTTTTTGTTTTTTGTTTTTTGTTTTTGTTTTTGTTTTTATTTTTTTTATTTTTTTTTGCTTTTATTGTTTTGTTTTGTTTTGTTTTGTTTTGTTTTTTTTTATTTTTTTTATTTTTTGTTTTTTTTTGTTTTTCGTTTTTTTGTTTTTTTGTTTTTTGTTTTATTTATTTATTTATTATTATTATTATTATTTTTCCATTTTTTGGGTCTGTTAAGGAGATTTGATCTGTCTGATGATTTATATTCCTGGTTTCTTCATGTTGAGGGGTCTACATTTACAATTTTATTGCTGGGAGTGACTGGAATCATAGGGTTCAAGTGGTTTTCATTCATCGGTCTCTTTTACTGTATTGTGATGTTTGAGTGAATTTGATTCACTTGTTCTGTTGGGTTTATACTTAGTTGTTTAGCCTCTTTTGCTTTTGATAGATGTTGATGTCTGTATTTGATTAGTCTGCATTCATGGGTTATCTGTGTAGCACTGTCATTTTGCTGCTCATGGATTATCAATGTCGCAATGCTCTATTTTCTGGTAGCCTGGTTAAGAATCTTATCAATAGGTTGGATCTGCCTCATTTTTGGGCTCATGCCCTAACATGAACTGGGAAAATATATGTATAGCATTGATAAAACACATCCCTCATGAATGGGGCCACAGAGCTTTTCTAGTAGCACACAATAATACATTGGTGCTGTGTGCTTCACCATGAAGTCCACAATCATCTAGCTGAGGAGATTTTTAATATTTGTAAAGGTCAAGACAAGTTAAACCGAGTTTACTTCTGCATGAGCAGTTTAGTATTTGTAAAACTTAGTCCACAATCAACTGTGATATTATCGATGTTATTATGTTATTCTGCTTTATCAGTTTACATTCTCGGTGATGGTTTGGCTCTAGAATCAAGACTCCATGGATATCATGCTTATTGACAACCTTGCTACATAGTGATATTGGTTTCTATTGATCAATAGTGGCTTAAAAGAGTTCTTCGGCTGGTACGTGCATGAACTATTGGCAGTCGATATTTTAGATTTTGTCACTATGTAAGAAAATTGTTACAAGTATGGATTCAAGTAATAATGAAAATATCCTTGCAAAAAGTATCAATATGTGGTCCTTTAAAACAAAGTCTCATGTGAACAAAACACAAATTCCAATAATATATGGTGGTGGGTGGATTTGCATAGGATTTATATTTAGCAGCAGAGAAGAAATAAAGAATAAATTTGGGTATATATATTGTATGGATACGCATACAATATATTGGATTCATGGATTTGAAGATCTCTATTGCAATGGTATAGAGTATTTCATTTTAGGAAATTCTTTTTCCCTTCTAGAATTCGAATTTGCATCAAATTCGTTGATATATGTAGGCTTTGTGAAATCCATGAATTTGGTAACATCTCCACCAAGAAAAATGGAATAGAGAAAAATGTTGAATTTTTTTTTTTGAAAGTTATTTAAAATTGGAGCAGCTTATGAAGCTTGGTACCTAAGCATTTAGAAATAGACATCGTCTAGTGCACCCGGCTAAAGTTAGGAGCTTAAAGAGTTCCAAAACTCCAACCTCTTGATTGTCAGATCATGGCTATTGCAGATACATGTGTACATGTGTAATAGATTGCGGTCATTCATCAAATAGGGATGTGTTGGCATATGTATGGTTGGCTTTTATGTCATATCTTCTTTATCTTCGAGGAGTATATGTGTTTTTATTGTTTCAACTGTCACTCTAACCATTGCTTTATTTCGATTGAATTCACTTTCCAATTTGGATTTTTTGAATATGCTTTACCAATAATAATCATCCACATGCATGCTCTAGGGATTAGCCGATTGGTGATAATCTTTGCTTTATTTGGTGAACCTACAAAGCTTTCATGTCCAATTCCTTCATCTTTGGTGAACCTTGAAAGCTTAATGAATGGTAAGTTCTCATAACTTTGATTTGATCTTGTTTAATTTATATTTTTATCGCATTATTTATATTCTTTAGTAGATGTCCAACTTGTAACTCCTCAGAACTTGCTTTGCCGTAGGACATTACGCTGCATGACGGTTACAGCAGGTTAAGTTACAAGTTGTACAAAGTTGGTTTGATATATTTTATTTTTATAAATCCTATCAATAGTTAGTTGAATGCTGAATGGAAATGTATTACGTTTTTAGGGATTTTAGGGTGTTTAGGGTTTTTGAGGTTTAGGGTAGGGTTTAGTGTTTAAGGTTTTACAGTTTTAGGGGTTTTAGAGGTTTTAGGGGCTTTAGTGGTTTGGGGTTTAGGGGTTTAGGGTATAGGGTATAGGGTTTTAGGTTTAAGGGGTTTTGGTGTTAGGGTTTTGGGTTTTGGGGTTTAGGATTTTTAGGGTTTTGGGGTTTAGGATTTTTAGGGTTTAGGGTTTTAGGGGTTTTGGGTTTTGGGTTAGGGGTTTAGGGTTCAGGGTTTAGGGTTTTTTTTTAAGGGTTTTTTTAGGGTTTCAGGGTTCGGAGTTCAAAGTTCGGGGTGTAGGGGTGTAGGGTTTAGGGTTTTAGGGGTTTTGGGTTTAGGGTTTATGAGTTAAGGGTTTAAGGGTTTATGGTTTATGGGTTTATGGGTTTATGGGTTTAAGGGTTTATGGTTTTAGGGTTTTAGGGTTTAGGGTTTTTAGGGGTTTGGGGTTTGGGGTTTGGGGTTTAAGGGTTAGGATTTTGGGGTTTTGGGTTTTGGGTTTTGGGGTTTAGGGTTTTAGGGTTTTAGGGGGTTTTGGGTTTTGGGTTTTGGGTTTTGGGTTTATCTCCTGATTAGGGTTTAGGGTTTAGGGTTTAGGGTTTATCTAGGGTTTTTATGGTTTAGGGTTTAGGGTTTATTTAGGGTTTAGGGTTTAGAGTTTATCTAGGGTCTAAGGTCTAGGGTTTAGGTTTTACGGTTTAGGGTTTAGGGTTTTAGGGTTTTAGGGGTTTAGGGTTTATGGTATAGGGTATAGGGTTTAGTGTTTTAGGGTTTAGGGTTTAGGGTTTTAGGGTTTTAGGGTTTCAGGGGTTCAGGGTTCAGGGTTCTTTAGGGTTCAGGGTTTAGGAATTGGGGTTTGGGGTTTTAGGGTTTGGGGTTTGGGGTTTAGGGTTTTAGGGTTTTATGGTTTAGGGTTTTAGGGTTTTAGGGTTTAGGGTTTAGGGTTTTAGGGTTTTAGGGTTTAGGGTTGAGGGTTTAGGGTTTAGGGTTCAGGGGTTAGGGGTTAGGGTTTTAGGGTTTAGGGTTTAGGGTTTAGGGTTTTAGGTTTTAGGGTTTAGGGTTTAGGGTTTAGGGGTTAGGTTATAGGGCTTTAGGGGTTTAGGGGTTTAGGGTTATAGGGGTTAGGGGTTAGGGGTTTAGGGGTTTAGGGTTTTAGGGTTTAGGGTTTAGGGTTTTAGGGTTTTAGGGTTTAGGGGATAGGGGTTAGGGGTTTGGGGTTAGGGGTTTACGGTTTAGGGTTTAGGGTTTAGGGTTTTGGGTTTTGGGGTTTTGGGTATTTGGGTTTTAGGGTTATAGGGTTATAGGGGTTAGGGGTTAGGGGTTTTAGGGTTTGGGGTTTGGGGTTTCGGGTTTAGGTTTAGGGTTTAGGGTTTAGGGTTTAGGGTTTTAGGGTTTTAGAGTTTTAGGGTTTAGGGTTTAGGGTTTAGGGTTTTAGGGTTTAAGGGTTTAAGGGTTTAGGGTTTAGGGTTTGGGGTTTGGGGTTTTGGGGTTTTGGGGTTTTGGGTTTTGGGTTTTGGGTTTTGGGTTTAGGGTTTGGGGTTTTGGGGTTTTGGGGTTTTGGAGTTTTAGGGTTTTAGGGTTTTAGGGTTTTAGGGTTTTAGGGTTTAGGGTTTAGGGTTTAGGGTTTTGGGTTTTGGGTTTAGGGTTTAGGGTTTAGGGTTTTTTAGGGTTTAGGGTTTAGGGTTTAGGGTTTTTTAGGGTTTAGGGTTTTTTAGGGTTTA
>CM073575.1:160535423-160807923 GCA_037074715.1 Magnolia kwangsiensis
GTTAGACGTTCTTAGGCAATGGGCCAACCATGACACCTTGGTAACCTCTCAGAACCCAATTCTAAGGCCAAAGAAATCATTTAGAACGAAATTCTTTAGAAATTTAACGTGAATTAGTCAGCGCTACGTTAGATTAGCTGTAAAATTAGCACTGATCACTTTAAATACGATCTGTAAGACCCAAAACCTATAGAACCATTGACGCTATCTTACCCTGAAATTCAGGATCAAACTCTAAACCCGTTAGCTCTCGGGAGCACTTTGTAACTTTGTATTGGATCTAGACCGTATGTCGAAAGTCTGATATCTATAATCTTAGACCATTACGACTGCCTGGTTGGACTTGACAATCGTTTCAAAAATTAAGCCCAACCAATGTCCAGTCGCTATTATACTGAGCCTGGAGCAAGGAGTGTGAGAAAGAGTGAAATCCTTTAAAAAAATTAAATGTGATTTAAATAAATCTGGCATGTTTCGCTTGCGAGTTAAGTATAAGCATTCAGACTGTCAGAATCTGACCCAAATACACCCTCGGATCAGAGAATATTTCTCACTCAGGTCAGTGTACTTGAAATCCTCGATCGAGTCTCCATGACCGCTAAACTGAAACTGGTCCGCCACATGCGATCTGGGAACTCTACCGGACTGAAAACTTGGTGTGAGAAGGATCCAATGTACATGAGCTTAATTCCGACCGCGTTCGGCCAGGGGACCTCCCGAAACACTCTTTTAGATCGAAAAAGCCCCGATTTGGCTACAACCCAAGTATACCCTTGTTCCAAGTCTATTTAGGTGAGGTTTTAGCCTATATAAGGGCTTTAAACTCTCTCATATCTCTCCCATCCGAATTTATAAGAAACCTTAGAATGTGGTGAGAGAGAAAGAGAGAGTGAGAGAATTTGTGAGAGAACTTCCTGCCATTTGCTCCAGCTTTTGCACGTACCAAAGCACCGCCTTCAAATCACTTTTCCGGTGATTCCAACTCACTTCTAGGTAAGAAAACCCTAACCTATAACTGTTTTAAGGATTCTTTTGATACAAGTAGCGAAGTAGCTTATGTATCTTATGAATTAGGTCGTCATAACGCCGTTGACGAAGTGTAGATGTTCTATTCGAATCGATACGCGTCTACGGAGAAAGGTGAGGATTTTAGACGCTTAGATTGACTGATTTCAAAGCTTTCAATGTCGTTTAATAGTAGATTATCGACGAGAATGTTGTTTGACATATAGAACATACTGTCCATTTTCCATTTTGACTGCGTACGGGAAATATGAGATTTAAGGTATTTTAGGCATTGTAAGAAATATTGTTTACGTCTGTATTTTGCTGAAATGATTGCCATGGGTATTTGTCATGTTAGGATATTAGAAATATGTGCATGATCTGTTTGGCGAAGAGATTTGCCCTAATGCGCACTTTAGGTCGACATACGCTATGTAGACTAAAGTGTGTAGACTAAGTGTTTGTATAAATGTTTGTATTAGTATGTATTGAATAAATGGTGTTGTGAATTAGTTTTAAGATTGAATTCTCAATTAATATGCCGATGTATTTGATTTCCACCATGTTGGCTACATGAATTGATTTCATTATATATATGGAATGCATGTGTTGGTTGATTTTCTTACGTTGTATGTTATAACATGTGTCAATATGCTTGTATTGTTTATATTCATTCATGTTACTCTCATATGATTACTGATGTTGATTTACAAATGCTTGGAGCTATGACCTAGTCCAGGCAGTCGGTAACCAATTGAATCGTGGTTGGCTTCTATTTGCCACGAAGGACGCGTCAATGAACACGAGCCGTGTTTTGAGTTGGCGACAGTAGTTAGGCCACACGAAGTGTTTTATACACTTCATATCGCTCAGCTTGAAATGCGCTCGTACTAGTCGAGCCCGTCAAGTAACCCGACTGGCCATTGTATGTTCACCTTGTATGAGTCATAACTGCTTGAACCTAAGGTACTGAACTTACCATTGAAAACCCTATTAACCATGGTACCTTGATCCATAAAGACTCATGAGCCGAGCATGGTGGTATGGGACACCGTGGTCGAGCTGTCGGCCTACGCTAGGGCCACAAACCTCCCCATAGTGACCAGTGAGCACCCTACTCTGAGTATATTATGGTGGTATGGGACACTATATTCTTGTTGTCGGCCTACACTGATTAGTAACGAGCCCTTTGTAGTGACCTTGAGTTTATCCTGACACCGCATGGGGGCGACGAGTCCTGATGCAGACTTAAGAATATGAATAGGCCTGTATTGATAAGGTGATGGGGGAGAGGAGCAACGAGTGCGTGCAACAACCCTGGCAGCCCTTACAGTGACCTATAAATATTACATCGTATGAGATTACTAGCAGTGACGACCCTAGACAGGATCTATGTTGGGATTGATATAAGGAAGGTACCTTAGTTTCCCAATACTGCTGTATGAATGAACTAATAACAACTCGGTAATCATTATCCACATCGCACTGCATGTACCAGGAAGATGTGGAGCACTGAGGAACGCAAGCATGCCGTGGGCGTAAGATGGTGCCGCATAAGGGAGTATGTCGGTGAGGGCATCCATCATGTCATTTTATGCTTGCATTAACAACAGTATCTAGGAATGTTTGATTGCTTGCATTACTATTATCGCATGATTAATTTGATAACATGTTAATCTTTGCTCTATGATTCCACTGAGTTGATCACTCACTCCCACGTTACGGGATGGTGTTTACAACACCTACCAGACTCTGTCTTAGTTGCAGGTGATGAGTGATTCAGGACGTAGAGCCGGACTTCTACGAGGACCAGGACGAGTTCTCGTATATGCAGTTCGCTGACGGCTTTGCGTAGGTGGCCTGGATCGACGGGACTTGCTAGTTGGACAGTTATATGACATTTTATTTTTTTGGTTTGATTTATGTATATGTAACTCAGAGATGTATCCATACTTTGAAGACAGTTTGGGATTATTTTATTTTTCATACAGTGATATACATATTCTTCAGTCTTCCGCTTGCGTTTTATCACTGGATCTGGAGTATGAATTGTAGTTTTGGTATAATCTTACTCATGTGAATGCTCTAACTCAGACAACATTGAATCATAATCATATTTTTTATATAAGTAATGATCTGAAACTCGGGAGTTAGTGTAAGACCCGTACCGTTTCATAAGCCTCCGCAGTCCTCCCGGTCGAATTCCGGTGACCTGCTATCAGTTATCAGCATTAGCGCGCAATCCGGTGTCGTGTCTCGCATTCCAAATTCGGCTCAACCCAAGACTTGTACCCTTATGACCACGCCGTCGCCTCGGTTCCGACGCCGCATCTCGCTCGTCGAGGTGATACCAATGTCAGGATATGTGGGCCCGCATTTAATTCGAGAAAAATGCCGCACTTTGGCATTTCGATAAAATCTCTACGATATATCCCATCAATCACATCAATCATAAATCAAGTACATCCCATCACAAGCCATCACTCACCCTTACCTCTCCTTATCCAAAGTCAATGCAACCCATGCTTAGCCCATTCTTTTCTTACAAAAGTCAAAAGAACTCATCCCTTTCCACTCCATCACCACTCCTCTCTCTCTCTCTCTCATTTCTCACTCTCCCAAGCAACTCCCAAGGAGAGGAAACGGCCAAGCTCCCCATGAGAAGAGCCATGTGTGGCCCACTCCATACCACCCTATCTCCCATCTCCACCCTTGGATCATCATCTCAACCGTTAAAGGAGCACTTTTGGAGCATTGGAAGGCTAGGGAGGAAGAAGAATGATAGGTGGGTGTTCATCATCTCAGTTTTGATTTAAGGCCCACTTGTAATGGGACCTACATGATGTACATGTTTTACCCACATCCCTGGCCCACCGTAATGTACGTGGTGTCTACGCTGTCCAGTCCTTGAACGGTGGGACCCACTGATGTCAGTGTATTATCCTAGCCATCCTTCTTGGATAGACCCAAGATGAAGAGAAATATAAATATCAACTCTATTTTGAGCTAGTGGGTCCCTGGAAGCAGATCAGCTGGTATACCTTAGCCAGTTATGTAGCTGTCGTATTGGGTCAGCA
Source organism: Magnolia kwangsiensis (assembly GCA_037074715.1). NCBI lineage: Eukaryota > Viridiplantae > Streptophyta > Magnoliopsida > Magnoliales > Magnoliaceae > Magnolia > Magnolia kwangsiensis. The sequence continues at coordinate 160,539,506 of CM073575.1, forward strand.
TGCCCTATGGGCTGTTGTGATGTATGTGTATTATACACACCATCCATGGGACCCACTAGATGTGGGGTACATCCACACCGTCTGAGTAGAGTGGCTGGAGTATCTCTTACCAGCTTATAGCCACTGGAGGGACGTCAGCAGCTATGGGTCCCGCATGAAGTATGTGGGGGTGCATCCACACCGTCCAACTCTTTTAACGGTGGGACCAGCCATGGTGTAAGTGTTTTATCCATCGTCCACATGGATGTGTGGACCCCTGCAGCTACCGGCTGCTGTATTGCCATCAGCAAGAGGGCCACCTTGTTATGTGTTTCATCCATCCGTCCAGCTGGGACGGTGGACCACACCACGTTGTATATGTTTCATCCACACCGTCCAGTGTTTGGATGGTGCTGGACACCTCCCTGAACGGTGTTGTAAACCCTCACCTGATATATGTGTTCCGTCCACGGCTGTGGAACCCACATGGTGTATATGTTTTATCCACTATGGCATGGGCCCACCTTGATGTACGTGTTGTCCGCACCATCCAGTCCCTGGACGGTGGGACTCACTGACATCGGTGATTTATCCAGGCCGTCCAGCCCTGTACGTAGGACCTACTGTGATGTATGGTCCACCGTTCAGCAAAGGCGACCCTGACGAAGAGAACACAAATGCCAACTTGGTGGGTCCCACACGTGTGGACCACCATGATTTATGTATTGTAGCTGCGCTGTCCAGCAGCTAGCGCTGCTGGAGATGCAAATCATTTGAGATCGGGTGGGACACATGCGTGGACCCCACCTCAATGTTATGTCGTATCCCCACCATCCACTAGCTGGACGGTGGGTCCCATCTGACTTTTGAGCAAATCCAACCGTCCATCTGCTGCATTGACATCAGCAAAGGGACTGATGATGAAGCGTGCATGACATCAACACCGTCTACTCATTTGGAGGTGTGGGTCCACCCCACACGTGTGACACGTGTGGGAGTGGGACCCACCTTGATGTAAGTGTTTTATATCCATGGTGTATGTATTCCACTCCGTCCATCAATGGACGTTAGGTAAAGACCATCCATCAATGGACGGCCAAGGCTGCACGCTGGCAGGTCTTGTTAAAATAAAATAAAATAATATATATATTATACATATATATAATGTACACATATATAGGTTATATATTTATCTGGTGGGCCCCACGTGGGGACCCACCGGTTGTTGAAAGTGGATGGGCCGTTGCGCCATCACCAAGTTCTGTGGGTCCCATATGAACTGTGGACCCTACATAATTTATGTTTTTTGTCCCAACCATCCATTTGGACGGTGGGGACCCCACCTAACTGCTGTATTAACATCAGCTAGTTATGTAGGTTTGATCAGAGGTATGTGTTATGTCCTAGCGGTCCATCCAATTGGCAAGATCGTCTTAGGGCTTGAGACTAAATGAGGCAGATCCAGATCATTGGTGGGTTACGTGTGTGGACCCACCTTGGCGTATGTATTGTATACCCACTCCGTCCAGCTGACAGGATGGTGGTGTGGACCCCACTGTGATGTTTATGTCTTATATACACCGTCTGTCTGAAGGGCCCACCTTGATTCATTTATTTTAGCCACGCCATTCAGTCCGTTAGACTGGTGGCCCACTTGATAGATGTGTCGTACATCCATGTTATTCATTTGGAGGGCCCATTTGGAAGGTGCAGACTCACCTGCTGGTTGTGCAAGGCCCACCTACTACAAGGTCCTTGTATGAGGCCTAATGGTAAGGACCATTGTAGTGTATTTATGGTCCAGGTGTCGAGGCCCATTGTGACGCATATGTGGCCCATGGGTTGAGCCCCATTGTGATGTATTCGAAGCCTATAGGTGTCGCCCGTTGTGATGTATTTTTGGCCCAGATGGCGAGGCCCGATATATTGAGGCCCATTGATGCGGCCTGCTTGATGTGTTTGAGGCCCATTGGTGTAGCCCATGTGATGTGGTCCACTTGAGGTAATGTGGCCCATTATGATGTAGCTCATGTGATGTGACCCCATTAAGATGTGTTTTCGGCCTTGAGATGTGGCCCATTATGATGTATATGCGGCCCATGAGTGAGGCCCATGGTGATGTGTATTGAACCATTGTGTGAGGCCATGGGCCCACGATACGTTTGGCTCTATGTGGGCCACTCCTTGGAAGCAATGATGGTTAAATGACCACATTGATGGGCAATGATGGTTGAATGTCCACATTGTGACCTTCCCTTACACCTTGATAGTCTCATTCTCGTCATTCTCTTATGGGTTAACCCTAATCAATGGGCCTCATTCATAATAGACGGATGGTTCCGTGCTATCGGATTTGATATGACCATGATTGAGGGCCGATCTTTATATTATGGTTGATCGGTTGATCATCTATAGACCCCGCCTTTCTTATCTACTGATTATCGGTGTCGATAATCGAGGCCGACGCTGATTATCGATCCTGATTATCGGCGCTGATTATCGATCCTGATTATCGATCCCGATTATCATGATCGATTTATTGATTCTGATTACTGACTGATTCCGATTGTCGTGGTCGAATGCTGATTACCGATCGAGGTCGATTATCGTGGCCGATTATCGATTGACGTGGCCGATTGCCGATTCTGATTTGTCGTGGCAGATTGTCAATTATCGATCGAGACTGATTACCGATTCTGATTTGTCGTGGTCGATTGCCGATTATCGATCGAGGCCGATTACCGATTCTGATGGCCAATTGTCGATTATCGATCGAGGCTGATTATCGATCATGGCCGATTACCGATTATCGATTGAGGCTAATTATCGATCAAGGCCAATTGTCGATTATCGATCGAGGCTGATTATCGATCAAGGCCGATTACTGATTATTGATCGAGGCTGATTATCGATCAAGGCCGATTGCCAATTATTGATCGAGGCTGATTATCGATCGAGATCGAGGCTGATTACCGATTCTGATTTATCGTGGCCGATTGCCGATTATCGATCGAGGTCGATTGTCGATTATCGATCGAGGTTGATTATCAATCATGGCCGATTGCCGATTATCGATCGAGGCTGATTATCGATCGAGGCTAATTATCGATCAAGGCCGATTGCCGATTATCAATCGAGGCTTGCCGATTATTAATCGAGGCTGATTATCGATCAAGGCCGATTGTCGATTATCGATCGAGGTTGATTATCGATCAAGGCCGACTATCGATCGAGGTTGATTATCGATCAAGGCCGACTACCTATTTTAATTTTTCGTGATCGATTACCGATTATCGATTGAGGCCGATTACCGATTTTAAATTGTCATGGCCGATTGCCGATTCTGATTGTCGAGGCCCAATGTGATGAATATGCGACTCATATTTAAGGCCCGACGTGATGTGTATTCAGCCCGTGTCTAAGGCCCAATGTGATTATATTGAGGCCTAGGTGATGAGGCCCATTGTGATTCATTCAAGGGTCAGGAAAATGAGCCCATTTTGATGAATGTTAGGCCCATGAGCAGGGCCCACCTGTTGTGTACATGTAACCCTTGAGTAAGGCCCATTGTGTTGTATATTAGGCCCTTGTGTGAGGCCGTGGGCCCATTATATGTTTGGATCTGTGAGGGTCACTCCTTAGGGCAATGTTGGTTAGATGTCCACATTGTCGAGGCCGATTGTTGATGCTGGTTATTGATACCGATTATGAGTATGTGACTGCATAACATCATGATCCATGCCCATACGCATCATCTGCATATTTGTTATGAGATATGATTAACCATTACATATGTCATAGTGCTGGTTGTTATGAGACTCCCTGATAGGAGGAGATTGTCTCACATGAGCGCACGGTTTGCGCAGGATTAATGCATGACTGGATTGTATGACTCATGCATCTTGCATTGGGTGCTGTGATTACTGTATGCCCTAGTGACATCAGGGTCGTAGCCTCCACAGGCATATCTGGATGGCTAGATAGGACACCAAAAATCTGTTCTACATGGGGTGCTATATATATCCTTGGGTGAAAGTCTCAGAACCCTCTTATTTTCAGAGGTTGCTCCAACGTTTAGACCAAGTGGGTAGATGAGCGTCGAGTGCCGATTACCAGATGGCTGCGCTCTCCACTGTGTCGTGGTCGGTTGGAAGGGAGTGCGGCCTTACCTGCCCGAGAGGAGGGGGCAATGCTACGCTGAGTCTGACCAACTCGAGGAATGGGTCCGCTATTGACGACCCGGGGCTGATATTAGCAGGCGAATAGTGAGGTCTCTTCCACTCACCTTGTCACGTGCGATGGGGCGGCAATCTGGTTTGGAGTGTAATAGACCCTGGTGATTTTTTCAAGAGGAACCGTACTGATATGTGGACTTATTGAGTAGGAATTGCATGCTCATTCATTCATTCATTCATTCACTATCCACTCGGGCTGGTGGTGCGCAACTAATTGTTGTGTACCTTCATTATGGTAAGGATTTCGGTTGGGCACGCGACTAACCTGAGATCAGGAGTTTACCACGATGAGTCTGACTATCCAAATTTAGGTATGGGACTGCTTTGGATAGAAGTCCCTTGTGGTGGACCCCATAGCCTGCAATACTACGTACTATCATCCCGACTTCACACTTCAGCATGGTTATTTCATTCGCATCGCATATTGCATTACATCCGTAGGCATATGACATCTTGGGTTGCTATTTCTGCACTTATATGGCCTAGATAGATTTAGCAGGATTTGTATATTGCATTGCATCCTCACCATTTGATATTTGGTCCTTTATGACTCCTTATTGCATAGCTATTCTATATTGCGTATTCTAATATTAATTGACTCATAGATGGATTACTAGTTTTTCAGTATTGTATGATCATGACATTGTATTGAATACTTGGCACTTACCTTGTGTACACACTTACACCACCCTCTAAGCTTTCTATAAGCTTATGCATGATAGATGCCTGCAGGTGATGTTAGGCTGTAGCAGTGTTGAGCTTGGAGCGTGCGGTGGTCTTCTGAAGCTTGATTCTCTATTTATGTATTTCCCTTTCAGTATTGTATTCAAATGATTATTAATGGATATGTGATGACGATGTTGCCGTAGTGAATTGGGTAATCTTGTGGTTATGTTTATTACTAGTTAAATGTACATTTCAAAAAAAAAATCCTCCTTGCAGGATCTCAGGATCGAAATCTGCCATATGAATGCTAAGAGCCGAGAATGGGGTACTACGGAGGCTGTCGACACCGGATTCAGCGATCGGGATTCCTATGAATCCGATTTCTGGGTTTGGGGCGTGACAGTCGGGTTTCTACACGACTCCCGATTTTCAGGGTGTTACACTCACCTACTCACATATGCACCTGCATACCTTTGCACATGTGTCATGGGCGTCTAATTCGAACGTCCCATGTGATGCGGAATCCCATTAAACCCCAGGGTAAAAAAATTTCACCCTGATCTAAAAGTCAGGTGAGCAATAGTAAAGAGAAATGCAAATTATGGGAGGAAAGTGTTTTCATTTTTTATGGCCCACCAAAGTTTTGGATCAAAGTAAAAATTGGGCCCAGGGAGTTTCATGACATGTTACTTCATGAGGACCGTTCTGAATCTGGACTCACATAATGTATGATGAGTTCTCAAAAAAGTTCGCACAAGTTCCGTGTGAACTGGTGTGTAGCTAAGCATTCGGCATAGTGTCATGCTCACTACGTGCCTTTGCATACATGTCGTGAGCGTCTAATCCTTACGGTCCATGTGATGCAGAAGCTTATGAAACCACAAGGGAAGGATTTTTACCCTGATCTAAAATTCTGGTGGGCCATAGCAAAGAGAAATGCAAAACAAGGGAGGAAACTGTTTTCATTTTTCATAGCCCACCAAAGTTTTGGATCAAAGTAAAAAATTGGGACCAGGGGGTTTCATGAGGTGTTGCTTCATGTGGACCGATCAAATTTTGAGGTTATATCAGGTATGATGAGTTCTCAAAAAAATTCGCACGAGTTTTGTTAGAACTGGAGCACAGTTGAGAATTCGGCATATAGAGTCCTACTCACCTGAGCACCTTTACACACGCGTCATAGGTGTCTAATCCGAATGGTTCACGCGATCGGAATCCTATGAAAACCCATGGGAAAACTTTTCACCCTGATATAAAATTTTGGTGGGCCATAGAAAAGAGAAATGCAAATCAAGGGAGGAAACTGTTTTCATTTTTCATGACCTACCAAAGTTTTGGATCGAAGTAAAAATTGGAACATTGCTCTAAAATGATCTCTAAAAATAGATGAACGATGTAGATATAATAAATGCATCACTGTGGGGGCCATTTGTAAGCCCCGTATCCTAAACCGTACTGTTTCATAGACTTCGCAGTCTTTCCGATCAAATTTCGGCAACCTTCGACCTTTAACCGATATTTGTGCATAACCCTGATTTGTATGCCGTCAACCCGTATCGACTCAACCCAAGACCTTTACCATAGCGACCGCGCCGTCGCTGCGGTTCCGATGTCGCGACTCGCGCCCCGAGGCAATACCCTGGTCAGGAGATGTGAGCTAACATTCGGTGCGAAGAAAACGCCGCGCATTACAAAATCCAAGAGAATCTCTATGACTTGTTATGTCAATCAATCAATCTATCAATCTCAACATGTTAAGTACATATCAAGTGCACATCAACTTTCACCCATTCCCAAGCAAGCCTCAAAAGTCAAAAAGTCTCTTACACGCCCATGCCTTTCTTACACAAATGGCCACAAAAGTCAAAAAGGCCTCTTACACCCATCACCACCACATCTATCACTCCATCACCCATCACTCTCTCTCTCTCCCTTTACGACTCTCTCTCTCATTTTCAAATGCATTCACAGCAAGAGAGAATACTCCATATGTATGAGCCTCTCCCTCTCTTTCAAACTCTAAGTGTGGCCCACCTTTCCATTATAAAATCTCTCATCTCAACCATTCAAACCTCATCTCCTCCATTGGAATCAAAGCTAAGGAGACCGGCAAGCCGAGGGAGCAAGAAGATCGAACGGTGGGTGCTTGATAAGAGTAGTTTTTCATATTTTAAGGTGGGCCAAGTGAGGCCAACCGATCAATGGGTTGGATCTCACTTGGAACCCTAAGATGTGGTCGATGGCCCACTAGGATCATCATGATCATTTCATGATGGGGCCATTCTCCATAGACCTCATCATGATGTCTATTTTCTTGCATTAAGAAGGTCATCTAGACCATCCATGTTGGTGGGGAAAGGATCTCCACAGTTGATTTTCGATTTCGGTGGTCCCATGTGTAAAGGGATCCATTTGATTGTATGATTTCTTACAAGGGAGGGCTCATAGTGGCGACGCCCTCCATCACACGCGTGTCCCACTCTCTATCTCTCTCTCCCTTTTTATTTCATTTTTTTTATGAGATTATAATATGGTTGTGTGGCCTACTTGAATGGACCCCACCATGAGGCTTATATTCTATCTAAATCATCTACAAGTGTGGCCCACTTTGTGTGTGTTGTATCTAAACTATTCTCCATGAGGTGGCCCACCTAATCAGGGCCCACCTCAATGCATATTTAGTGTTCAACCGTCCAGCGTCTGGGACGCTGGTCATGAACTGGGAAAGTATGAATATTAGCTTATTTTTCAAGCTTTTGGGGTGGTCCACTCACATAGGCCCCAGCTTGATGTATGTATGCAATCCATGCCGTCCACTTCATTTCCTGGATCATTTTAGGCGTTGAGCCGAAGTATGAGGCTGATCTGAGCATCCAGTAGGCCATAGCATAGGAGACTTGGTGGTTACCATTGAAATTCACCTGATGTTTTCTATACACCCATAAATCTGGAACTTTAGACTCATTTTGCCTGTTTCGAGTCATAGAATCCCATGGTTGGGATGGATTTTCTGAATGTGGGTCCCACCTGTGAAAAACTACAGGAAAACAACACAAAAGAAAAAAAAAAGAAAGAAAGGAAACAGCATGCAGCCGCTGCTGGTGTCATACAGCGCAGGCAGCACCTGCTGCTGGTGTCATACAGCGCAGGCAGCACCTGCGCTGTTGTCAGGCGGGCAGGCAGACGACGGGGACCCACGGCCTCCAGCCGTGGGCCCCACCTTGTGTTATTTGTCATCTAATCCATTCATACAGTGGACCCTCTTCTCAGGTGGGCCCCCTCCAAAAATGGGCCTCATCCGACGCTCAAGTGGCCCACATCATAAGAAACAGCGTGATTGAATGCCTACCATTGGAACCCTTTTATGGGCCATAGAAGTTTTGGATCAAGATGTTTATTTTTTTCCTTTCATCCAGGGTCGTGTGACCTTACCAACGGCTTGGATTGCAAAATAAATGACATGGTGGGCCCCACATGGAGCCCACAGTGATGCATGTGTTGTATTACCACCGTCCAGCGGACGGTGGAACCCACTGTAATGTATTTGTTTTATTCCACCGTCCACAGCGTGGGACGGTGGAAACCACCCTGATTATGTGTTTGATCCACGCCGTCCATACCTGGACAGTGGGACCCTCCATGATGCATTTACTGCATCCAATCCGTCCAGCCATTTTGAAAGCTCATTTTGGGCATGAGCTTAAGAATGAGCCAGATCCATAGTCCAAGTGGACCCCACCTTGGCATGTTTTGAGGTCCATCTTAATGCAATTGTGGTAGTTCATTGGGACCCACTTTGATGTGGATGTAAGGCCCACGTCATGGGGCCATTCGATGTATTTACGGCCCATGGTTGAGACCCGCTTTGATATATATGTAAGGCCCATAGGATTAGACCCATTTTGATGTATTTTAAGGCCCATGGGACTAGGCCCATTTGATGCTTTATGGGCCCATGGGTTAAGGCCCATTAAGATGTACTAGGGCCTATAGGTTGAGGCCCATTTGATGTACATATAGGGCTCAATTGTTGTGGCCCATTTGTTACATATAAGACCCATGAGATTAGGCCCATTTAATGCAATCTAAGGCCCACGAGTTATGGCCCATTGCAATGCACCTAAGGCCCATTAATGTGGCCCACTTGATGAATAAAAGGCCCATATGATATGGCCCATTTGATGTATTTAAGGCCCAATGGGATGTACCTAAGGTCCATTGCAATGTGTAATCGCTACACCTTGGGAGCAATGTTGGTTTGACATCCACATTGCGAGTATAATGTTGGTTGGATGTCCACATTACGACTCTCCCTAGGGCCCATTGATAGACCGTACTTATTGTATGTCGGTCGTCTAGGCCCACCTGCGTTGTAAGGATAGTGCATTACTTTATAACATGTTTAATATAGTTCCATGACTCATGATCATACACATCATATGTATGCTTGATATGAGAAGTGACTGATCATAGCACATGCCTTCGGAAAGATTGTTTATGGGACCCCGATTAGGCGATATTGCCCTACATGAGCGCACGATATGCGCAGGATTTGTTGCATGATTGGATAATGTGATTCATGCATTTCGCATTGTGCGATATGGTTACTGTACGCCTTAGCGACATCGGGACCATAGCCTCCACAGACACATCGTGGTTGGCAGGATTGGATACTAAAAATTTTATTCTACATGGGTGCTATAGATATCCCTGGATAAAAGTCCCAAAACCCTTATGGTACTAAGAGGTTGCTCCAACGTCTAGACCGAGTGGGTGCATGAGCGTCGAGTGCCGATTACCAGACAGTCGCGCTTTCCACTGTGTCGGGGTCGGTTAGAAGAGGGTGCGGCCTTATCCACCCGAGTGTAGGGGGCAATGTTAGGCTGAGTTTAACCAGCTCGAGAAATGGATCTGCTATCGACGAGTCGAGCCCGATATTGGCAGATGGATAGTGAGGTCTCTTCCACTTACCTTATTACGTGCGATGGGACGGCGATCTGGTTTAGAGTATACTAGACCCCGGTGATATTCCAGATTTGAGCTGTATTGATATGTGGACTTAGATGAGGATTAGCATGCATGAGTTGCACTTCATATCGCATGGCCTTGGTATGGCCGACATCATTCATTCTTTGCACCGCATGACCTTGGTATGGCTAATGATATTCATGGATCCACCTGCATATTCCGTATTACTCTGATATTGCATGATCATATTACTACCTTGCGCACACACTTTCACCACCCTCTAAGCTTTTTATAAGCTTATGCACGACCGTTGTGTGCAGGTGACGTTGGAGCGCAGCAGCGCTGAGGTAAGAGTACTTTACAGATCATCTTGAAGTTTTTTTTCATCATCATTGTATTTTCCTTTATATTCATTATACTTGTAAAGTTTTTTATCATAGTGGAAATGTAATAGAGTTTTTGGTTGTTGTTTGTGGTTATGCCTTTGGTTATGCTTATTACAAATCAAACTGTCATTGAAAATCCTCCTCGTAGCATCCCAGGAACGGAACCTAGTGAATGGGCACTGGGAGTCGAGAATGGGGTTCTACGGAGGCTGTCGGCGCCAGATTCGGCGATCGAAAATTTTGTGAGTTCGGTTTTCGAGTTTGGGGCGTGACACCATTTAACTTTGATCTCCTTTGAACCATTCATACAACTCGGAGCTCGAGGAGCGTTAGTGCTCGTCCTCTCACGACATGTACCTATAGCAGCTATATAGCTGATGTGTGGTACTAGTACACCAACCAATCTGCTTCCGTCTCGATGTGGTTAACTCAGCCCCGCTGGGCAAGTGGGTTTGGCATTCTGGAGTGGAGTCCAGTTTGTGAAGGACGGTCATTGTTATAAAGTATGGTTCTTCCCTCATGGGCTAGTGGATCAAAGATTCATCTTTGTATCAGCCTCCCTCATTTGGAAGATTATCACTCAACTTACTCTATTAATGTCTGCTGGTTTGAGCTTTGCAGTAGGGAGGGTTCCAAAGTCAAATTTTAGGAGGATGTTTGGTGCAAAGAATCTTTACTTCTATCACCCTTCCCTGCTCTGGCCAACCTCTGCCCTATGGCAAATATATCTATGGCCAGTTGTTTTCAAGCCAGAATTCAAGGGGGGTGTGGGTTCCTCCTTGCCACCGGGATTTATATGAATCTAAAATCGATGATCTTGCTTCTCTTATCTCTTGCTTGTAGGGATCTCACTCTCCAGGTGTGGAAGACTCTCGTTTGGCGCTTCAACAAATCTAGTATCTTCTTCGTGCGATCCTTTTATTCGTTATTGTCTCAATCTAAGACCAGGGGCTTCAATAGTTATATTGCCAATGTGTTGTCTTACAGTGCTTCTCCAAAGATCATTGCCTTTGCTTGGTTGGCCAAGAGAAATTGGGTTCTAACTATTGACAATCTTTGTAAGAGATCCATGAGAAATTGGGTTCTAACTATTGACAATCTTTGTAAGAGATCCATGATGTAGCCAAATGCTTCTCCTGTATCTGAGTACCAAGGAGTCTGTGGACCATTTATTTATCCATTGCTCCTCCAAAATGGTGTGCAGCATTCTTTGATCCCCGAATGTTTCCTGGGTGATGCCAAGTTCGATTAAGAGCCTATTCATTCTTGGCACATTGGAGTAGGGGGTACCCTTGGTATTTGCAGATGGAGGATTGCCTTGCTCACCATTCTCTAGTCTATTTGGACCGAAAGAATAATAGTTGCTTAGTGGCTCTATGGTCGGGGTTCTTCATAAGGTTGTCATGTATATCAAGGAGTGGGCTACATAAGTTTATAGTTTCTTGGGTTTGTTGTATTTTTCATTTGTCTCTTTTGTTTTTATTTCTTTGAATTTTTGGTTGTTTTTCTTTTTTCAGCGTTGGGCTTTAAATTTTAATAAATTGCATCATCTTTCAAAAAAAAAAAAAAAAAAATTTCTTCACTATTAGTCCAATTGGCCTTATTGATATTCAATTTTAGACTATTCGAATCATTCATCTTCAATATCATCCAATCAAACGTTTATCTTCAATATCAGCTCAATCTAATTGTCCATTTTAATATTGGTCCAATCGAACCATAGATATTTAATATTAGACTAATTGGATCTTTCATCTTTGATATCAGTCCAAACAGGCCATTCATTTCTATTATCATTGAAATTAGACCATTAAACTCCAATATCAGTCCCATCGGCCCGTTAATTTCAAAATTGGATTAGTGGGACCATTTATCTCCAAATTCAACATAATTGGGTTGTTCATCTTTAATATCCATCCAACTGGACTATTGATCTTCAATTATTGGCTAAATATTCATCGTTTATATCTGCCTGATCATCTTTGGTATTGTCTGGAGTTGGCCATTCACCTTCGACGTCAGTCCAATTGGGTTGTTGATTTTCAATAAACCATTTACTACAGTTTCAACACAACCAAACCATACATCTTCAACATCAATCTAATTAATCAAGGTGTTGACCTTCAATTTTGGCCTAATAAAACCGTTCATCTTCTTTTCTTTTCTTTTTTTGAAAGATTAAAACCATTTATCTTCTTTTCTTTTCTTTTTTTGAAAGATTAAAACCATTCATCTTTGATACATATATCTAAGCTAACCATTCATTTTGTATCATTTTGTATCGTTCGAATAGGACCATTTAGGAACAACCATCTAATGTCCACACATATGATTAAAGATCGAAGGTGTGGCCCACATGGACCTAGACTATCTATCATGTCGGCCCAACAATTGTTTGACTGGGAGAGAGAGAGGGAAATAGGTCCCCACTTACTTTTCTTGTGGTTGTGTCAGTTTAGTGATTTCTTCCTTTTTTCACTAGGTTTCTTTTCTCAGCCCTGGGGCTGTGCTGTATTTTTGTCCTTTTTTCTTGTTTTTATGCTTTTTTGGTTGTTGTTTGTTTCTCCTCTTTTTTGGTAATAAAATTTCTCGTTAAAAAAAAAAAAAAAACAAAAAAAAAAACCTACTTCGAATTCATAAGAGAAAGGTTCTCATAAGAAAATGTTCCCAAACACCTTTACACTTTAGAACAGCTTCTATTTTAAAAGAGAAGCTGCTAACTAGCTTCTGCTAGTGTTACCAAATGCACCCTAAAATCCCACATGGCTAGCAATGATGACTCTAGCTTAGGATTTTGAACGTGACTTCAACACACTACATTCTTCTACCATTAGACCAATCTTATCCTTGATGATCTAACGGGCCAACACTAACTCATCGAAGAATTTACCTACGAACACATCCAATGTTTCAAATAAAATTTACCATTGCACTAATATATATTGCCATCACATACCGCACATATTATTCTTGTTATTTTTATTACAACTTTTGGTAAACAGGTCATAAACAACTTTGTACAAGGCCACACATGCAAATCTGGCACAGGAACGTGCATCAGGTGGGTCCTAACACCATGTAGATGACGTGACCCCAAAAACATGACAGTTTACTCATCAGGTAAGCCACGTTTCTATGATAAATGTGGACCATTCACAATTTTTTAGACTGTTCATTGTTCCCACACATGCATTGCCCACCTTATAAGTGGACAAAGCCTGATTTTTCAGTGAGATCGTCTACAGAAGACAACCGATTCGCAGCTAAATGTCACGTGCACATGCAAGATTGAGACCAGCAAAGTATCCCCAAAGGACACCTCTATCCTTAGAACACCCTTTTTAGCTAGAACACTTGCCAGGTTGAAAAAACGGGAACTTGACGACCCACAGATAAGTTTCTCATCTCATCCACCCACTCAGCTACTATTCAAAAGAGTACTCAAATGATGAGCTTACAACTGAATGACATTCAACCGATCACCCTCAATCGCTAAAGACCCTGAGTGCACACGTAATGGCTCCTTGACGGCTGTCCAAAACCTTTCTCGCCCCTCCATAGCTGTCCATCAATTGGAGTGCTTAATTAAAAACTCTTGACTGCTATTCTCTGGGAAACTGGCCTGGCAGGAGTGGGTGGCCTAGCTTGCTTTCCACAACAGCTGACCCATCCTCTTAGAAAATTGGCTTTTTTAATCCCCTCAACCCCTGACAAACTGCCAATGGGGCAACTCTTCCCTAGCTTGCTTTCCACAACAGCTGCATGGGAGACCCTGGTAGCAGGCATGACCAACTCCGCTACAAACAATTCCCAACAATAAAGAATACTGACACTGAATGGATGAGTAGATCGTCCACAGACTCCGTGTTAGTAATAGGAACAGTATGTTTTCCGTATGGAATATGGAGATGATCGGCTGGAAGAGTCTTATCAAGGCCTGCCTCCCTACAAAAGCTAATGCTCCAGGGTTGGACCCTTTTTTACTTCTTCTGTATGGTTGCCTTGCACCTTATGTTTGATAATGGCAGATGCAACCTACCGGGCATCTCACGCACGCATGCACCTTATATATATGTAAGTAGAAACCAAGAAAAGCTACTTAAAGCATAGAAGGTAGAATCTTCAGTGCTGCCATCGATCGAAATTTCAGATCCTACTTCATAGAAGGCTCCTTCCTGTAAATCCAAAGAAAGGCTATCTGCATCTGCCTCTTCCTCCATTTCAGAAACCTCGGCTAGGTAGACGGAGAAATGCAGATCGCTATTTGGTTGTAATAGTACCGTGGATTTGTAATCTCTCAAGTTATCTTTTGAATCTTACCCAACTGTATACTAGAAATATGTCTGCGCAAACCTACATGCAGTCTCTTCATATTTGAAGGCAAAGCCCTTGCAAACAGGGCCTCTCGTCTTTTTGTTTCCAGAAACCGCTGGCTTATATTGACAATGCCAGGAAACCCTTTAAACGCCAACTGCAGATCCCCATGGATATTCTTTTTCTTTGGAAGGTTCCCAACACGAACCTGAATTCCATTTGGAACAACCTCAGGTGCTTTCTGCACTTGCTGTTCCAGCTTCTTATTCGAGAGGGGCAGCGCTCTTGAGCTTATTAATGTTGGTGAGCTGGGCTTGCCTGCTCTGCTCAATAGCCATCGTCGGCCACGACATTGTTGCTGCTTTTACACTTGCTCAAAGCCAAAATGGAGAGCATAGCTTGTGCCATTCACGGGAAGAAGAAGAGCCCTTTCCCTTCCCAAAAAAAAATAAAAATGTACAGTCCTTAATTCCAAGGTTTGAACAGAGAATTGGCAAAGCACCCTGAAATTTTATCACATCCCATGTGACCCGCCTCGAGCCCAACCCAAACCTTCCAAAGGCTCCACTAGAGAGGTGAAAAAGCAGGATTGAATCCCTGCTTGAATGAAATTTCCTTTCAAAACCTCTTAACCACTTCTCCAAAATGTTCCATTCCACAATCAGCAGGAATAATTTGCTAAACACTACCCCTGCTGAGTTTTCCTTCCCATTAAATATCTGGTGATTTCTCTGCTTTCAAATCATCCACAATGAAGATTCCAGAGCAAGCATTCATTGCAATCTTGCCACAGGCCTCAACCATATTCATTTCCACCCCGAACATAGATCCCCCCATGAAAGCTGGGCAAACCCAATTGACCCAAAGTTGTTAAATACTGCTTCCGATATTTGCCAAGCAAAGTTGCAATGGATTAGCAAATGTGAACAGCTCTCTTCTGCTTGTTCACACACTGTTTGCCAATTGCATTCCCCTTCTTTGGAGACTGTCAACAGTCAATATACTGCTGCAGCACACTTCCCAACAAACAGGTTAGCTCTCATGGGAGCTCCTTACGCAAAGATGGATATTATTTATTTTAGATGAGTCCAAATTCTTCACAATGTGTTGGATAATCATGCATTTTTTAAAGATAGCGGTTCCCTTATTTATTGAAAATTACAGTTGATCAGAAAGCAAAGTACTACTATTGTCAAAGTTAAATGCTTGGACTAGTTATGTTAAAAACCTAGTAAGAACATCGACCATTTACTGAAAAGCCTAAGAATAATAGGTGTCTTGTTGAAATTGAAATCGAATTCATTATTTTGAGCAGAACATGAAGAGGTGATTGCATCTTGGTGGAAACTTGAGGCTGACTGTAGAAACCAGTCAACTAAGTCACTGAAGATCCCAAGCAAAATAAAATCCAAAAACCGAAATGGAGAGCAAAGAAAGGAAATAAACAATATGATAGCCAAACTCACAATAGAAGTTGAAAAATCAGCAAAAACCTTCACAATTCAGGAATATTGTAGAAAAAAACCAGTCCAACACAATGAGTCATTTTTCAACCCTTTTGGATCTCGTG
The DNA here is from genome assembly GCA_037074715.1 of Magnolia kwangsiensis. NCBI lineage: Eukaryota > Viridiplantae > Streptophyta > Magnoliopsida > Magnoliales > Magnoliaceae > Magnolia > Magnolia kwangsiensis. Next base: position 160,555,624 of record CM073575.1, read on the forward strand.
GATCATCAATGGTGGGAGATCTTATATTAAGTTTGGCAATGCGGCTTGACTGTCCGAAATGGTAAGATCCCATTGAAAATGGTCCCACGTGCAATTCTATGGGGAATATGGAAAGAATGAAATTGCAGAATATTTGGTAGCAAGGCTGCATTGTCAGAAAGCATTTAAAAAGAAAGAAGAAGAAGAAGAAAGAAAGAAAGAGTAGCCGTGTTTGTGATAGAGTCGAGCCTAACTAGACCAGAGATGCAAGGGAGATCTAAAAATGATCTCCTTCCTAACTAAAGAGTAGTTATCTTCAATGTTCGAAATATCGGTATCATGCTACGTATCTCACTCTTGGGATACAAATACATATTGGTTATCGCATGAGATATATCGGTTGTATCGCGTAATGTATCGTTGTTGTTGGAAACATGGGAAACATTGAAAATTGGTCAAATTTTTCAACAAAATTTTAGTGATTGTTAAAACGGTATCAATACACACTTAGAAATTAAAATATTACAAAAAACAAGTGCATATAATAGGTTTCTTTGTGTGGGGTTCTAATTTATGCGTTGTTTAATTGAATTAATCAAGTATATTCAAAGTCTATTAATATAATTTGTAAATGTACAAAGACGTGTAGAAACACAAGAAATACATTCAAATGCAAAAGAAGAATCACTAGATTACGTTACATACATGTTTAATTTGATTTTTTTAATTTTATTTTCCGCAACTTGGTCCTTTTCCTCCAAATCTTGAAATCGAAGTTCCCAATTCATGATTTTTTATGTCATTCAAAACATAAAAATTCATGAATTTATAGCAATTTGACACTGATTTAACATGATTTATAGAAAAAAGGATCAAAATTTTATTTTTTTAAAAAAGCTCACCGGATCAAACGTGTGGGATATATCACACTACTTGTGTATTTTGTATTGCACAGGTGAGATATAAGATATATCGTGGGATATATCGGCCAATATCGTCAATATTTAAAACACTAGTTATCTTTATGACAATAAAAGGATAGTTCCCGATACTAGGTGGAACTGGAATCCACCTCCCTCCAAATTTTTTAATGTCAATTTCAATTGGGAACCCAAGTCTTTCAAATTCTGGAGCTATCCAAAGAAATGATTGGGTTAAAATTCTATTGGTCTCTTACATGCCTTATATTGAGGTGGAATCAAATGAGGCAAAGATAGTGACCCAAAGGAAAGGGCTTTGCATTTGGACTGCTTCATATGTTGGGGTTCTTGTCATTGATGGTGATTCTCAAAATGCCATCAGGTAGGCTTCTCTAGTGTAGATGCTCCATGGAAATAAGCTTTTGGTCTAGCCAAAATAAGGTCTCTTTTGTTATATAGGAATGTTGCTTTTTAAATGTTCAAGGGAGGCTAACAAAACTGCCAATTCCCTTGCAAAGTTGCGGTGACGAGAGGTGCACCCAGAATTGACTCTTTGTTGCCTCTCTCCTTGATAATGTTTTGCTTCTCTTTGAGTGCATTTTGAGTTTACCATTCAAAAAAATAAAATAAAATAAAACCAGTCCAAACACATCCTATAGACTATAAGGAGTATGTAATGGCCCTGAAGGTAAGTCTAATCACAGATTCACAATTGTCAATCGTATATAAAAGAGCTCTAAATAGACCAAATATAGAAGTATTGTGGCACATCCGCGTAGCAGGAATGTGGTGTCTTACTGTAGCTTGTCAGTGTAGCCGGTATGTAGTAGCAGTATTTTGAAACACATTTTATGTGAACATGGGTGATGGTTCCACATGACTAACGTGACATAGAAACCCATCCACAGCTGCATCACATCTTATCATGGTTTATGAAGATTTATATAACCAAGTTGTGTTTTGTGTTGGATCCTTAATCTTGCTCGGGTGGTAGACTCTCAGGAGTTTCAACACCCGGTCAAGGGTTCGAGTATCCATAGGTGGTGAAATTCCACCGGTGTGAGTGTGTGGGGTGTGTGCGTGTGTAAAAAATAATAAATAATAATAAATAAATAAATAAGTTGTGCTTTTTGTATATGAGCAAAGAAGTAAATGTGTTAGGATTTCTGCTCTAGCATATATCAAAGGCTACCTGCACAATCTCCTTGTGAACCTCTCCTTTGGGAAGTGGAACATACTCTTCTGCCTCAAGATTGAATTCCGTGGCAAAAGCATTGACTGCACCACTATTTGCCTCAATTTATATTACATCACCACCAACAACCTGCAGATGGCATTAACCAAAACCAACATGCAGAAGTCAACAATTAACAATGAAATGTAGCAGAAAAAATATGCATGCACCAGCAGTAAAAAAATAAAACAAAATTATTTGTAGAGTGATTTTTATTTTTATTTTTGAAAGATTTGTAGAGTGAAAATTATCAGAGAATTCCAGCCAGACCATTTGATACCGAAGCAATGCATTTCTGCAGTGGGCTGATAAAAGATAACTCAGAAAACAAAGTGTGAGAATGTTAAAATTTGGATCATAATATTTACGTCACCCTACAAAATGCTATAATAAACCATAATTGCCTAGTTCGCTCAATCCTTTCTCGAACTGAAACCATTCGTCCAGATAAATTCGGCATTTATCGAACAGTGAACCATTTCGACCAGAAAATTCACTGTTTGAATTGCCATAAAATCACAGGTTGGTCGCATATTTGATTCAGTTCACAAATCGAATCAACCTGATCCTTTAAAAGAATAAGATGAGGATGACAATGTTGTTAGAAACATGTCTTAAAATCTATCGTTGCTCAACCAGTTGAGAGGTCTCGGCTAGTCGAAGCTCACTCGACTCGAAGTCTAGCGATAATGTATTTGTTCTTTCGCGCTTCTCGACCGGTCGAGGGACTTGCTCGACTAGTCGAGGGTCTCTTCGATTGGTCGAAGCCCTCTTTCGACTAGTCGAGGGTTACGTAAATTCTGCGCGGACTCTACACGGACTGTGTAAATTTGAGGCAATTTTCAAAGAGGTGCGTAAGTGAAGTTTCCTAAACTATAAATAGGGGTCCTTAGGGCCTTTCTAAGGTATTGTAAAGCTTCCTAAAGGTATTTCAAGGGTTTCTAAAAGGGTTCTAGGTTTATCAAAAAAATGTAACAAGGGTAAGATTCGAGGTTGTTCGAATCAGATAAGTCCTAGGGTTATCAAAAAGGTGTAGCAAGGGTAAGATTTAAGGTTTTTTGAATCGGGTAAGTCCTCTCTCTTTGTAATTTCTATTTTCATAGTGGATTTTTATCACTTTGTGTCGTGGTTTTTTCCCACATGGATTTTTCACTTTAAATTTTTGTGCTCTCTTGTGATTGCTTATTGCTCTTGGAATGCTATCCTAGATCTATATTTGTGTGATTCCGTAAACAAAACTCCAGTAAGTGATATCAGAGCAATCGTTGGGGCACAGATCTGAATCTGAGGGATAAGTAATAATAGAAAGTACTAGGTATAATATTGAGAAGTACTCAGAGAAAAATAACTTTGAGTTATGGAAGATGATCAATTCCTTAATCAACCAAGGTGAAGATAGTACTCTTGATGAGTGAAAGTCTGATATAACTGATGATGATTGGAATACTCTTGATAAGAAAGTTTTATCATCTATCCGTTTATGTCTCACGGATGAGGTTCTCTATAATTTCATGAAGGAAAAAACTGCAACTACGTTGTGAGCGAAGTTAGAGGATGTTTATGCAAAAAATTCTCTGAAAATCACTTACACTTGAAGCGATGGTGGTATAACTTCAAAATGGCAGATGGTGGAGATTTGGAGGCTCACATCAGCAACTTTAATAAATTAGTTTGCAAATTGCTGGATATAGAAGAAGTGATGAAAGATGAAGAATAAGCATGTATGTTGCTGATTCTCTTCTGACATCGTATGAGTCATTCAAGGACACAATGTGCACCACGAATAAAATCCCGAGTGTCAACACCGTTATCTCAACTCTTCAAGAGAAGGATATGAGAAAGCCTAACGGTGACATGAGGACATCTTCTGATGCACTGATTATGAGAGACAAGAATTTCGAGTAAGGTACAGGATCCTCAGGGTCAAGATCTAGGTCCATGGGCAAAGGCAAAGGTAAGTTAAAGTGTTGAAATTGTGGGATGAAATGACATATGAAGAAGGATTGTACAAATCCTAAATCTAAGAGAGAAGAATCTGAGGCTTCATAAAAGGAGTTCAATGCTACCATGTCAGATGGATCGAGTGGATGTGATGGTGATGTTTTGTCTGTGTCTACAATCAGACACTTTTATGATAATCATAAGGACAGGTGGATTCTAGACATAGGTGCATTTTTTCACATGACTCCTCATCAAAGTTGGTTCGCCAGTTACAAAGAGTGAGATGGTGGACAAGTGTTTATGGGAAATGACATTGCCTGTAATGTTGTGGCTATTAGTACAGTATATATCAAGATGTTTGATGGGACAGAGCGTACCCTGACTGATGTGAGATACGTTCTTAATATAAAGAAGAATCTAGTTTCTCTTAGTGTACTTGAAGTAATGAGCTGCAAGTTTACAAGTATTGATAGTGCTCTTAAAGTATCTAAGGAGGCATGGGTAATGTTGAAAGCGCAACAACTCGATACTGTTTACAGATTTATCGGGAGCACTTCAAAAGGTGGAGCTGCAGTGGTTGTAGCGGATTTCACCTCTGCACGTGTGTGGCATATTACACATAGCCACATGAGCGGGCAGGGCATGAATGTTGAGACGTGCAAACAGAGATACAGATCAGGTGGAGTAGCCACCTGTGAAAAGAATCACATGGCATAATCGCAGGATATCGACGAGGTACATGGACGATCTAATATTGCAGGAGATCAGTCTTCTATTCAGATGGCTCTTGGTAAGCCCTATACTGAGAAGTGGAATGTGACTATGGACGATGTGATGGACTCGTTGTACCATATTGACACATGGGAGATGGTGGAGCTTTAAGTGGGCCGGAAAGCGGTTGGATGCAAGTGGATCTTCAAGAGGATACGACATAGATACAGAGCAAGGTTGGTAGTGAAGGATTATGCTCAAAGATAAGGGATCGACTTCTCAAAGATATTCGTGCTAGCGGTATAGTAGGTGTCTATTAAATTTGTGATTAGCACAGGTTGGCCAATGCGATCTTGAGCTGAAAAGGATGAACGTGTAGTCTACACTTCTGCAGGAAAAATTGGAAGAGTAGATTTACATAAAGCAACCAGAGTGGTTCGAAGTTAAAAGGGCTAAGAAAAAGTTTGCAGGAGGTCATGATACGACCTGTCGCCTAGGCAGTGGTTTGATTCCTTCATGTTGAGTTAGGAATTGTATGTTGATGACATGTAGATCGTCAATTATGACATGTCTGGATATACTAAAGACTCGGTTAAGTGGGACATTCAAAATGAATGATCGGAGGACTACAAAAATGGTTCTCAGCATTGAGACTCAACGAGGAGCAGGTTTTGGTAATCACAAGTAGAATATCTTATGTAGGTATTGATCAAAGATGTTATGGACTAGACAAAACTGGTGAGCATTCCCTGCGCATCTCTCCTCAAGTTTTTCTCAGGACATGTCCCAAAACAGATGAGGAAAAGCAAGACATTATCTCATGAGCCTTATTCGAATGCATTTGGCAGTGCATGCCATGGTCTGTACTAGATCAGTTGTTTCACAAGTTATTAGTATTGTGAGTAAATACCCCGGCTAGTAATATTGGGTAGCGGTGAGATGGTAAGAAGATTACGTTTTTACTTTTGGAAAGATAGGGACAAAGTTGGTATGGTATATGGATTTAGATTATGCAAGCAGTGTGGATCCCAGGAAGTCGACTTTAGGTTACTCGTTTATACTAGCAGGTGGAGCAATTAATTGGATGTTCATGTTATCCAACAGGTGTTTGAGGAAGGAGACATAACTCTGGAGAAGATTTACACCAGCGTGAATTTAGAAGACATGATCACCAAGGTCATTCCTGCAGAGAAGTTCAAATCCTGTGCAACTTCTCTGGGCTTGGTGATGGTGTAAAAGGAAGACGGAGTGTACACGAGAAGCGTTGATTGAAGCTATAATGTGATGCAAAATAAGAGAAGAGGTCAAGAAGGTACACGGTTGAAGATTGAGAACATGACGAAGATTATTGTTAGAAACATGTCTTAAATCTATCTGGCGTTGCTCGACTAATCGAAGCTCCCTTAACTCGAAGTCCAGTGACAATGTATCTATTCTTCTGCGCTGCTCAATCGGTTAAGGAACTTGCTCGACTAGTTGAGGGTCTCTTTGACTGGTCGAAGCCCTCCTTCGACTAGTCGAGGGTTATGCAGATTCTGCGCGGACTGCGTAAATTTGAGGTGGTTTTCATAGAGGTGAGTAAGTGGAGTTTCCTAAACTATAAATAGGGGTCCCTAGGGGCATTCTAAGGTATTGTAAAGCTTCCTAAAGGTATTTCAAGAGTTTCTAAAAGGGTTTTGGGGTTATCAAAAAGGTGTAGCAAAAGTAAGATTCGAGGTTGTTCAAATCGAGTAAGTCTTCTCTCTTTATAATTTCTATTTTCATAGTGCATTTCTATCGCTTTGTGCCGTGGTTTTTTTCCGCAAGGGTTTTTCACGTTAAATCTTTATGTTCTCTTGTAATTGTTTGGTGCTCTTAGATTGCTATCCTATATCTATATCTATGTGATTCCGCAGCCAAAATCCTAACAGACAATGATGACAACAACATCAATGATAACGACAGTGTCAATGATCATGATACTGGTGTTGAAGAAGTCATTACTAGCAGATGATAGTGATTCTTGGATTTGCAATCGATCATTACCAACCCTGCATGCTTCCTATACTCACAGGAAGGGAGCAAAAACACTAAATCATTGCCCACGTGTCCACGCCTAAGGTTAAAGTGTTAATTCACCACTATTTTTCATTTTGCAGTTTTTCAGCTTCTTTGTGCAAGTGCATACATAAATATCAATCTAAAGCACCTTTCAAAAAAATAAAATAAATCTAAACCATATGAGATATAGGGCCCATTATGGAGGACCTAATGGTTGTTTTGATGCATGCATAGAAGCTTGCAAGGGAAAGTTCGTATCAATGTTTAAATCCTAGTGCTTCAATGGATGTTGAGATTTTGTGTCTGGATTAATGGAATTGGGGACCATGGATGTTGAGATTATGTTTGGATGACACTTACTAGAAGTATTTTCTCTAAGAAGTATATAATGTAAAAGCATTTTTACATCGGGCTCGAGTGGGGCGAGCTGTGGGATACAAGGGCACACTCGGGGTGGGCAGACCGTGAAAAGTCGGTGGCTCGTGTGAGGTTGAACTTATGTGACGTGAGGCCATTCGGCCGAGGACCTAATCGATGAGATGTAGGACTAGGTTATGAGATAAAGGGATTAATTCGTCGCGCTCTATCAGTTCAAGCTTTTATTGTAAGTAGGTTAGTTGTCCTGCATCAAAGTGGTATCAGAGCGGGAGATATCGTGTTCGAGACTCCTCAGTGGAAGTGATTGATGCAAGGGCATAGCAAGTGGTTAGTTTTCCTACCTCAATATAGGACCGAAGAAATATTTAAGAGGGTTGTTGTGGCGCACATGTCACCACAACAAACACATGCAAGATCCGAACCATGCACTAACTGGGTCTAAAATGTAAAGATGCTTTATTCTCAAACCGGGGCCATGTACCATTGGGAAGCCTTCAGTGGAGCTCTTTTGATTAGTGAAATTCGTTTGAAAACCATGGAAAAAAAGGTGATGTTTTCCCATGTTTGTGGAAGCAAATTTATCTATGAACTGGAAATATATTTCCATTTCCACAATTTTTCACAAAAAATGGTGATTTTCGTTTCCTTAAAATAACTTGTCAAATCTAGATTTTCATAGTTATGACAGACAACACTCAGTTTTTTATCATTGACCTTTTAACATTTACATGGAAATTACATGAACTAAAATAAACAAATTAGCATAGATTCTTTTCCACACATTTTCCTTTCCTCTTATGTGATATCGGGTTTTTCATACGAACATTTTTGTTTCCACCAATCCAAACAGTTAAGCGATAGCTACATCAAAACGATAGAAACCTCTACACACATGGACATCTTTGTTGTAAGAAGAGTTTTCTACACGTCAAACAACTCCTAAAGTAGCATTGATTAAATGACCCCCCAACAAACTTAAATATAAACTTAATCTCCACAATTTTATATAGATTAGACCCAACTTTATTATAGCATCATTAGTCTAAACTTTTTAGGAGACCCTTATAGTAAAATCCCCTAAACATTACAACTTTCCATTATTTATAGGAGATTTTACCGAACATCGTGTCACCTTGGTCATCGAAAAGAAGCATCGCATGTAAAGTGTTTGATCTTATAACTGAAGCATTGACGACACATCAGCATCATGGTCGGGAGAATAAAAGGAAGCTGATTGAAGCATAAGAGAGCAACGATCAAGCAATCCGGTGAGGCGTTACAAAATGGGCTCAATCCAATAAGTAAGTTATCATTTATAAAAGTCCATGTATACTCATTCCTAGTTTATAGTTGAGTGTAGAGTTTAAATTATTAAATTCGATTTACAGAATGTGTAGGAACTTGTTCTTGTGTAGGAGTTAAATCAAATTATTTGTATAAGCCACAGGACATGGGCATGTACGTGATAGTTTTCAAGGGAGCTTCTAGTAGGAGTAAACGTAAGTCATTTGATTAGGACTATGATTGTTAGTTAGCTAATAGAAAATCAATTTAAGTCTCCTGTGGTAGCCTCAAGTGGAAATGTCGTCAGGGTCCTTATGTAAAGTTATAAATGTTAGATGTGAAACTGATTTAAAATCTTCGATAGTAAAATCTAGTACACTTATGGGTTGAGGTTTTTCGTTAAAAGTGGAGTAAAAAATTAAAACACTATACATGTTTGTGTTTGAAATTGTCTTTAATCACTTGTTTGATAATGTTTACGTGATTGAATGTTTAATTATATGTATGCATAATAAAATGAATGCTATGAGTTGATAAGTTACACATCTCACACACATATATACTATCATATATAAACTATTTGCTTTATTAGCATATCATTTGTAATTTATATAAGTTAACTATCTATTGACTTGAAAGCATTAGAGTTAATTATATTACTTAGTTTAATTTATATATTAGTTTAATTAGATAATTATATCTAAAATGTGAAAATTTTATTTAATCGTAATTACTCTTTTTATAACATAGCCTTCATCTACTATGTGCAATTTTAATTTATACAATGAAATGCACACCATTATGAACCCTGTGGGAGCTACAAAAGTTTTGAATCATGCTTGCTTTTGTATTCTTGAGGGCTGGCATTCATGTTTTCTATTTTTTTAGGTTTTGGTGACCTTATGAATAGGTTGGATGGAAAATAAACAGCATGATGGGCTTTAAGAAGGTTTTAACCGTGGGCATCATCATCATTGGTGCAACCTGTGGTGTGGTCTGCTTGATCCTTTCCGACTCATGACCAAAAATGATATGAAAAAATGGATGTATCGACGGGCGTTCACTCGATGGCGTTACGGATCTGCCTTATTGATGTTATTATTCTCAAATTTCGAAGCAAGTAGCTGTGCCTCTCAAAGTCGCATGCGGATTAGCTACTCACAGCTGACTAACGAGACAAGGTCTACTGAATTGAAGTCACTGTGGTTCTCAACATGATGTATGCGTTGCATTCACACCGATCATAATTGGAGTGATTATTTTAGATTAAAGAGGTTGATACAATGTTGGAGTGGACCCAACACAGAAAACAGTGGGGAGAGAGACAGCCACCGTTGGAACCTTCCAAAGGTCTGCCATCATGTTTATTTGAGATCCAAACTGTTGATAAGTTGACTAGGGAAAACACAAATATCAGCTCGATCGAAATCTCTCGTGGCCATCAATGTTTTAAACGGTGGGCGTCACTCTCCCCTCTGTTTTCTGTGGCGGGTTTACTGGAGCTTTGTATCTGACTCATTATTTTTATAATGCCCTAAAATGCTCTCTCCAAAATGGATGGACGGTGTGGATACAAAACATACATCATCGAGGGGCCCACAGAACTCGCTGACGTCACTTCAGTAGGGAGTCTTGTCAGGCCTGCACGGACACCGCCCCTCTCAAACCCTAATTCTCCCGTGGCATCTCTCTCGCTCAGACTATTCCCTTTTGTCTGCCTCGATCGGATCCGCTGATTAGGTCCTGGAAGAAGAAGATAGGTAAGGGATCTCTTTTCTGATTTTGGGATTTTGGACCGTCAGATTTTCTCACCATCATGGACTCCCGGTTCGGACCGTTTGCTTTGAGCTATATGTCTCCATGATTTGGAGCGTTTGGCTTGAGTTAGGAACTTTTTTTTTTTTTCCCTCTCTTATCGTTGGGGTTTTTGGACAGGCGGATTTCTTTTCTTTTATTTTCTTTTGTTGATTTCATTTTTATTACCAGCCGTTTGCTTAGGAGTCGTTTGGATGCTTAGAAGATAAGTTGTAATCCGATTTCAAGTAATCTGATTACAAGTGCGAAGTGTTTGAATGCGGTTCTGTTTGGCTTTAAGCTGTAATCTGATTATAGGGAAACAATTGTCTGTGCTTGGATAACTTGAAGTCTGTTTACAGCCTGTATACATATAAAGTTTTTACGTAAGATAAATCATTGGGATAAACCCAACTCAATAAATCCTGTGGCCGATTTTTACGGTAAACAAATCATTTGGTGGGTCACAGAAGTGGGCCCACCAATTCAAACACAACATTAAGGTTTGACAACGAGTTTCAACCCTGGCAACAGTAACAAAGAGAGAGAGGGAGAGATTTGTCTTCTTTTTCTTCATCTTCTTCTTTCGTTTTGGGTCCTCGTTAGTGTTGGAAGATGATCCGTAACTCTCCCTGCTTTGAATTTTTTCAAAAAATTATAGTTGTTTCCTGACATCCCTTTACCTGTAATATGAAATATGACTTCTTCTTGTGTTTCAGATATCTGATTACAGCCTGCAATCTGATTAAAGGCAGATATACCCATCCAAATGGCCCCTGCAATCTGATTTACCTGTTAACAGATTTCTACTTAAGGACTTTACAAGCATCCAAATGACCATGGCATCGACTGTTTGATTTTGTCTACAGCATGGGTCCAGCATGATATAATTTCGTTGTGTTTATTAATTGTTACTTGTAATAATCCTGTCATTAATTTGAAAGTTTGTCTGTGAACTTCTGTGATTAATTTGACATGCCCTTTAAATCAGACAACCCAATCGACTTACTGCCTTTCTTTGGCGAGTTGAAACCAAAAAAGCAAAGAGATCAATTATACATACTATCCTATTGCAGTCCACAAGGAAGTAAACTGATCCAATAATTAGGATCACTAAACTGGGGCACTATTTGATCAGGGGTCGATATAATGTCCCAGATGGATGGGCACAAGGACTGAGTTTCTGTAGAGATGATTTACACACCTAATCATATTAGTTGACTTGTCACTCTTTCTATACTTTGGTAGAGTTATGGTTCATGCATGCATTACCTGGGGGTGGACCCTGATCTCCGGCCCAAAGAGGTTTCTTCCCTCCAGACCCATCTATCTTGACCCCTTGCGAGGCCCTCAATTGACATCGCATCCTTCTTCTCTGGCATCGCCACATTGTGATAAGACATCTTCTCCATCCTACTTCACTGCCTCAGGCCTATGGTGGGCGCCTTTTGGACACGGATTTTTCTCCCACCATACTGACACCCCTCTATTGCCCTCACCAGCTTCTCCTCACTGCTCATCCATACGAAGGTGAAAGCACGGATAACCACCGAGCACCTTAACCCTTGGAATCACTACCTCCCTCACTCTCCGAATTGACCAAACTCCCTGGAGAAATTAAGAGACATCCAATCCTTTGGGAAATTCTCTACAAAGAGAGTAGCTACCTTCCTGGCCCCTTTACTCCTAAAACCCCTCATCTTTCTATGATCAACCCTAAACCAACCCCCTTCCTCACCAAATCCTGCAGTCAAGCAGCCCCTCCATCCCTTTACCCTTGGAAAGATGCCCACCTCTTCCCGGATACCCTTAAAAATCCCTATTACCTAGGTTACCACCTCTTCTGTGAAGGGCTGCACTCTTCTCTTGGCGGGTGTGGCTTTGATGTCCTTTGCTAGTTCCACCTCTTGAATGTCTCCTCGACCTCAAGAATGAGAGCTTCTGGAACACCTCCCAGCAAACCCCCTAGCTCGATTATGATTCCAGGCGAAGACATTCTCTTGAGCGGAATCTCTCTTGGATGGAATCCCTCTTGGGAGCAAAATCCCTTTCACAAGTGTTTATCCCTTTTGCAAGCATAAACATTGCGCCCAACACAAAATATGGGTAAACAATACATCCCTTTAGAGAATATATATAATTTGATCTCTTATAAAGAAAAAAAAATTAAAATGATTTACCTTTTTTAAACACTTCTTAAAGGCCCCACCAATATAAAAACATAACATGAAAGGCAAGTTAATCTTAAAATAGAAGAGCAAGTATCATTTGAATGGTAAATTGTAAGATTCAAATCATAGAATCATAGGATTCATATAAAAGGGGATTTAAGGTGGGAGTGAAATCGTTTGGCTAAAGATTCGACTCAAATCTTTTTTTTTTTTTTTTTTTTTGAAAGATGGTAATTTCATTAAAGGGCAAAAGCCAATATATTCAAAAGAATAAAACCAAAAGGCCAACAACTACCAACCCAATGGAAAAGAGGAAGAGCTAGCTGAAGCTGACACCCATTCTAAAACTAGAGATTTAAATCTCCTGAAAACATTTTTTGTTGAATTGCTCTTGTTCTTAAACACTCGACCATTTCTTTCTAACCAGAGCGCCCACAAAACTGCAAGCGCACTAAGGGCCTGTTTGTTAATACTGAAAAAACTTAATTCGGAATCTGGAAAGCGCTCGACGTTAAGTGTTGTTTGTTAATGCCGAACATGGAAAGCGTTACATAATTTTTGCCGATTTTTTTCGGCGACTGAGGTCTAGCTTAATGGTGAATACAAAATGCGCTCTGTGAATTCTTCTAAAAAAATCTTTTGCTTCCAAAATTTTCCTTGCACGCATTGATTCATGGGAGCTAAGGTTTTCATGCTTACATGATTCATGCTTTTGCGGTATTGTGATTTTAACATAAATCTGAATTTTATTGCCCCTTTGGCACTCTTTTAATCATGGTAGTATAACATGTTATATTATTTGAATTACTTTGATTGATCTGTTAATAATCTGTGCATCCAAATAGTTAAATCACATGTCCTGCATCAGGGTGGCTTGGGTATGGAGATGGGAGAAGTCATAAACTTATGATGCAATTAGATTCTAGGGTGTCATGATGATGGGATTTGGTTGGTAAAGGAAAGGTGATTGGGTGGATAAATCTTCAAACAAGGCACATGATCATTCCCAATGTTTTTATTATGTGTCTTAAGGTGGCATAATCCATGGGTCATTTGTTTTTGCGTGGTTGCTTTGCCCTGGCGGTGTGGAACCATTTCCTTGATCTCTTTTAGTGTGAATGGGCTATGTTAGGATCAATTGAGGGTTCCTCCTAGCATGTGGCATGGGGTCAATCTCAGTTAGAAAGATAGATCCCTTTGGAGGATCACAATGCTTGCCTGCTTATGGTCAATCTAGGTAGAGAGAAATTAGAGATGCTTTTGGAATTCACATAAGTTTGCAGTTGAGGACTTCAGGAGAGTGAAACTATACTTCATAGCTTGGTCCAGGTGTTCTTTGTTGTAGTTTTTTGCAAGGATTTAATGTGCCCCTTTTAATAAACTTGTCGAGATCTTTTATTTATTTATTTTTGAAGTGATTTTTTTTTTCCTTTCTCTTAATAGATAATCAAATTTTATTAAAGCAAAAATAGAAGGAAAACTATAACAAAAGGATGCTGAGAAGGTGACCAGATTGCAACCCAAGAAAGATCAAATTACAACCCTTTAATTGAGGATCACTAGACGACCATTCTATGACCAACAATCTTGCCCATAGAGAGATGCTTTTAATCGATTTAGAAACATTATTGAAACACCTAGCATTTCTTTCTTCCCTAATGGCCCGCCAAATGGCAAGAAAAAGCCATTAACCAAAAGCCCATTCTTTTCTTTCCCAAGATTGACCCCATGCCAAGCGATCAAGAGGAGGTCCACCGATTCTAGGGCTGACCAAGCCACTTGGAAATGCTGTAGAAAATCTGCCCCGCATAAGGACAATGTAGAAAGATATGGTCCACTGTCTCCTCATCGTGCATGCACATAATGCATATGTTGGGGATCACCATTGATCTTTTTTTTTGGAGATTAACAATGGTAAGGACTCTCTTCCTACCCACCAGCCACCCGAAAGCAACTATCTTTGGAGGGGCATTATAGTGCTGTGCCACCCATGTTTGGTAAATGCCATCTCCTCAAAACTCATCTCCCTGTAAAAGGGAGTAGAAGGATTTTACCAAAAAAGATCCCGATTTATCCATCTTCTGCATCGTCATGTCCCGATCGGATGCGGACGGGGCATAAAGGCAAATATGGTCTAAAAGGGCCACAAAGTCCTCAACTTCCTCATCACGAAGAGATTGCCTACAAGGTGGACCCCAAACTACCACTCCACCAATATTGGAGAAACAATCTGCTATTGAAACCAGGTTCAAATATATTAACAATCTGCTAATTATCAATACTAATAATTATTGATTATAAATTAAGTTGATTATTGGACAAATATTATATATATATATATATATATATATATATAATATAATATAATATAATATAATCGGTTCGTGTTGAGTTCAGGTATAGGCAGGGCTATACCAAGTTGCCCACTCCTTGCCCAATTATTAGCTAAGTTCAAATTAATACCCACATTTGCATCGCCGTAGCCACACCCATAAGCATTTAGTTACATCCACACTCAGCCCATGTCGTTATGGGTTTGGGTATCCATCTGGCCTACTCGACTCATTGTCGCACCTAACTATGCATAATAGTTTTCTATTGTTTAGAGGACACAACCATATGTTCTCGGCCATAGGTGATGCAATTATATAACAAATGAATTCATGTAATTCAAATGTCATAATAAAAGTAATAAAACACAAACAATATAACCGAGTACTAAAAAAGAACGAAAGATATACCTTAGCCTCAAATCTACATGAAGTTATAGGTTGTTGCCCCTATTTGCACCGGGTGGATAAAAATACTGTTTCTTTACATAACAATAGCACCGTGCCCTGCTCATGAGGTTATGATGCCATGCGATGTGGTCTCTTACATATCGATGGTACTCATCCTCAATGCACTAATATGCCCATCAACAATGTTTTAAGTATCGACAATATTGGCCGATATATCCCATGATATATCTTGTATCTCGCCTGTGCGATACAAAACGCATAGGTGATGTCGATATATCTCACATGTTCGTTCTGGTGAGCATTTTCAATTTCCAATCCATTCCCAAAAGAATTGAATAGAGCTGTTGGACGTAACAACATTCTATTATAATTTGCAGAAAAGCTTTGTATCCGCCTATTTGAGTTTTTTTTTTTTTTTTTGGTTGAAATTATGTAAAATCAGTGTTAAATGGTTACAAATCTAATAATTCTTCAAATTTTGCATGAAAAATCATGTGGTTTAAGCTTTGATTTCAATATCTATTGGTTCTTCATGTTCTTTGTTTAATTTTTTTTTTTTTTTCATTTCTTTCAACCAGTTGTCAATTGAGACTAATTTCGAAGTATTTAGTAGTATTTAATTAAATGATAATCACATACATTGTAAATTTGAAATTTGAGTGTGGGTGGTCCGATTTGTAAAAAATTCAAAATTTCTCCTATTTCTCCCAAATTGCTTGCAATGTTGCACTCCAAACATGAAATCAAGCATGTATGAGGGCTAATCTACTGATTCGTTAAGTTATTGTCAATTTTCATAAAATATTTTTTAAAAAAAATTAAAAATTAATAAAAAATATATATTTTTTGAAAATTTCCTTCAACTAGCTGTCAATTGAGACTAATATTGAACTATTTAGGAGTGCTTGATGAAATGATCATCACATACACTGTAAATGTTATGCATTCAATTTGAATATAGTTGCATTAGTTCAGTGTGAGGTGGAGGCACACTCGGGGTGGGTGGACCGTGTGAGGCGGGTGAAATTGTGCCTGTGAGGCGGTGAAATCAGATTAACCTCTAACCTTTACAGCCCTACAGAAGGACTCTAAGATTTAAGCCCCACACAAGAGCCAAGGTCCTACATAAGAACCCAGATTTAGGCCCTACACGAGTCAATGTCCTACACAAGAACCCGGTATGTACACTCTCACCGAAAGCTCTTGCAAGAGACTTTAGTTGGTTTTTTATAGGCTAACCAACAACCTTGGTCCCATACCAAGGCCCTACGTTTACTTCTGTTGGAGGCTCCTGCAGAGACTAACATGCAAATACTCGTACCGATTCACCTACATAAGGATATGATTTAGTCCCTACACAAGAACCTAGTTCGAGTTTGGATCACAAACTCATATCCTCAATCCTACATAAGGAAAGAGAGTAAATGGTCTCCTACACTTGACAACTTGTCGAATTGAGTCATTTTTGTAGCTCCGTCTTGAGTTTCTTGATCATCACTCTCTCGTGCTTCAATCAGTTCCCCGATGCTCCCCCAATTATGATGCCGCTGCTTTGCTAAGGCCTTAGCTCTAAGATCAAACACCTTGCATTTGATGCTCCTTCGAGGTGACTAAGGTGATGAGATGTTAGTTGAATCTCCTACAATTAATGGGAAGTTTTTCTAGGGGATTCACCTAGATGGGTCTTCTAGAAGATTTAGACAATGGTATGTCAAGATAGCTTAAATCTAATATCTAGAAAATGGAAGTGTTTAAACATATCTTCAAGGTGGAGGTTGGAATCCTTGCAAGAGTATTAGTCTCAAAGAAGATTGTTTAGAACTCAATGGATAGAGGCTTGGGATGAGGGATATGAACATGGATTCATTTAAGCTTCTATTGCACCAAAAATCCATAACAATGCTCAAGAACCAAATGCCCTTTATAAACAGTTTGAGTTCCAACAGTTAAAAATGGGCAGAAAACGGCTCTGTTGATGTCATCGAAGTCCCTTCGATGCCATCGAGAAAATCATATAATGTTGTTGGACATATCTGACTTGCTTGTTTTATGCCATCGATGGACCTTTGATGCCATCGAACTTGACCTTCGATGCCATCGAACTTGACTTTCAATGCCATTGAGAAAATAAGAGAAAATGTGATTTCATTGCTGGACATTTTTGACTCTCAATCGATGCCATCGATGGGGGCTCGAAATTATCCTTCAATGCCATTGAAGGTGGCCTTGATGCCATCGAGAAAATCAGAACAAATATGATTTTCTTGCTGGACAGTTCTGACTCTCGATCGATGCCATCGAGGGAACGCCTTTCGATGACAGCTCGATGCCATCGAACAACCATCGAAAACTGTTATTTTGGGCTATTGTTTTCACAGCAACTTCACACCTCTTTTAGCCTTATTTATCGTGTTCCACTTGGTTTTCTAAGGCGAAGGGATGGTCAATTAGGTATTCCTATTAAGCGTAGATCATTTAGATGTTTAATGGTTGTTTTGGGTCAAGGGTTAGGGTCACTAAGGCACCTCATTTACCTGTTCTTGATGTTCTGTCTTCGCTTGTGTCTTCAATCTTTACTTTCTAAGGGCTCAACCGACTACGTGACACAAGGACTCATGCAATTGAAAAATAGGGTGCAAAAATTAGTGCACTTACAGGCGGAACCCATGTGATTTGGGGCCCACGAGGAGGGTTCGGCCGAGGACGGATGTAGGACTTGGGCCATGAGATAAAGTGATTAATTCGCCATATTCTATCAGTTTGAGCTTTTAGAGCAAGTGGTTAATTGTCTTACATCAATAACCTTAGTTGTATGAATCTTTTGCCCAGATGTTCTCATTCTTTGATTCATGATTCGGATAAACACTCCAGCTTTGAGTAATGGTTCCAACTCATGATCCCGTTTCCCCTTAGCCATTTATTTTTATTGACATTTTGAAGCAAATGCTTCCTCACTCCCACACTCGAATCCTCTCCCACTTTCCCTCGTGCTTGCAACAGTAGATATTACAGTTCTTGTCTACTTCTTTAGCATTTCCTTCTTCTTCTTTTTTCTTTCTTTCTTTAGCATTTCCTTCGATACTAAAACCTCGTTTCAACACTTGACGGCTTGGTATCGATCCCTAGCGGGGGTGGCTAGCATGGAGTGTGTACTGATATGGGCATGTACTAACAAGCTAACCCAAAAAAATAAAAATAAAAAATATTGAAAATACTACTTGATCAAAATTCCCTGATTTCATCCAACATCTTCCACACTTTAATAGTATATCATCAATCCTTAGAGCCTTCCTTTCCTAATCCTTGTCAACGATAAATTCTACAACAATACACTCAAGCTCCCTATCCTCATGGTCTGAGGCCCCACATAGTTCTATCCAGTGTTCGTAATATCGATACTATCGGCCGATATATCAGCCGATATTATTGTTATCGCTGACTAGCGATACGAAACTCTGTGGAATTCGCTCAGAAATGAAAAATAAATAGGGAATTTTTTGTATTGTGCGATATTGCCGATATTGACGATATATCCCAATGTATCATAAAATTTCCGATGATTTTATACACAATATCGTTGATATCTGTTGATATTGACGAAATCTTCTATAGCCACCTACCACGGAATCTTTCTGTAGCGGCATCGTTTTCGGCGGTATGAGGCAAAATCCTCTCTACTACCCCACAAATTCGAAAATATATATAGATAAATCTCTATTACCTAAAGATGTAGTCGCCATTGACCGAATTTGGTGGGCCAAACGTCGAGTGCGCCAGATTAGGTAAGAAAATTGTAAAACCTCCAATTTTATTTTATTTTTTTTCCTTTCGGAGAGAAATTCCCGGAAAAAAAAAACCAGATTGTTGCTAAGGTTTTCGGGATTTTGGTAGGGATTCCAGCGAGATTTTTGGGGCTTTCGAATCGAAATCCAGCACCTTTCGGAGCCTACGGAGAAGAAAACGATTCGAGAGGGTTTCGTTGACTCTCTACTTATATAAGGAGTGGATTCGATGCATGTACGGTGTATTTAGGACGGTGCAATCCTTATGTTGGGGCCCATGTTGATGTATATATTGTGTATCCATTCCCGTTTATACATTTTTAAACATCCATTTAGGTCATGAAACAAAGAATGAGGCAGATCCAAAGCTCAATTGGACCTCATCACAAAAAACAGTGGGGATTGAACGTTTACCATAGCAAAACTTATTGAGGGCCAAAAAAGTTTTCGATCATGCTGATATTTGTGTTTTCCCTTATACCATATCTCTCTGGACTTATGAACAGGTTGGATCACAAATAAACATTATGATGGGCCCTAGGAACGTTAAAAGTTTCAGTGGTGGGCATCATTGTACCCATTGTTTCATGTGGTGAGGTCCACTTGAGCTTTGAATTGGCCTCATTCTTTGGCTGATTCCCTAAATTGATCTCTCCAAATGGATGAATGGTGTGGATATAGCACATACATCATGGTGGGGCCCACAGTCAAGGTCCCACTTACATAGCTTGTCCGTTGTGCAACGCGGACTGAGAATGGAGATTGGATTAATAGTTACCGTGGAACAACTTAGTGAGTATACCCTAACCATGTTGGGCCTATCTTAATGTTTTTTTTATATATCCATGACAACCATCTGTTTTTACATCTCATTTTAGGATGAGATCCTAAATCATCAAAATCCAAATCTTAGGTGGACCATACCAATAGAAACAGTGATGAATAACCATTAAAAACTTTTTATGGGCCATAAAAGTTTTGGATGAATCTGATATTTCTATTTTCCATTCATCCATATCTTCTTGACATTGTCAACAGGTTAGATTTGCAAATAAACATTACAAAAACCTTATGATGGGCCCTTTGGATTTTTTAATGGTGAGGCACTAAATCACTATTGTTTCTTGTGGTGTGGTCCAGGTGAGATTTGGATCTGCATAATTTTTGGTATCCCATCCTAAAATGGGCTAGAAAAACAAATGGTCAGCGTTGATATACACAACATAATCAAGGTGGGCCCTACGGTAGGGGCAACACCCACTAAGCTACTACACGAGTAACACCTAATTTGCGTCCCTGTTTTGGGACGCCGATTGCCTAGTGTTATGTGGGCTCCGCATGATATATATGTGTTTTATCCAAGCCGTCCATCTATTTTTCTAGATTAATATAGAGCATGGGCTAAAAAATGAGGGAGATCCAAATCTGAGTGGACCACATCACAAGAAAACAATGGTGATTGAATGCCCACCATTAAAAACTTCCTAGAGCTCACTGTGATATTTATTTGTCATCCAACCCGTTGATTATGTCACGCTCACCCGGATGAACAGAAAACACAAATATCAGCTTAATCTAAAACTTTTGTGGCCCTAACAAGTTTTTAACAGTGAGTGTTCAATCACCATTCTTTCCCATGGTATGGTCCATATAAGATTTGGATCTGCCTCATTTTTAAGCTCATGCCGTAAAATAGTTTGGCAAAATGGATGGATGGAGTGGATAGGACACGCACATCATGGTGGGGCGCATAGAGCATTGTAAGCTTGTTCGCCATCCAACCTGTTGCCTGTTGGTAAGGTCACAAAGACCTGGATGAAGAGACCACACAAATATCAGCTTGTTCCAAAGCTTTTGTGGCCCACGAAAAGTTTGTAATGGTTGATTACCATTGTTTCCTATATCATGGTCCACCTAAAAAAAATTAAAATATTAATTTATTTTTATATCTTTTGCTTTTGAATACATTGGTTGTGTTTTCATTCATGTCTTGATACATTTATAAAAGTTATGCATCATATTTGAATATAGTTACCTTTGTTCAACCAGACAGCGCATAACTTAGGATCCTATACAAAAGAAACCTATTATGTGCACCTGTTTTTTTAAGATTTTATGATTTAAAAGTGTGTATTAAGGTCTTTTTAAATAATTCCTGAAGTTTCATTGAAAAATTCAACCATTTTCCTAATGTTTCCCAAAAAGTGCGATAAATTACGCTATACAAATGATATACCCCTGCGTTAACCGATACGTATCTGTATCCCAAGGTTGCGATACATTGCGCGATACCGATATTTCGAACACTGGTTCTATCCCAGTGCCTGGAACTTCATTCAACTAACTCTTGAAAGTGGCCTCATCATTTCCTCCCTAATGTAACCATCTTTTACCAAGATCCAGTGATGCTCGCCATTAATGCACCTAATGAGGTTTACGTTTATACTTCATTACTTCTATCCATCGTGCTAATTCGTAGTTATCTTTCTTCATCACTAGTGCTTAACCTTTCTTACAATATATCATATGCTTTATACTTAGTCCTACTAACCGCTTTTTCTTTTTTGAATCATGCAGTATATTTTCTTATTGGTGGTCAATTTTTTCATCTCACCAACCCTTACTTTCTGCTTTTTCTTGTTAATGTGGATATTTGCATAATCCGCATCTAATTTCTGTCTATGGCAATTGTACAGATGGACTTTTGCATATCGAAATCCATTCTTATTGTTTTACTATGCCTCATATACGGTCTGGGGCCAGCTATTGGGATTAGATTTGTGATTGATAGGGAAGAATGCTTTTCTCACTCAGTTCCCTATGAAGGAGATACTGTTCACGTGTCATTTGTTGTGATAAAATCTGATACGCCATGGCATTATGGGGACGATGGGGTGGACCTTGTGGTAAGTTTTCATACACTGGAAGGAAATATGATTTCCATGGAGCTTATTGCGACTTTTAGTTTATCTATACAAATATATATTTGGCTCATTTGTATTTTAAGTTTCCCGTTCGTCTTTTTTACTTTTTTATCTTTTTTTTTTTCCCTTTTAAGTTCATGTTTTGGGTGACCCAAGGTAGTTCAGATGAGGCTTCGATGATGATGATGATGTTTGGACTGACATTGTGTCAATTTGAATTATGCAAGATTTTTTTTTTCCTCAGATAAGATAAAAAAGAAAAACACCTAGTTGCTCCTTGTGAGCATCTTATGTAAATGGTGAAGGTGTTTGTGCTTCAAAATATGACTCCAACCTGCATTTACATAGAACAAAAACTTTTCTCTGTTTTTTTTTTAAAAGCAACTTTTCTCTGCTGTATTTGAATAATCTTTTCAGTATCTATGTTTTAGATTGGAAGAAGACTCGCTTCTGATTTTTCGTTGTAAAAATTTGTGAGGAGTAAGTTTTATGTTAATAATTTAAAATTTCACTTAATGCTGCCCAACATGCTGTTTTTGTTAGCTTTACAGGTTGAGAGAGTAGATTATTGATGCACAAGGGAAATGACAAGGGACGATGCTTATACATGTTTTTCTGTAGTGGATCAAACAAATGGAGAAAACGAAACATGCATATAATTTTAACCGATGAATATAAGGGTTTCTTGCTATAAATGATAAGGGCATCTGATACCCATTCATACAAAGGTCATAAGGAATAGCTCGTTAACTGATAATTTGTTACTTTTGAGTCACACTAGAAAATGTTACAGGAGCCATAGGGAGGATGAAGCAGTAACTAGAGAAATTATCCCAGAAGCACACTATTGAATTGTTTGGTGCATTTACAAAACACACTATTGAATGCAATATGAAATACATACTCATTGCCACAAAAATCCCTTGCAGGCTCCTTGAATTAACTGTGTCTAACTCCCGAAAAATTCACAAGTCAAGTTGATGGGATAACTCCCTATAGCAAGAAGTAGGTTGAATCATTTGAATGACTTGGGTGAATCTTGTTAGATGACGCTCCTGAGGTCTTGGGTTGATCTCAACTGGCTTAAAAGGAGAGACTTTTGTGACTTCACCAATTCAGAAATGTTTTTTTACTAGAGACAATTCGCTGGTTCCATAGGTTGTATTTTCACTTTTTGCCACTCATAGACTGTCTTTCGGTGATGATTCTTGGAACTCCACCCATTTTTTTTTCCACCAAACCCAGACCTAGAAGAAGTTGATATTAAGGAAATGAGGAAAAGCAACATGCGTTTTTTTTTTGGAAAACTAAAAGGATGCACTCACATTACTGTGGCCCCTGGGTCTTTTTTTTTTTCTTCCTGGGGGCTTGGGGGGGTTCACTCACATTATTGTGGCCCCTACAAAACTTGAACCCATGGTGATTACCATTCTTCTGGATGTATGTGATGGTTGATTTCCCTATATGTTAATTAACTACTTTTCGGGACTCTTGGTTAGGTCCATTTTAGTATGGCCCAAATTGAGCTCATTTAAGAACTAGGTTTAGGTCGGGTTATCTTTGAGAGGACCCAGACCCGGCCCATTTAGTAACTCAACCTGAGCTTTTGGACCCAAACCCACTTATCTGGGTCAGGTCTCTGACCCATTCAAACAGTTGTGAAATTTACAAAAATAAAAGCAAACATTTTCCCATGCTGTTTTTGTCCTACGGCATTTAGCTAACTATATTCTAAGCTAAATATTTACTTGCCGTTGTTAAGAGAGCCTAATGAGCTGGCTGAAATGTTGGTTAGGTAAAGGGAGGTGTTCTTAGATCATATTTTGCATTTGGAATTCTTTCTTCATACCTTGATGTTTGTTTCTTCTTGAATAAAAATTATCATTCTCTAAAAGAAGGGCACCAAATGGAGTGAATAGAGGGTTATTTAATCAGGAATTCCAAGTCAAGTAGCAAAGTGATTTTATTGGAAAAGAGAACTATTGGATTCTTTGGCCTAAATATCCATAGTGAGAAATATCTCTTATATTTGAAATTATGGTGATATTCTTTTACAACATTTTACAATCAGGAATTGCAAGTCAAGTGGCAAAGCGATTTTATTGGAAAAGAATAGTATTGAATTATTTGGCCTAAATGTCCATAGTGAGAAATATCTCTTCTATTCGAAATTATAGTGATATTCTTTGACAACATTTTATTTTCAAATTTTACAATCAGGGAACATTCTGTGATGTTCAATTTTTTTTGGTACAATGGTAACATTACGATGATATCGCAATGTTTTCCTAAATTTCCCTTTAGCTATTAGAAAATCTGATCTCCTGAGCATCATCTCGTTAAATTGCAATCCCCTTGTTACGTCTCATGATCTTCATCTCTATATTTGTTTGACCGTTTTCTAGTTTTTCTTTATCTTTACTTCTTTTTTTCCCTTTAATTATTTTTAGTTTCCATTATATCTTGAACATGGACCAAGAAACCCCAAAAAATGAAAATATTGTCAAGAGAGAGTTTGCAGGCAACGATGACCAACAAGCATAGACTCCCTTTGAAGTGAGATAAATCTCTTCAAGGCTGTCAATTTTATCATGAATGATTGGTGTTTGAACTCCTTGCAACAACCAACACCTGAGATATCCAAATAGCTACTGGCCTTGGGTTGTCTATGCTTTCCTAAAGACTAATGGGAACTTGTTTCCAAAGGAGCATCAAACACTCCATTTATGAGGCCGTAGAAGACATTCTGACTATTGCCAACCATCTCATACAATTACAACCAGTGAATGAATTAAATACAAATTTCCACTTTTCCAAAAGTCAAGATTAGATGTTTCCTGACCACGAAATGGAGGCTTTCTCCTGTCATGTCCATATTTGCCTATTTTGGCTCATGGTTCTTGGTACACAACTTATTTGAGGCATAGCCACTCCACCAATTAAATGTTCTGAGGCTTATCTTCCTTAGGTGGATCTTCATCTTCATCTAAGCCTTATCTCAGCTAGTTGCAGTTAGCTAGCTTCCTTAGGTGGATCTTCATCTTCATCTAAGCCTTATCTCAGCTAGTTGCAGTTAGCTAGCTTCCTTAGGTGGATGCTCCTCAATATTTGCTAAAAAGATTTTCTGAATGTGCTAAATGAACCTTTTTGGCATTGAAATTCCCACTTCAAGAGCGGTCTTGTTATTTGGCTTGGACTCTACAAAATGTTCTCGTTGCTAAGTATGGTGTAGGTGACAATGGGTGGAATGTCAAACCTGCTTCTTGCTCTGTGGGTTCTCATATTGGAAAGCCGTTTGGTCCCAGAAATTCTGTTGGAATGCCTTCCATCTCAGGTTGGGTAATGGAGTGAGGGTGAGGTTCTGGGAGGACAATTGGTGCTTGGCTATCCCAATTTTCAAGAGATTCAAAAGCCTGTACTCGGTCGTGGACCACAGAAGGGCTGCAATTGACAGTGTATTTTCTGAGCTCTGGCACTGATAGGAGGATATGGGATCGTGCAGGGGATGGGAATTTCTTTGAGAGGTCAATTGCCCTTGATCTGTTGGTGGGGCCTCAAAGTATGTCTACAGCTTTTGTTAGGGGTCAGCTGCCATCCCACTGAAGGTGAGTGCTTTCACTTGGACAGCCTACTTAAGCAAGATCCCAAGTGTCAACATGTTAAAAAGGATAGGGATGGTAATGCCTAAGAATATTCATAGTGTAATGCATGCATGGAATCTGCCAACCATCTTTAAATCACTGTTCATTTGCCCAAGGAGGTTTGGGCAGAGATTATTTCCAAATGCGGTATGCTGTGGGTTTTCCAGATTCAGTCCTGGAAGATTTGGAGAGTTGGGTGTCTGGTTCTGCCTTTGGAAGATTGCTGCCAAAGCTACATTACAGTTGATTTACCTAGGAAAAAAATAAAAAGGATTTTTGTGGAAAACTATCTTTGGCTTGTGTGGTGATGCTGAAAATCTTTAATATTTAAAGGACGTGGCCCAAGGCCAACCCAGCCTTTGAAGGATTCTACTCCTCGATGATGGCCTCCAACTGGGAGGATATCTTTCTTTGCGGCTGGGTGAATTCCAAGTGTAGCCTGTTCGGAAGCTCCCCACCAGTCATTTCAAGGTAAATTTTGATGGAAGCTCTATGGGCAATCCAGGTTTGGCCAGTGTCGGTGATGAATGGGGCACATATTGGGTTGCTTCTTTGGTGTCCTTGGCATGGACGATTCCAACTATCAAGAAGCAGCAGTACTAGCACAAGCTATTAAAACAACGATTGAGAATCATTTCCTCCCAACCGTGCTCGAGAGTGACTCTAGCAGTATAATGTTGTGAGCGAAGCCTGGCGGTTGTCTGTGCCATGACGCGTACCTCATTGAAGAAGCTCAGGGTCTGTGAGCTGGGTGTGGATCGGTTTATCTCTCATCCCTAGAGAGGTGATTGCGGAGGCAGGTCAGTTTATGAAATCCGGGATGGTTACAGTCCAATCTCTAGATTGAGAGAAGGGGATAAGTCCGTCCTTTCTTCTGTTTTTGCTCTTGCCCTGTTAGTTTTTGTTTTTTCTTGTCTCCATGTGGGTGTGGCCCTCGTCTTGTTATTGTGCTGCTAGTTCATGTGTTCTCATTGTTTTCCTCTCTCCCAATAAAATGTTGATTATCCATTAAAAAAAAATCTCACTTTAAAGAAAGTTCTGTTGTATGATTTCCAGCTACTAGGTGATTGAACTCTTGGACCTTAGTTGTAGAAATGTAGTTCATAAGACAGGTAGCCAAACTAGATTTCTGTAGCATAATCCAACCGGAAGGAACTGGATTTGGGAGCATATGCCCTCTCAAATCTTTCATTATCTTCATTGTTCCTGAAGCATCAAGTTATCTTTATGGTTCCTGAAGCATCAAGAGAGAGCCATTTAGTAGAAGGTTATTTATTTATTTAATTTTAATTTTAATTTTAAATATATATAACACCAATATCATTAACAAGAAAAAGAGAGAGAAACAAACAGGGCGAGGATGGGACTGCCCCCAAATTACAGTAAGACCAAAAAGAATCAAAGATACAATGGAAAAGGAAGCAAAAGGTTTAAGAAGCAAAGGCCCAAGCAATGACATATGACATCCAACTTTTGCTCTCTTGAACACCTCATTAGGGGCCTGATGATGATTGCGGAAGCATCTCTCATTCTGCTCAGCCCAAATTGACTATATACCCGTCAAGTCAATAAAAAATGTTGAATAATAAAATCCTTCTAAACTTTTTTATGCAAAACTATGGTTTATTGATCGTAAATGCAATCACTAGAGTTAATAAGTTTCATGAGCATTAGCTTGCAACTTTGTGGCAGGTCTGTGGGCAAGCAGATGTTTAGGGGGATGGAGTGGTTCCTGAAATGTCAGCTTATCTTGAGGGTGCACTGAACATTAGCTTGGAAGCAGTGAAATGATGTACGAGGTGGCGAAATGACGTATGAGGCAGTGATTGCGATGAAAGTGGTGGATGAAGGGGAGGTGATATCAGACAACAGAAAGACGAAGTACACGAAAGAGGGGGGCGACAATTATTTTTGAAGAGAAGGAAAGAGAAGGGGACTGGAATCTTTTATCGAAACAAAACAGGGAAGCAGGAAAACAAGGGTACAAGAAGCGAGATGTGGCAAGCTATCCAACCCTGTTCGTTAAGGGTTTCCCAGATGGATGGTTTCCAATCAATTTTGAGGGTACACTGAACATTAGCTTGGAAGCGGTGAAATGTCGTACGAGGTGGCGAAATGACGTATGAGGCGGAGATTGTGATGAAAGCGGTGGATGAAGGGGAGGTGATATCAGACAACAGAAAGACGAAGTACACGAAAGAGGGGGCAACAATTATTTCTGAAGAGAAGGAAAGAGAAGGGAATTGGAATCTTGTATCGAAACAACATAGGGAAGCAGGAAAACAAGGGTACAAGAAGGGAGATGTGACAAGCTATCCAACCCTATTCGTTAAGGGTTTCCTAGATGGTTGGTTACCAATCAATTTTTCTAGTCTTTGGAAGGGTTGGATCGGTCATGGACGTAGCGTGACCTAGAAACAAGAACAATGGATCCTACAAGGATTTCGCTCTAGTCAGAATGAGCTTTGAGAAAGAGTTAGCTATGACAATACTGACCCTTCATGGCGAAAAATTTGGAGGCATCAAGATGCTGGTTTAGAGGGCGAGGTTTGGACCAGAACTCAAAGGAAAAGGAATAAGAGGAAAACCATACGAGTTAAAGAAGAACCAAGGCATGCAGAGGATCACCATCCTAGATTGTCCTCGCCAACAGAATACAATATCGTATAGGGAGGCGCTTCTCAAAACGAACAAGTCAGAGCAGTGCAATCCAAAGGTGAGAAAGAGAGAGGAAAGGGAGAAGACCGATTCAGAGGAGTCGGTCGTGTACATCAACCAAGACCAAATCGAACGATCCACCGATGACCTCAGGGATTCGGTGGTGGCAATCACTAAAGAAGGGGTATCGATAGTTGAAGTCATAAGTTGGATCGATGAATGTTGCAGGGTTCCGGTGGAAAGCTATATGATCAAACCTATCAGCTTCAACGAACTATGGATCAGGTTGTCTCCTGGGATTAATCTGGATCTCTTGATAATGGCAGGGACATTACATAAAGAAGGGCCGATATCCAGAATTCAGAGATAGAATTCTCCGCATTTGGAAGTGAAGATGTATGGATTTTGATTTGGTCAGTTCCTTTGGAACTCTGGTATGACGAATTTTTTCATATAGCTGCATCCAGATTGGGAGACTTCATAGAACCGGATCCCAAGACAGATTGGAGAAGAAATGGGGGTAATGAGGAAGGGAGATCTGTTGCCTCCATATATTTAGGTAATGGCGGATGGTAGAAAATTGCTTCTACTGGTGTAACAGGAAGACAGACGACCCCATTGCTCGATGGGTTGATCTTTGGAGGTCAAAAAATTCAAAATCCAGTTCGTCAGTGGTCATGGAAGGCAGAGACAAGGAAGAAGGTGCAAGTTTTCCATACTCCACCAAAGCATCAACCCGACAGGACTTCACGATGGCGTACATTGTTGGAGTATCAGTTCACTAAAACGTTACGTGTCATGACCCAAGCAGCAACAACGCCGAACTAGTCATATCAGAGCAAGGACGTCTGACACACGCTACCTTTTTCTCAGAGGAAGCCACATGTCACTCATCCAAGGGTTGATCTCTTCCCGATAAGAACTTTTGGATGGATGAGATCTCACCACGATCTCGTCATTTTCCAAGAAACAGAGACACCTGTCTTCACATTGGGGAAATCACCAGCCGAAGCAAAATCGACTTTACAGATGTCGATGTTCGGGAGGCTTTGGACTCGACGAGTCGCGTCGACTTTAGTTTCAGTTACGATTGGGACGCCTCGTTAACTCCAAACCAGAATAAGTTAAATGAGGACCTTTTATTAATATGGTCGAACCAAATCCAATTCGTTGCATCAGGCCCGAGTCAAGGAGAGCCTCTTTTCCGAGTCGGCGAACCATCTCATAACTTTCGGCTCTAATTTTAGCGGTGTGGCCAACTCTTCAGTCTTCATGGTGGAAGATGAAGCATCATCAGAATTAGACAGGGATTCCCTTTCTCGACACTCGGAGGGGACGAAATCTCTCGACTGTTCAACACCCCTCTCAAACATGTCCAGGGATGACATGCCCGACAAGGCTCGCGTTACTCTATTTCATGAAGATGACGCGGAAGACATCATCAAGGTAGAACCTCTTAAGTTTCGGGCGGGAAGAATAACAGATTGGGAGGAGATCAAACAGCCGGTCCAGACATGATAGCTCAAAGGGCCACTTTGATAAACATTATTCAGAAGAAGCGGTGGATAAGGGAAGCCATGGGCCACGTCGACAGATCCATCTGTTTATCCTTCGGAGATCACCCAGAAGACTTTTTAGCTTTGTTCCAATGCATTGAATCTTGCGGGCATCCTCTGATTGGTACTAGATCACCCAAGAAATCCATTCTCAAATCGAGCAGCAACTAGGATTCCAAACAGTAACAACCAAGTTCCGTCTCATCCACTAGGGCTCATTCGGGAGCAACTAGGATTCCAAACAGAAACAACCAAGTTCCGTCTCATCCAGTGGGGCTCATTCGGGAGGAACCAAGCGAAGTCAACGGGGAAGATCGGTTTCCTAAATGAAGATTCTTTCATGGAATGTGGGAGGGATGGGATCAAGGTAGAAGAGAAGGCTTATTAAAGACATCTATGGGAGAAGCGGGTCAGATGTAATCTGCATATAGGAAACGAAGATTCCAAATTTCAACGACAAGTTAATGGGTACTTTGTGGAAGGCCAAAGACACGAACTGGGTGACTTTAAATGCTACAGGTAGCTCGGGAGGCATTCTCGTGGCCTGGAAATCCTCGTCTTGGTCTATGGAGCAGAGCTGGTTCAGAGCTTTCTCAATTTCGGTCATTCTCAAAGAGATTTGTTCTGATTTCAGATGTTTAGTCACCTCTGTTTATGGTCCTAACCAAGAAGATAGAAGAAATGTGTTTTGGACGGAGCTGAATGAAGCCAAGCAGAAGTTCAATGGGCCTTGGTGTGTAGGGGGAGATTTCGACACAACGCAATACGCATAGGACAAATCAGAGGGGGGGTGTATCTCCAGCCATGCAATTCTTCTCAAGTTGGATCGACGATCAAGAATTGGTGATCTTCCTTTGACCGGGTCCAGATTCACCTGGTCAAATGAATGGGCTAACCCAACTCTTGCTAGGCTTGACAGATTGCTGGTTTTGGCAGATTGGATAGAAGCGTTCCCATTAATCTCTCAATCTATCCTTTCGAGACCCACTTCTGATCACAGCCCGTTCCTTCTTTCAGCAGACGTTGAAAACTGGGGTCCAAAACTGTTCAGATTCGACATTTCCTGGCTAAAGATTGAAGGTTTTCAACAACTTATTCGTGACTAGTGGTCAAACATTAAAGTGGAGGGATATGCAGGATTTAGACTGTGCAGGAAGTTAAAACTCTTGAAAATCAAGATGAAGGAGTGGAAATTAGCTGAGCTTCACAAGAGGGAGCATGAAACGAATGGTATTCTTCTCGAACTGCAGTTAGTCGATTTTGAAGCCGAAAAGGATCAGATTTCATCAGAACAGCAAGTTAGAAGATTACAACTTATCCAAAACTATTCAACTAGGGTCCTTGAAGATGAAATTTCTTGGAGACAAAAATCCAGAAGCAAATGGATAAAGGAGGGAGATAAAAACACAAGAATTTTCCACTCTATGGCCTCTGCTGGAGCTAGAAATAACAAAATTATCAGTCTAGTGGTTGACGGTACTCAAATAGAGGACAAAGAGTGCATAGCTAATGGGATTATTCACTATTTCAGAAACTCGTTTAGTGATGAAGGATGGGTCAGGCTGAAGTTAGATCACCTCCAATTCAATTGCATCTCAGAAGAAGATAGCAGGCATCTTGAATCTCTTTTTTTGCTAGAAGAAGTTAAAGGAGCGATCAATGATCTAGAAGGAGACAAGGCCCCAGGTCTAGATGGTTTCCCAATCATTTTCTTTCAAACTTTTTGGGAATCTTAAAGGGAGACATTTTGGGTTTCATATTAGAATTTCATGACAAAGGGCGATTATCAAAAGAATTGGGGGCTTCTTTCATAGTGCTCATCCCAAAAGGTTCAGGTGTAGAATCCTTGATAGACTACAGACCGATCAGTCTTATGGGGGGCCCCTATAAGATTCTGGCTAAAGTTTTGGCGTCCCGTCTCAAAGGAGTGTTAGGAAAGATCATTTCCGACAACCAAAGTGCATTTATTCCGGGTAGATAAATCACCGATGGAGCCCTAATAGCTTTCGAATGCTTGGACTCGTGTCACCGGTCGTAAGGGTCTCCTATGTAAGCTCGACCTTGAAAAGGCTTACGATCATGTAGACTGGACTTTCCTGCAGTACATGTTGAATTGAATGGGCTTTGGGGAAAAGCGGATCGGATGGATGGGGGAATGTGTTTGCTTTGCTTTTTTCTCCGTATTACTTAATGGATTTCCAAAAGGATTCTTTAGTAGTTTTAGAGGTTTGAGACAAGGTAACCTATTGTCCCCATTTCTATTTCTCATAGTCGGCGAGGCCTTATCTAGAACATGGTATTCCAAATTGGTTACATAATGGCCGTTACGTCACGGTAATGGTCATAACTGTTATGCGTTACGGGGTTGAAACGGCTGTTACAGAAAAACATGCCGTAACGGTCCCATAACGGACCTGTAACGGTCCAGGAAGTACATTTTTCAAAAAATAAAAAAATGGCCGCAACGGCTGATACGGGGGCTGTAACAGCCGTTACAACCCGTATCATAACGGTAACGGTAGTGGCCATTACGGCCATCGTTACTGTTATGGAACACCTTGATCTAGAATGTTGACAAAGGGTCAAGAAGAAGGCATTGTCAGTGGCTTCAGGGTGAACGGTATGGAGAATTTAATATCGCATATTCAGTTCGCCGACGACACACTTCTATTTTGTGAAGCAGATCTGACTAAAGTAAGCAATTTGCGCACAATAGTTAGATGTTTCAAGGCTGTTTCGGGCCTCAAAATCAATCTTGCAAAATCCAAGATGTTTGGGGTAAACATGGAGGAAGTTGAGATACAAAGATATGCTAAACATTTTGACTGCCCGATGGGAACTCTCCCGACAATGTTTGTCGGTCTGTCTCATAGAAAGATTCGAGAAATATCTAGCTAGGTGGAAATGCAGATACCTATTGTTGGGAGGTCGGCTCACTCAGATAAAATTGGCATTATCAAATTTGCCCCTCTATTTCATGTCCTTGTTCAAATGCCCGGCCTCCATTCTGCTAACTCCTGAGAGGCTTAGAAGAGATTTTCTGTGGCATGGTAAGGAGGATAAAAAATTCCATTTGGTTGAATGGAAGGAGGTGTGCAAGAAAATGCAAGATGGTGGTGCAGGCATTAGAAATCTAAAATCTATGAACCGGACTCTTCTGGGCAAATGGTTTTGGAGACTCGGAACAGAAGAAGGAACATTGTGGAATTTGCTTACCAAGGGCAAGTATGGCAGCTCAGAGGGAGGCTGGTGGACAAAAGAATCTACTGCTTATAGAGCCTCTGCTTTATGGAGAGGAGTTCTTTCTTCTAAGAGGGAGGTGATCAAAGGTATTGGTATTGACATAGGAAAAGGTGACAAAACCCATTTCTCGGAAGACATATGGGTGGGGGACTCATCTTTAAAAGAAGATATCCCAAATAATTTTTGCCTTGCTCCTAATCAATCCATCAGGGTGGCTGACAGTTTCTCGATCATAGGGATGTAACAGTGTGGAATCCCACTTGCAGAAGAAATCTCCAAGACTGGGAGATCGAAGAATATGCGGGACTGCTTAGCCGTATCAACAGTTGCAAGATTGATCAGGAGAGAGAAAGATTAAAATGGAGATTTGACAGATTGGGCTTCTCGGTTAAATCTTTGTACAGTTTCATTGACAGGAAGTCATCCTCGGTAGTCAAAGCTAGGACAGATCAGGTGTGGAAATACAAAGTGCCCCCAACGATAACAGTGTTTGGCTGGTTAGTTGGGAAGAACAAAGTGCTGACTGTTGACAATTTGAGGAAAAGGGGTATGACCATTACAAATATGTCTTTGTTACATGGCTGAAGCAGAATCAGTGGACCACCTCTTTGTCCATTGCCTGTTCATAAACCAGGTGTGGATAGCTATCCTTCAATCTTTCAACATATCCTGGGTTTTCCCTGAATCTTCAAACTGTTTGCTAAAAGCTTGGCATGGGCCCAAGCTAGGAAAAGAAAGGACCACGGTGTGGAGAATGTTTCTTATGGCTGCTTGGTGGTCGGTGTGGGAAGAAAGAAACAGGAGATGTTTCAATGGAGTATCCAACTCGGCAGTTTCAGTAGTTCAGAAGGTGCAGCAGTATGTTGTTGAGTGGGCTTCTTACACTGTTAATATAAAGAGCTGTAGTCTGTTTCATGTTGGAGGATAATCTCCTCGCTTCCTCAGCAAGTTGATCCTCTCTTTTTGTGTTCCTTTCTTCTTATTAATATAATTATCGTTACCTCTCAAAAAAAAATAAAATGCAATCACTAGAGTTGAAAAGGGTAGTGGCGGAGCTTCAATATGTGATAAAATAATGGAATAATTGCATTCATGTTGTTTCACAGGTGTTTTTGAGGCATGCAGAATCCAGTTTTCTGTTAAGGGTTGACATTTGTGCACAGTGTGCATTGAGAGACAGCACACATATTTCTCCAATTGCCCAAAGACGATTGGCAGGAACTCAACACTTGCAAATGGGACTTTAAAGTTTTGCTCTCAAAACACATATTGCAATTTCCACTATTTTGGATGGTTGAAGATGTACAATTGATACTTAGCAAACACTGTGTGTGCAGTCTTTTCCCTTTCTTTTATGGACCTTATCTTTATTGTTGTGTCCAACTTTTCCTTATAGTATGCCCGAGTAACCAAGTTCATGAAAATATCCTGCATTAGTTTATTCATGTCCTTAAAGATGCATTGTAGTGATTTATTTTTTCTCATCTACATTTGCTTGATTTGTACCACCACTATTTTGATCCCACAATTGTGCAAAATTATCAGGTGAAGGGTCCTACTGGTGAGCAGATTCATGATTCTCGTGACAAGACTAGCGAGAAGTTTGAATTTGTAGTTCACAAGAAAGGTCTTCACCGATTCTGTTTCACTAACAAGTCCCCATACCATGAAACTATAGATTTTGATATCCATGTTGGTCATTTTGCGTATTTTGATCAGCATGCCAAAGATGGTAAGCACTCTGCCTTTATGATTTATTTCAATTGCCTTAAATGCAGAACCAGAACCTAACTTTTCTGGAATTTCCCCAGAGCATTTCAACCCTTTATTGGAACAAATTGCGAAGCTGGAAGAGGCTCTATACAATGTGCAATTTGAGCAGCATTGGCTGGAGGCTCAAACTGACCGTCAAGCATTGGGTATATCTTAAATCCTTAATTCCTTTCTTATGAACGGTGGAAACAGAAGTGGCTGACTAATAACCAAATGTTTGTTTCTAGCTTTTACACTGAATCAGGAAATGCCCATGTTTCCAAAATAGCTTAGGTGCTGTTCCACCTGACCCTATAAACCGTTGATTGATGCACTAGGTGACAAAGCCAGGGCAAAAATTTGTGGGTGCTGCTTGGATGAACCATGGTTCAAATGTCATGTTTATTAAAGTTCATAGCTTTTTATGATGGTAAAAAGTGCTTGAGAGGAAAGGTCTATGAAAATGTCTGTAGATTTTAGTTTCATTGATGGCAACCATTTTATTAGTGGAGGAAAAGGCAAATTGCGGGAGGAAAGACTAATTCCTCATTCACCAACTTTGTCATGTAGCTCCCTCAGCTAAGTAGCTAAGCCTAAAAAAACATCAGCCTCAGTATCGGCAAAACTAGTAGAAAGTGGAGTGATCAAGGGTGAAGATAAGGAAGGATGAAAGGAGGAGGGAGAAAGGAGAAAGGATGGAGAAAGAGAGTGTGTTAGGGCTTTAATGTTGTGTGTTAGCCTTAATGGACTAACATTATCTCCTTAAGATTATTCAAATATACAGTACACTACAGACCATAGGAAACAATGCTTGCAGACGCAAACAAAAGAATACATAAATACTTATATTTCTCCACACCCCCTCAAGTTGGAGCATGAATGTCTTTCCTTCTTTCTTTTTTTTTTGAAACGATGGTAATTTTATTGCAGAAAGACCAAAAGGCCAAAAAATACAGCAAAACAAAGAGAAGAAAACAAAAGAAAGAAAAAGAGTAGACTACAAATCAGCCAAGCTGCTGCCTAGCTGATATGCCATGATCGCCTTAGCTACAATAGCCCATTGCTTCACTAGCTCTTTTTCCATGAACCCAACCTCTATTAACGATCTTTTCTGATTCCTAAAACATTGATTGTTCTATTCCATCCATAGAACCCAAATCCCTACCAGAATGCCTAGGCACCAAATCTTCTTCCCTGTTTTTCCTTTAACCCCACCATGCCAAACCTGGAAAAGCAAATCGACAGTACCCGACATGATCCACTGAATACAAGAATTGGAGAGAGCCCTTGTAACGCCAAATCCAACACCCAAGGATAGAGACTCAGATCTCGAGTTTGAGGGTGTTACATAAATAATGAACGAATGCTTCATCACCACACTCAAAAAAAAATTCAAACCACATTCACATTCACATTCACACGGTATCCATTGCATAAAAGTAAGATAAACAGAACTCTGTAAATAGTGTTCCAATCATAAAATCAACTAAATTTGTCTTTAATTGTCTAATCTAGTGGTCATCTAATGGACCTTATTACATCAATACTTCAAACTTAAAACAAAAAGGAAATCTAAAAGATGTCTCGTAGAACTCTTCCTCTAGAAACGCCACCTCTAAATCATCACCTGCAACTATTTGTTTTCCCATAACAAAGGGTTAGCTATAAAAGCCAGTGAGATAGCCTTGTACAATTTAACACATGTAATCGAATTCACATTGCATAAAGAGATTTTCATTAAATACATTTAAAAGAGTTTTTAAACCAAGAGATCCATAAGCCATGTCTTTCAAAATGCATAAGCAACACAAATAACATATCTCCATCGTAAAGCACATCCTAATCAGAATTTTCATTATTCTTTTAACTTAGGGCATGTCTAGTAACACTGAAAAAAAATCCCAGAATGCGGAACTTAGAAAGTGCTCCGTGTTAAGCGATGTTTGTTAACACAAAACATGGAAATCACTTCGTGATTTTTGTAGAATTTTTTTCGGTGAGGGAGGTCCGGCTTAATGGTGAATACGGAATGCGCTATGCAAGTCCTTCTTTAAAAAAATTGCTTCCAAATTTATCCCTATGCATGTTGCTAAAGAGATTTTCTCTCCGAATTGCGTAATACACAACCCAACTTTTAACTTGTAGAACTTCTCAGGCCCCATCACGATTTGTGTTAGGTCCACATTGTCCATCAACTTTTTCAGATCATTCTAGAGGATAAGCCCAAAAAATGAGGCACATCCAAAGCTCAAGTGGACCACACCACAGAAAGCAGTTGGAATTAAACGGCTACCATTGAAACCTTGCTAGGGTCCACTGTGAGGTTTATTTGCCATCTAACCTCTTCATGAGGTCACACAGACCTGGATGAAAGGAAAACACAAATATCAGCTTGTTTAGAGCTTTTTGTGGCCCGAAGAAGTTTTCAATGGTAGGCACCCAATTCCCACATTTTCCTATAGTGTGGCCCACTTGAGTTTTGGATCCGCCTCATTTTTTGTTTCTTGTCCTAAAATGAGCTTACAAAATGAATGGACCTGGTGGATTTCCCACAAACATCACTGTGGGCTCCATCTAGTATCCCAATGCAAGAAGTTTTCGCGAAAGGCTTTAGTAGGAAATCCACATTGGATTGCATAGATGCTGCAAGTAGTGGAAGTGGATTGCATGGTGTGCCACACACTACTGACCTGACGTCACCAAGTTATGTGGGCCCCACCATAACGTGTGTGTTATATCAAAATTGTCCATCTATTTTGTGAGATCATTTTAGTGCATGAGACTAAAAAAGAGGCAGATCCAAGTCTCTAGTGAACCACACCACAAGAAAACAGTGGTTATTGAACACTCACCATTAAAAACTTCTTATGGCCCACTGTAATGTTTATTTACCATCCAACATGTTGATTAGGTCACACATACCTAGATGAAGGGAAAACACAAATACCAGCTTGATTAGAGCCTTCTGCGGGCCAAGGAGTTTTAAATGGTAGGCACCCAATTCCCACTGTTTCCTGTGGTGTGGCCCACTTGAGCCTTAGATTTGCCTTGTTTTTGGTCTTATGCCCTAAAATAGTATGAAAAAAAATATGGATGGTGTGGATTAAACATATACGTCACGGTAGGCCCCATAGAGCCCCTGACAGGACCGTCCATCTTGAGCTTGGTGCAGGCGTGGCTTCGATGGATCCCGGATCCTCACAAGATTGCCTACTAACGCTGGTAGCGGATTAGGTGTTACCCGTGTAACAACTTAGTGGGTGTCACCTTTAACACAAGAAATAATCGTGGTTGAATACCCACCATTAAAAACTTCAAGGGGGCCACCAAAATATTTATTTGCCAACCTGTTGATATGGTAAAAAAGACTTGGATGAAGAGACCACACAAGTATTGTAACGCCTTGAAAATTGAGGGTTGAGCAGAATCTCAGCTCCCGAGTTCCAACGCATCACTTATGCAACATAGATAATGATAATTGAATGTTGTTCGTATTAGTATATTAAACATGAGTGAGATTATACCAAAACAGCATATCATACTCCAGAGACGGTTAAATTTTGCAAGTGGAAGACTGTGATAGATATATAAAATATATAAACTGTTGTAAGTTTCCAAAGTGTGAACATGTTACCAGGTTAAATATATTCATGTATACTCCACGAATGAACAAAATGAATATACATGGGTGTTCCAAAAGTGCAAAATAACAGGTGTATTAGCATCTAATCAGCAACCTTGTAACCCCGTCGATCAGAACATGGTCTACATAGACCCGCCTAATAGCTGTATATATGAGAAACCCTCATCATCATAAAAGTCCGGCTTTGCTTCATAAGCATCGTCATCATCTGAAACTAAAATAGGGTTTGGTAGGTATTTAAAACATCGTCCCGTAACGTGGGAGTGAGTGATCAACTCAGTGGAACAATAAAGCAAATGTTAACATGTTATCAATTCAGTTAAGCAGTAATGATAACGCAATACAACAATCAGGTCTTAAGTACTCTT
Source organism: Magnolia kwangsiensis (assembly GCA_037074715.1). Taxonomy (NCBI): domain Eukaryota; kingdom Viridiplantae; phylum Streptophyta; class Magnoliopsida; order Magnoliales; family Magnoliaceae; genus Magnolia; species Magnolia kwangsiensis. The sequence goes on from CM073575.1 coordinate 160,594,384, forward strand.
GTTAATGCAAGAATGATATGAAATAATGATGTATGCCCTCGCCTACGCTCCCTCAACGACTTCATCTCACGATTGCAGTATGAAACACTTCCTTAGTGCTTGACCTGCTACGCCAAACGCACACGTAATGCGGTGCATGTACGTGATTAGCCAGGTTCTTACTTAGGTTTATTCATACAACATGATTGAGAAGCTAAGGTACCTTCCTTATATCAATTTCCAAACAATGATCCATTCTAGGGTCGTAAGTCCTAGTAAATCTCATAGATGTTGTGGTTTTAGGTCACTACAAAGAGCTCATCACATGGTCAGTGTAGGCTTAGTTTATACTCTAGTCGCTACAGAAAGGCTCGTCGCCTCAACGCAGCCTCAGAGTATGCTCGATGACACTACAAAGGGCTCGTCACCTGATCAGTGTAGGCCGACAGCTCAAATACAGTGTCTCATACCACCGTATTTGGCTCACGAGTCTGAGTTGCTCATTGGTCACTACGGGGAGGCTCGTTGACCCAATGTAGGCCGACAGCACGACTATGGTGTCCCATACCACCATGTCCGGCTCATGAGTCTTAGCGGATCGAGGTACCAAGGTTAAACGGGATTTTCATTGGTAAGTTGGTACCTTAGATTCAAGCAGTAGCGTCCATATATGGTGAACACATAATATGCTAATCGGGTTAATAAGTTCGATTGGTACGAGCGTAAGCTGAATTAATGACATGAAGCGCTAACCACTGTCGATAATCATCGTACGACTCGGATTCACCGAACGCATCAAATGTGGTGAGACTAGCTCGGCCACTCAAACAGGAATTGTTACCGATTGCCTGGACTACGTCGTAGTCCCAATCACAGTCAAATACAATAGGCATTCCTATGTACTAATCAAAATAGCATGTAGCAACCAATTCAACTATAAATCTCATATAAGCATGTTAACGAACACGTAGAGTACATGTCACCATACATAAGCATTCATCCATAAATTACGGAGTAGCAAGATAGATTACATAAAGGAAACGGTAACTATATACAAGGTAATTGAGAAACCCATCTCAATGGCCTCATTAAATACATTTCAGTGAGCATTTACTCATTCAGGCATCTTATCAAACACTTAGGCTACACACTTCACATACATATAATAAATTTGTTAAAACACATATTATAGCAAATCCTTTCACAAGGGAGTTGCCACACGTACAACAATCATGTATTCTCAAATATTAATCATAACAAGCACAAATAATCATTCCATATTCATTTAATCATTTCAACAAACACCTAGAATGCATTAAAATCAACGTAGTTTACATATATATGTAAAATAAGAAAAACATCGTATCTAAGCATATGTGACAGCAATCAAGTCAGTTATAAACCATTACTGACATTGAAACCCTTGAAAACTATAACCAAAACGTTTATAGTCCACACCTTTCGCCGGTAGACTCATAACGAGCTCGGTTTGAACACGATGTCTTTGTTTACGGAAAAATGACCACCTGCAGCATGAAATAGGTTAGCTACTTCACCCTTTACTCTATTTGAATCCCTAAAACAGGTTAGGGTTAGGATTTCTTACCTAAGAACGGAGTCGGAATCGCCGGAATAGCGATACAGAAGCAGTGGTTAAGCACGAGGAGTGGCAATGATCGAATCCCAGGAACAACTCCAACTCTCTCTCACTTTCTCTCTCTTTCCTTCTCTCTTTGCTCTCCTCTCTCCTAGGTTTCCAAATTCGTATGGAATGAGAGGGGTGGGTTTAGGCCTTTATATAGGCCCAGAACTGATCTTAATGGCCCCAGGGCCATGGTATACTTAGGTTATAGCCAAATACGGGCTGTTTCGGTCCAATGGAGATGTTCTGAAGGCCCCTTTTCTACATGCGGTTGGACTTGAGCTCTCTGACCATGGATCTAGATCAGGCTAAGTTTTCGACCCGATCGGATCAGTGGATCGGCCGCGGGGGACCAGTTTCAGTTCAATTGTCACCGGTACTCAATCAGGGCCACAAGTGCACTGACCTGTGTTGGAAATTTTTCCTGATCCAAGGGTGTAATTGAGTCAGATTCTGACGGTCTGAATCCTTAGATTTGGCCTGCAAGCGAACCGACTCAATTCACTTAAGTTTCAATTCATTTCCTAAGGGTATTTGCGTTTTCTCACACACTTCGCTCCGGGCCGAAGTAAATAGCTTAGGGATACTATCTAGACTTGATTTTCGAGATAGTTGTCAAGTTCAGGAAGGCGGTCATAAATGTATAGCTTTGGGGCAATCAGACTTTTGACGCGCGGTCCAGATCCGATACGGAGTTTTGGCGTGCTCCTGAGAGCAACCGGGTTTTGAGATGGGTCCTAAGTTTCAGGGTAATGTAGCATCAATGATTCTACACGTTTTGGGTCTTACAGATCGTATTTAAAGTGGTTCGAGCTAATTCTATTGATTGTTCAGTTTAACACTTATCTAAATCGTGTCCTAATTACGACAGAATAAGGTCCTAGGGTAGTTCTACGTCCCTTTCTGACACTTTTAGTTGGTATATTATTTTAATTATTTTTCAAGTAGTTTGTCATCAAGTCCACTTCATCCCTACCAAATTTCATTAGATTTCGTGTCGTAAAAAAATTCTAAAAATTCCAGGAGCAGCTATCCAAACTAATGATTTTCGAACAGTTGTCACAACGACCTATATTTAACTATATTAAATATTTTATTATATATTTTACTTATTTTTATATGAAACTAGACTTATCAAGCTTCAATTTGGCTTTTGAATCACCTAAATCGGAGTTACAACGAGGGAGATATGACTTTTTGAAGTCAGATAAAAATTGAAGAAAATGGGTAAAAGGGGGATTTGAGACTTTGGGATTGAGTTCCGAGAAGTCAATTAAAGTGTTATGATCGACTTATTGCCCAAGGACGTCTATTTTCAAGTTGGCAAAAATCTAGAATGTTACAAGTATCAACTTGATCCAAAACTTTTGTGGCTCAAGAGAAGTTTTTAATGGTTGATTACCACTGTTTCCTATATTATGGTCCACCTGAAGTTTGGATCTACTTCATTTTTGGGATCATATCCCACAATGAGTTTTCAAAAAGGATGGACCGCATGGATATAAGGCACATACATCATGGTGGGCCCCATAGTCACGGATCCCACCCATATGTCCAAACAAGAGTAGGGGCAAATGTGTCAAATTAATAGATTCCGGACATTTCAGATGTTTGTTAACAAATGGATTGTTTTAGATTCTGAAACTTCTTTTAAACAGATATCAAACAGGTTTCTTGACTTCATATTCAAATTTTAGATTCCAACTTCAGACTTCATATTTAACAAACAGGCCCTTATTTGGCCAACTATTTCAATATCCTACCTCTGCTGACAACGGGAACCTATTGTATGATGCTTCATTGATGCAGGATGGATGGTTTAACCTAACATTGGACAATAAAATCAAATAACAGATTAATAAGAGAAGTCAAAACATGAAATAAAACTAACCTATCACAAATATAAAGAATTCCAATATTAAATATGCCCTAGTTCGAACCAAACAATAATCTTGCAATGAGATCTTAGAAGATATTAATCAATCAGGACCTATGGAAGGTAGAACTTCCATTTAGCATAGGGATTAACCTTAATCAGTATTGAAGTTGTCGGTATCATTACAAGTTTCATTGGTCGAAGATAAAGATATAATATCATTATTGCCGATAACTGGAAATGTAGGGAAAAGGGGGGAAAGGTGGAATTTTTCAGTGAAACTTTAGGACTTGCCCAAATACACATATTTGCATATTTAGGTATAAAAATTATAAAAAGAATGCATCAAATAGTAAGTTTTCATTAATGGGGCTAAAAAAGCATACGTTGCCATAAAAAATCACTTGAATAGTAACCAAAATGAGTTTACATAATATAAATGTTGCTAGCATACAATAATTAACACATGTAAAAGTAAATGAATTCAAAGTACACATTTGCGGATACCTTTGAGACCAGGTTGTTTTCTACTTCCCTCGTGCGGATGGCTTGGATCATGCAACTGTTGCTATCAAACAACCAACATCAGTTGGGCCACTGAAAGAAAAAAGGGAAGAAGAAAAAAAAAAAACCAGAAGGACGTGGATTGTATATTGCCCCTTTCCATTGCCATTCACTTTTTTTCGCCAAACCCTCATCGAAGATCTCTTTTTTTCACCTTAAACATAAGATGAAAATGAAAGAAGGCAGAATTGGAATAAGTTTGATGAAGATGATGGCGACCAATACCTAAGGTTAAGAAATTAGCAAGTTGATCTTGGTATTTTTTATAAGACATGAACCTCCCTTGTGGACACTATCTTCTCTCGAATAAAATGACAATCAGCTTCAAGGTGCTTCGCACAGGCATAATATACTGGGTTAAAAGAGAGATGAATTGCAAGCAAGTTATCAAATGAACTATCATCAGAAGAGGAACATGAACACACAACTCTGTCTCCTTTTTTTTTGAAGGATTAACGCGCAACTCTGTCTGTAGGGACTTCAATGGAAGTCACAAACACCATGAGCCATAACTCGATAATCTACTAAGTATTGGAAAATGCAACAACAAGTTAGTTTTTATTTTTCCATGTAACAAGGTTGCCCCCGGCTAGTGTACAATTAGAGATGTACACGAGCCGAACCAAGTCGAGCTTGGCACAACTCAACTTGGTTCGGCCAACAGCCTACCCCAGCTTGAGTTTGGCTCGGCTCAGTCCTCGAGCCTGACTGGCCAACTCAACTTGGTTTGGTTAGCAACTTGGGCCAGCTTGAATCGAATTTGAGCTCGAGCTTTTGAGTTGAATGTTTTTATACAAGTGGGCCCTTTTCTTATATTATATATAATATAATATATAATCTATTAATTAAGTTATATAATATTATATAACTTACTTAAGTTAATTAAGTTATAAATATAATATTATATAATTAAGTTATAACTTGAGTTGAGCCGAACTGAGTCAAGTTCGAGCTGAGTCGAGTCAAGCTCGGCTCGAAATTCTTTCAAGCTCAAAAAATCAGCTCGGCTCCGCCCAAACCCAACTTATCCGAGTTGAGTGAGTTAACTAAGCTAGCTTGGTTCGTGTCCAGCTCTATGTACAATAGCATACGATAGACATATTCTACTGAGAACCAACCCAAATATTGCTTATATATTCTTCAACATCTAGTTGGTTGTGCTTGGAATAAAGATTCCCTCTACTAGGAGACCCTTTTAAATATCTCAGGATCCAGAAAACAACATCAAGGTGGCTAGAAGGGAGAGCATGTGTGAACCAACTAATAATGGGACTGCATACATGATGTCATATCTCATGATTATTAAATATGTAAGTTTACCAAGGTGGCCCTGCATGATAGACATCCCACATGATGGGCGGTCCACATCAAAGGTGCGCTCCACACAATGGACGATTGATGTTAAAGGTGGGCCCCACATGATGGACAATAACATTGATGGTGGGCCTCACATGATGGATGACCTATATCAAGGTGGGCCCCACATGAGGACAATTCACATTGAAGGTTGGCCCCTAATGATGAATGACCTACATCCAAGGTGCGTCTCGTTTGATGGATGACCCACTTTGAAGTTGGGTCCTGCATGATGGATGATCCACATTAATGGTGGGCCCCACATTATGGATAGTCCACATCCAAACTTGGCCTCACAAGGTGGATGGTCCACATTAAAGGTAGGCCCCACATGGGCCGTTCACATTGAAGGCAGGACCAAGGTGGGCCCAACATAATGAACAATCAACATCAAAGGTTGGGTCCATGTGATGGACGTTGGATATTGAGGGTGGAGTGAACAAACTCGAGGGATAGATACTTACATGATGTTGGAAACCAAACATACTTTTCTACTTTTTGGTTGATAAGTTATTTACCAGACATACTTATCTGCTATATAAGTAGAAACCAAGATAAGTTACTTGAGGCATAAGTAGCTTATGATCCAAACGCCTCCTAAGTGACTGGGCGAGTTGCTAACAGACAATAGATTAGGAGACAATTTTAGAACATGAAGAATGGACGATGAAGACAATGAAGGACATAGATTGACACTGTCAGTTCCCTTAACATGACTACATGATTCATCAACAATTTTTACACAATTAGAGTTAAACGTGGATGAATATGACGAAAAATGAGAATATATACACATCATATGATTGGATGCTTCAGAATCAATGATTCGTGATGAAATATTATGGTTATTGGACACTAGATTAGCAAAGATGGTGATACTTGGCTGACCTGCCAGAGATTAAGCACCTTAAAGAATAGTAAGATGATGATTGAGCTCAAAAATTTCATCCATGAGAAATTTGTGACAAACACCCGATGAATGCATAGCATGCGAGTCTATGTGAATAGGTCTCTTGATGTTCGGACTAGCAGAATGAGTTTGCTTTTGAGGATGGCTGACCAGATCCCAACACTTCTTTCTCATATGCCAAGGTCAACCACAGTGAGAGTACAAAGGCTTGTCTTTAACTCCAGTACAGGAACTACCACTACCATGGTTGATACTAGCACCTATATGACTACTGTTGTCACCATGTCCATGAAATCTTCGTTACATTTCCATTACAGTAGAGCACCACAACACCTACGAATTATAAACTTCAATATTATGAATCTGGTCCACATTAGACAACACTCACCACATGCCCAAGCATGCACTAATTCAAACCCGACCATTGACACTCCTCCACAAGTGAGCAAACACGCAATCCATCACACCCTTGCACCTTTTTTTTTTTTGTGGGGGTGGGGGTGGTGATTGAATTTTATCAAAGAATTGTTTGAAAAGACAAACAACAAGAACACATCAAAAGAGAAACAAATTACAACCCTAATACAGATTTTAGCCACGTTGAAATCAACTTGACTTAAACTAGCAACCCAGTCAAGGACATCTCTCTTAACTTTCCAGAGAGTTTCTTCCCAAGTCCTAGATTTGTTGCAAAAATATCACGAATTACACTCCAACCATAGATTTCATAGAACTACTAAGAAACACAATCTCCAAGGAGCACGATTGGATATCAAAGAACTGTATTTTATCAAAGAACTGTTTGAAAAGACAAACAGTAAGAATACATCAAAAATAAATTACAACCCCAATACAGATTTAGCCACGTTGAAATCAACTTGGCCTGAACTAGCAACCCAATCGAGGACATCTCACTTAACTTTCCAGAGAGTTTCTGACGGGGACATCATGCGCACACGCGCGCACACACTGCCCACATGCGCATGCACGCCACCCCCCTAAGCACGTACGTACGAAGGAGGGCCCCATTGTTGATCTGACTTGATGACGACGTCCAATGAGGGCCTTCTATTTAGAAGACAAAGTTTAATTCAAAAGAGTTGGCCCTATAGTCAAGAATAACCCATCATGGGATCTCGATCGTGGCTCACTAGTCGGATTAAGTTTATATTTTAAGTTTTACATATTTATATTATTTAGAATATCATGAACGCTTTAGATTTTTTTGATTGATTTTTATTTTAGTTTACTTCATCCCCAAGTAATAGGTTGCTCACATGGCGCGAGTTGTGGGGTATAGGGCTTTCCTATAAATAGGCAGCCCTTGTAGTTCTTTTCTTCATTGAAGTTGAACAAAAATTCCTGCATGTTTTTCTGCTCTCTGAGTTTCTGAGTTGTGGAAAAATTCATGTGGGTGTAAAGCCCTTCCTTTCGAAGGGCTAAATTCGAGTGGGTGCAAAGCCCTCCCTTTTCGAAGGGCTAACTACTGTGGTGCGAAGCCATGTTTATCCCAATCTGCCCCTTCATCTTATTTTATCGATTCCACGACCATCATCGCTTCAAATCTGCTTATTTTACAGCTGTTTTCCTCTCTACAACCAATTTCTAGAATTTGGCCCTGCAGGAGGGCCGAAACTTCGACGGAGCACTGCGCGTCGACCGTTCGTCGGATCGCCATAAAACTTGGAGGGTTTGGAGACTCCCCTGGCCGACCAAGGCTAATGAGTTTGTTTTGGGAAACAGGCCCCGCTCCCACATGCGGCCAGGCTCGTGCGCACGTGCACTGGTCCTGCCACTGTCCGCATGCGTGGACGTTTACTGATTCAGGTTTTTCTTCTTATTTTCTCCCTTTTATACCAGTTTTCATAAACCCTAGGCCTAGATTGCATTATCCCTAATTTATTTGCCCCTTTTCTCACCTTAGGGTTCCTTGAATTAAAATTGGGGAATCCCTTAGATTAGAGACTGATTACTATGCATGTGTGGCTGATTTCTATCTCCCTTTGAGCATCATTTGGTCCATGATTTTATTGATCCAGTCCTAGCCTGTGTAGCCCTGGACACATGCAGATTCCTCTTTACTTGAATGTTTAAGCTTTTTGTGTGGGATGTAAAATTATTATGTGATTGTTCTGAATTAGTATGATCTAAGCCTGAAATCTTTCATAACATATTTAAATTTCATGTTTCTTCCCAAGGCCTAGATTTGTTGCAGAAACATTGCGAATTACACTTTGACCATAGATTTCATAGAACTACTAAGAAACATAATATCTAAAGAGCACGATTGGATTTGGCTAGGAAAAACAGCATGCCACAACTGAAATAATTGGTCAATAGAGTAAGGCATCACCCGGGCTAGGCCGAAGATGTTGAGAAGATGAGACCAAACTTTCTGAGTGGAGCAGTGGATAAATATATGGTCGATTTTCTCAACGTTTTCCATGCATAGAAGGCATATGTTGGGGAGGATCATTGCTCTCTTCTGCAAATTATCAATAGTAATGATGCGCTTTCTACTCACGAGCCAAGCGAAAGAAGCCATCTTGGTGGTGCGTCATAAAACCAAAAAAGAATGAAAGAAACCACTGCCTCTAGCTTCTATTGATTCCCTGATATTTTAGTAAAAGGATTTGATAGAAAAAGGAACCTGAAGGGGATGCATTCCAAATCACTCCATCCGCAGATTTCGGGTAAGGATGGATGTTATGAAGACGTGCTAGGAGCGAGACGAGGTTGCCCATATGATGCAGGACAATGAACCACTTGCTCTATTAGCGTATGACGAATTAATATCTTTATCTCATAGCCTAGGCCCCACATCTCATGAGTTAAGACCTCGACCGAATCCCCCTCGTGGGCTCCAAATCACATGGGCCGCCCATCCTGAGTGTGTCCCCGCATCCCACGGGCTACCCCACTCGAGTCTGGTGTGAAATGTCCCTGCATTAATCACCTTCGATGAGGAGTCTCAAACATGAGACCTCTCCCATGGGCCCCAAATCACATGGGTCACCCACCCGGAGTGCGTCCCTCATCCCACGGGCTACCCCACTCGAGCCTAGTGTGAAAATGCCCCTGTATTAATCACCCCTGGTGAGGAGTCTCAAACACGAGACCTCCCACTCTGATACCAAATTTGATGCAGGACATGAAATTAAATGTGGAACAAGGAATGCCAAATCGGTTACGTATCGGCCGATACGGTCGATACATAACGGAAACGGTGGTGACCGTTACACGTTACGGGGTCGTATCGGCCGATACGGTTTTTTGTAGCCGTATCGGCCGATACGGGGCGTATCGGCCGTTACGGGCCCGTTACGGGCCGTTACAGGCCCGTATCGACCTTTTTCCATTTTAAGCTTTGTTTTTGCTTTTTTTTTGAAACCTCTTGCTTCCAAACTGTTTTTTATTCCTTTTACTACTAATTTCGAACAACTTTGGCTGAGTATTTGAGATAAAAATACATTATATTATGAATTTTCTTGAATCAAAGCTCGATGGGCCATTTTTCAGAAATTTGTCAAAAATATGTATTTATATATTTTTAATACGTTTTGTTGTTTTAATCATACCATATGATGTGTTAATCATAATAAAACATGTTAATGTGCATTTTACAGATTTTGGGTGTCATTTAATATTTTTTTTATATTTTTTTCTATTTACGCATGAATTTTGGCCCCTTTTTTTAAAATTCGAAAAATCAATTTTTAATGGTTGTATTGTTGTTTTAATTATGCCATTTGATGTGTTAATCATAGTAGGACATGTTAATGTGCATTTTACAGATTTTGGGTGCCATTTTATATTTTTTTTAATATTTTTTTCTATTTACGCATTTATTTTGGCCCTTTTTTTGAAAATTCGAAAAATCATTTTTTAATGATTCTTTTGCTGTTTTAATGATACTATATGATGTGTTAATCATAGTAGAACATGTTAATGTGCATTTTATAGATTTGGGGTACCATTTTATATATTTTTTTATATTTTTTTCTATTTACGCATGAATTTTGGCCCTTTTTTTTAAATTCGAAAAATCAATTTTTAATAGTTGTTTTGTTGTTTTAATCATGCCATTTGATGTGTTAATTATAGTAGAACATGTTAATGTGCATTTTATAGATTTGGGGTGCCATTTTATATTTTTTTCTATTTACGCATTTATTTTGGCCCTTTTTTTGAAAATTCGAAAAATCATTTTTTAATGATTCTTTTGCTGTTTTAATGATGTCATATGATATGTTAATCATAGTAGAACATGTTAATGTGCATTTTACAGATTTGGGGTGCCATTTTATATTTTTTTTTATATTTTTTTCTATTTACGCATTTATTTTGACCCTTTTTTTGAAAATTCGAAAAATCATTTTTTAATGATTCTTTTGCTGTTTTAATGATGTCATGTGATGTGTTAATCATAGTAGAACATGTTAATGTGCATTTTATATATTTGGGGTGCCATTTTATTTTTTATTTTTACATTTTTTTCTATTTATGTATGAATTTTGGCCCTCAAAAATAATTGCAAACACCTAAATGTAAGATATTTTCATATTACATTCATTCTAATATATCTATCATTGATAGTAGATAGTTAGAAAATTAAATACATGAATTTTGTAGTCAAATTCAAGTTATCTGGTGCATAAATTCATCAGACAGTCCGATACAACTTCTGACCAAAGAGTGGACCGTTACACCACCATAAACATGTTCCAATTTATAAATGAATGCATATTTGGAATGCTTAGAATATTTCGGATTTAATCCATATTTTTTCATATTTTTTTGGCAAAAAAAAAATTTTGCGCCGTTATGGGCCGTTACGCCCCCGTATCCGTATCGGTTTCAAAGGGCACCGTTACGCCAACCGATACCGATACGGGACACCTTGATGTGGAATGCAAGAAATCAAGCTCATGATTATACCAATTTAAACAGTTACAAAATTCCACATCCTACATACTATCAAACATTCAAAAAGGGGAATCTATGGGGGTCCAAGCCTACACAAGTTTAGGGCGGGATCAAATAAAATTATCAACCAAACAAGCCCAAAAAAGTAAGATTCATCCATTCTTGTAAAGGATTGTTCCCCAATTCAAGAGATTCACCATGTTTCAATTCGGGGGAAAATTTAGGGCTCAAATTTGGAGAAAATTGGGATTTGAGATTCTTTAGGGTCAAGGATCTGGATTTAAGTCTAAAGAGGAGGAAAATAGAGTAAAAATAGAACCTGAGATGAGCCACGTGCGTGAACAACAGTTGGCCTTGGGCACACGTGCGTGACCACTTGTCCGCACGTGTATGGGGCCCACAAAGTTGGAAGTCGACTCCTAAGCTAGGATCGGCCAGGGTAGGACTGCCTCCATGCCAAATTTCGTGTCGATCCGTTGCGCGGTTTGTGCGTGGTACTCCGTCGAAGTTTCAGCCCCTCAAATGGGCTAGAATTTGAAATTCTGTTTGTGTACTGTTATAGGATAGAACTTGGATACGAAAGAGGGTGAATCTTAAGGTGGAAGGGATGTAGAGGATGATGGATGTGGGGTGTAATGAACTGGGGATGATTTGGGATGGTTGTGGCTTCGCACCACGGTAGTTAGCCCTTCGAGGAAGGGAGAGTTTTACACCCAATTTGTTTCTTCAACCCAAAGAGATAGAGAAGAAGAAAAACTCATGATTTTTATTCATAAACTTCATTGAAAATACCTACATGGGGTTGCTTATTTATAAGAAAACCTTAAACCCCAAAAGACAATTTTACCGTTGCGCCATGTGCGCACACTAATACTTAAAGCTGAAGTAAATAAAATAATAACTAGCCTAAGCAATCAAAGCTGTTTATGATGTTTCTAATAACGAGAATAGCCAAAACTCAAAATCCTAGATTATTTAAGGTAGCGGGCCATGATCATGAGATCCGATAGTAGAATCTATATGATGATCGGGTCCACTCCAATGCTCAATAGTGCAATCCTTAATTGTAAGGCCCTCCAAAGATGTCATCATCAATCCAAATCAAAATTGGGGCCCGCCTTCTCCTCGAATACGTGCATAGGGTGGGGGGCGTGCGCATGATGTCCCTATCACCATCTCATTATCTGTCAATTGTCTGTGACACTGGGGGCATCAAGCCCCACTTCCTACCTCGGAAGAGAAACAACTCACCACAGAAATATTCAGCAAAGGCGATAAATTAGCTATGGATAGGAAATCCGATTTCAAGGGCCTATCTCCGCACCACGGATCCTCCCAAAACTTGATTCGATACCCATTGCCAAGAGTGAAAGACATTAGACTTGACCAAAGAAGCCACTGATACAACAACCTTCCAAATGCTTGAAGCGTGATAGTGAGAGGATCTTTTGATCTCCCATCCCCTTTCTTCCAGGTCGTATTTAGCAACTACTACTTCACTCCAAAGACTTCCCACCTCCGCGCTAAATCTCCGGTGCCACTTATCAAGGAGAGCCACGTTCATAGATTCCAAATTCCTAATGCCCACACCCCCATGGGATAGCGGTTTGCAAACTTCTTCCCATTTAAGAAGATGGAATTTGTGCTTTCCTTCAACACCTTCCCAAAGAAAGTCCTTTTGTAATTTTGCTAATCTGTCTAGAACAGATTTGAGGCATTTGTATAGGGACATGAAATAAACTGGTAGATTAGAAAGGGTGGCCTTAATGAGTGTGATATGTCCGGCCAAAGACAATAATCTTCCCTTTCACTTTGATAATTTTCGCTCGAACCTCTCTATCACCTTGGACTAGAAGTGCTTTGGCAGCTTGCTCAAGCATAGTAGGAGACCCAAATTAGTAGAGGGAAAAGAACCAGCTCTGCAACCAAACACTCTTGCCAAAAAAGAATTTTCCTCGATAGATAGACCTATACTCAAAATCTCGCTCTTTCTGACATTAATTTTGAGGCCTGATACTTCTTCAAAACATCCTGTTGTCTTCCTTAAGTTGTCTACTTTGGCTTCTTCCATGTCACAAAATAATAAGGTGTCATCGACAAATTGTGAGTGAGTAATCCTAACCCCATTTCTTGCCCCAGCAGACCTAGAAATTAACTCCACCTCCTGCCCTTTGGTTAGCATGCGACTGAGAGCTTCAACGGTCACTATAAACAGAAAAGGGGATAACAGGTCCCCTTGCCTTGGACCCCTTCAGCCTTTAAAGAAACCTTTTGGAGAGCTGTTAACCAATATGGAATATGTGGCCGATGATATGCATTCCTTCATCCAACTGATACATTTGTTGCCGCATCCCATTCTTTTTAGCATGTATACCAAGAAATCCCAGTATACATGATCATACACCTTCTCTATGTCTAGTTTACACCGCACCTTTAATGCCTTCTGTCTGGAATCAATGCATTCATGGGCGAGTAATGCAATGTCTAAAATCTGTCTATTAGCAACAAATGCGCCCGATATTCCGATCTAACCATTGGAAGCACCGCTCTGAATCTGTTTGCCAAAACTTTAGCTAGGATCTTGTAGGGGCTGCCAATAAGGCTCATGGGCCGGAAATCTGAGAGTGACTCTGCTCCCTCCTTTTTTGGAATTAAGGCAACAAAAGTAGCCCCCATGCCTTTCACAATATTGCCCTCGTTGCTGAATTCTTGGGCAAATTCCACCCTGTCTTGTTTGATCATGTCCTTGATAGAATGCTAAGGATAGCCGTCAGGCCCTGGAGCCTTATCCCCTCCAAGTGAGTTGATAGCAACCATGATATCTTCTTCCAAGATAGAGTTTTCCAATGATTCCACTTTCCTCCTTTGAGAGCCTTGGAAAGGACTGGGACAAGAGGTCTCTTCCGACCCTGACTGGGTAAGAGATCAGAGGAAGAAAATTTACGACAGCTTAGCGGATATGGAGCACCAGAGATCCTTGTTCCAAGCTACAATAACACCCCCTGCTGATCCATCGCATTCAGTGATACTCGGTCTTTATTCTTGATGTCCCAGATAGACTCTAGAAATCAGGAATCAAAAGCATCCAACTTGGTTACCTGCAAAGTCAGAATTTGGATTTTATATTTTTCGCACGTCTCCTTCACTTGGGTCCTTTTATCTCGACTTCCCACCCCCCTGTTGTTCCCGCTTAGGATCTTCATTGATAAACAATTTTTAGACCCCTGCCCTTATTTCCATTACTACTGCTACCAGCATCGTAGTTTACTGAGCTCCCCAAACTCATCAATTCTTTCCAACCTCTGGGATGTTTCAGCCTTGATTTATGCATCCAAGCTGCATCCGACTTCCGCATGCTTCTATTCTGAACAAATTTTAAAAAAATGTTTGTGCACATCATCTTCTGCTCCAAAAGACATCCCAACTGACTTGCCGACTCACTCCAGCATATCTCTGCACCATCACCTCTCAGCTTCCGACATTGATCGAATGTCCTAGAAATGAGAAGGGAGGTCCTGAAGAAGGGGTGGGGAGGATGAAAAGACTCACTAACCTCAAAAAAGCTCTCTCATATCTCCATGAGGTCTTGACTACCTTTGACTTAGCAAGAAGGGGATGAAAAACTCTAACTTCGAAAAAGCTCTCTCGTATCTCCATGAGGTCTTGACTACCTTTGACTTACTGTGAACCCATTGTTGCTAAGTCATAGTCCCAAGATCATATTGTTTGAAATAGGATGGTTGGATTTTTTTTCATTTTTCACCGTCGAATAAATATCCACCATTCTGATTGTTGAATGATGAAATAAGCATAATTTTTGGGTTTTATGGTGCATCTAAACTTACTTTGGACAGTTTAATTTGTTGTATGCCATTTGTGATTCTAAGTTCCTGCAGATCATCCATCACACTTTATCAGAGCATCAAAGTTTTTCTCATTTAGAAACTAAACTTCCAAGTTAGTTTAGCACCATATAAAAAATGGAGGTGACTCTATTATTGTACTGATGGCACAGTTGTCTGTCAATCCTGACTATCCTGATCACTGATCCGACTGTTGATCAAGCATAACCCACTATGTTGACTGTAAAGATGATATTATCCATCTGATTTGTCCATTCAAATTCAGGTCACTCACTATTCTACTTATAAACATCCATTTAATTGCTATTAATTTGGTTGGTTAGGATTGCTTGATCAGTGTGATTTTAGCGATATGCTCCGTCCACAATGGGCTTAACAATTTGGATGGTCTACATAGTTGGACATCAAGTCCATTTGTGAGAATAGGAGTTGTTTGATTTTCCATTTGGATGGCATAACCTTTGATTACTTTTTTGTTGAGTTGGGATATTTTTAATTTTTAACCATCCAATAAATGTCCACCAATCTGATAGCGTTATAATTAAATAAGCGTAATTTCTTGTTCATCATACATCTAAACTGGGACCCATCATTTTGATAGTTTAATCTTAATTAGTTGTGGATAGCTATAAGATTGGCCGTGCTTTAGGGGATAGAATGTTGGGCAAGATGTTCATAGGATAAGTGTATCTAAAATGAGGAATATTGAGATGGATGAGTGGTAAGACAAGGAAATATGTTATCTTTATGTTGACTGCAAGGATAACGACTCAGGTTCAAATCCCGGCAATGGAAAAATGTTGACTGTAAGGATTATATTAATAATCTGATTTGTCCACTCAAATTCTGGCCATTCACTATTCTACTTATAAGCATCCATTTAATTGCTATTAATTTGGGCGATATGCTCCGTCCACAATGGGCTTAACAATTTGGATGGTCTAGATAGTTGGACATCAATTCCATGTGCGAGGATAGGAGTTGTTTGATTTTTCATTTGGATGGCTTAACCGTTGATTAAGCGTAATTTCTGGTTCATCGTACATCTAAACTGGGACCCATAATTTTGATAATTTAATTTGAATTAGTTGTAGGATATTTATAGGATCACTATAAGATCGGCATGCTTTACAAGACAGAATGTTGGACAGCTAAGGAACAAGATATTCATAGGATGAGTAATGCAGGGGCATTTTCACACTGGGCTCGAGTGAGGTGGCCTGTTGGGTAGGGTGACACACTCGGGGTGGCAGCCCGTGTGAGGCGGGTGGCTCGTGTGAAGCGGAACCCATGTGAAGTAGGGCCCACGAGGGGGGTTCGGCCGACATCCTAACCTATGGGATGTGGGGCTTGGGCTATGAGATAAAAGGGATTGATTCGACATGCTCTATCAGTTCGAGCTTTTAGAGCAAGTGGTTAATTGTCTTGCATCAAAGTGGTATTAGAGTGGGAGGATTTTAGTTGTCATATTAGTTGACTCAAGCTCACTGCCTTAATCAAATCGAGGTAGGTAGCGGCTTTGGTGGGAATCTATCTGCTACAATGTTCTCACTCTTAGTTGGAATTATTAGAGGGAACCACTTTACTGCCATGACATATCTCTTTTGTATCAGATGAGCTTTAGGAATCCATGTTGATGTCTAATATCTTGTTTCTTGCTCGTTCCTTGCAAGTAGTTGATCCTGTTGTTTCGTTAGCTCTCAAGCGAGCTTTCTGCTTATTATTGTGTACTGGGAATTTGGTTAGCGATTTGTATTTTAATGCTTTTAAATTTTTATTTTTATTATTTTTTTTAAATTCTCTATCATAAACTATTTCTGGGGCTGTTTCCTCATTATAAATGCAATCAGGAGATATCAAGAATTGTTTTCATTTCTTCTTGATAAAATGAATGACTGTGATGCAGTTCTCTTGTGCATCATTGCAGCCTTAACAATTAATTCAAATATTGCAAATTTTGGGTGCAGTTAATGAAGGGATGAGCAGGAGGGCAATCCACAAAGCCATCTTTGAGTCAGCGGCCCTTATTGGGGCCAGCGTGCTCCAAGTTTACCTCCTACGGCGCCTTTTCGAGCGGAAACTTGGAACCTCCCGAGTTTAGGTCTTGCTTTTCTTGCGGAGTATTTACTTATTTGCAAGGAATACAGGAGCAGAAACCCTTCTCAGGTACTCACCATCCCCTACTTGAACATTAGAATTTTGTAGCATTTCCCCTTTTGAACTTTTCAACAGTAATAACATGTAAAGCATCAAGTACAAGTGGATTGGGAGACAAGGTGGTTTTACCCTTTTGGTGGTTGGATGTATCCATTCTTCTTTTCCTTTCTCTTTGCTTTCATTTTCTGTGAGATGCTATGCTATCATATCAATATAAATGACCGTGGGAATCAGGTCAGTTTGTTATCGAGGTTTGCCACAAAACTTTGGATGGTCATGAAAAATTTGCCAACTGTCCATGTTCAATATAGTTGCATACAACCTGACAAGAGGACTAGCTTGATTTTCAGGCATGGCTTACAATGTGTCACAGTTTAGACAATCCCTAGTGGCTATTCCAGGGAAAGCCAACTTTGGCCTTGCAGAGAATTATAGAAAATTTTAGAGAATGGTCGAAAGTATGCAGGGTAGAAGTTTCTAGAGTTCTCTAGTCTGGTCTTGCAGAGAAGATTGTGTAGAATTATCCAAGAGGTTTCTAGACTGTTCCTAACCATTGAATAAATGCTATGGCTTCATCCTAGCTATTGATATAAGGAGAGTAGAAGGTTCTTAGGTCAATATAAGAAGGTGGACACTTCATTTTTAACCAAACTCAGAGGTAGTAAACTCTTGAGTTCATTAGTGCAAAACAACTTCTCTTGCCTTCTTGCCACCTTTGTGTACTCTCCTCTTCCAAGTAGCATAGTTACGCATGGGTGGCACAAACTTGCCCAAAGAAGGGGTTGTGAGTCATGTTCTGCCCTATTTATATTTGGGAAAGCATTCAAGCTAATACAAATGGGTCACACCTGATGAATGACCCAGCTTTCTCACAGATGCCACTCAAGGTGAGCTGTCCTGCCCATTAGAAGATAAACAGTCCGAGGAGGCCCGGTTTTCTCACACAGGTGCAACATTTGGTCGTGTGGGGAATTTGCAGCCCTAAATTTGCTGATCATGAGGAACCATGGCAGGACTTGTTTGCTGATAATGCCACATATGACAGGCGAGATGGGGTATGTTGATTCCATTAGAAACAGAAGGGTCAGCGCTGATGCATGCAGCCATGTGTTGTGCAGGTCTTGGAATGGAAAAGTGTGCGGTGCAAGCACAAATAGGGATTAATGTATATGACACATCAGCATGCCTTGCTGGTAGGGTGGGAAGGGTGTTGACAGCAGTGACTTTGACTGTTTCTGGTTGAAGTAGTGGTTGTAACTGTCAAGTGGGATATCTGGAAAATCACTGTTCAAAATATATTTGACCATCTGGCTTTTGCCTACTGTATTTGTACAGCTGATAATTTTGTTTTTGACTGTCCATTTGAGGGTTATCAATTGGATGGTTAGGGCTGACAATTCAGTGTCATGTTGGCCTGAATAGTCTTACGATTTGACCATTCTGCTTTTCCTCGGATGTCTGCCATGTGCAAGGTGGATGAGTAGCCAAGGAGCACATTGTGGTGGACCTTTCCATAAAAGGTGTATTTGGTAATAATTTCAGGTCACAAGTATCCGCTCGTCAGTAGAGCTGGTAGAGACAGCACCATATTGGTGCCTGGTCCAGGTTTTGATCCTTGGTCGTCTTATCTTGTAAACCTTACATCCTTGGAAGCATCCAAGCTAATAATGATAATACTAATAAATAAATCAGGTCAGAATCTATTCTAAATAGAATTGACTTGCTCACTATCAACTTTTGACACAGAGTAGCCTGAAAATACAAAGTGTTTGAATGTAAATACACCAGAATGATTTCAAATCTTGCTTCTTCTGTTTTTTTTCATGGGACACTTCATTATTTGTGTAACCTCTAACAATTATTTGATCAAAATGATTCTAACCATTGGTCAATGGTGAACAAAATGGATGGTCTTCATTTTTTTTACAAAGGTTGAATCATGGATTTGGAAACAGAAAAACCTAGCTCATCTATACAACTCAAACCAGGGCCGTACCCTAAACAGATCAACACTAGCAGGGGAAGGCTTGAGAATCCGAGGCTGGGATGCAAGACAACCATTCGACAGTTATGTTCTCTCCTCATCTCCCAGAAGACCACCAAGATGATCAGGTGCCAAGAGGCCTTAGAGATAGTACCTCCTCTCCATGCTAGATAAAGAGGAGATTACAAGCTTCTCAGGGCATCACCCAGGAGATGTGCAAAAGGTCGAAGATGACAAACCAAATCTCGCAGGCAAAAGAACAGTGAATGAAGAAGTGGCTGATAGATTCCCCATCCTTCTGGCAGAGAGAACAAATGTTTTGCAAGATCAGACCCCGGTGCCAAATTGTTGATGGGGAGTATTCTTCCCTTACCTAGGAGCCAGATGAAGGCGGCAATTTTTATTTTTATTTTTTCCGGGGGTTCCATACGGCCAACGAAAGAGGGGAAGGTGCAATGGCTCAGCTCAGAAGGGGGGCTCAAGAGCTTGAACAAGGAGCGGACAATGCATTTCCCAAAAGAAGACGGACTAGGAAATCAAGTTACCCAAATCTGAGGAAGGATGAATGTTCTGTAGCAGCCTCAACAGCTTGATAAACTCATCCAGCTCCAGCTCTGACATTGACCTCCTGCAAGGGGGGCATTATGGCCTATACCTGTCATCAGAAAAGTAGGAAGCTATGGAAACAGAGGTATTTGGGGCTAGACAGGCCAATCTAGGAAATAGGGATTGGAGAGGCTTATCAGAAACCCTGGTGTCCATCCATAACTGAAATAATGAGCTGGAGATGGTTCAGTGTTAGAGAAATTGATGGTCCAGATCATTTATGACAAGTGGGATTATTGATGTGTACCATCCACAAGGTGGCCTTACCTCTCACATTGCATACCTTTGAAGAATCACTTGGCTTGAGATGCTATCCATGATCAATGGCCAACAAAATAGTCCAAGCCATTTATTGTTAAAAAGGACTGAACTTGGGTTTAGAGTATCAGCGTATTCAGGGGAACTTAGGAGTAACACCAATAGATAATAAGACGAGGAAAAGAAGACTTGCACGGTTTGGTCATGTGCACGGAGACCAAAAACTGTATTGGTTAGGAGTGAGTTGGTGCAAGTTGAAGGCCTCTAAAAGGGTAAGGGAAGGCCTAAAAGGACATAGGGAGAGTGACGCAGGGAGGGACGTGATGAGGTCTATCACCGTCTTCCTCAGGGGATATCTACTCTGAATCCACAAAGCTCTCTGGACTCCTCACTGGGCTTCCTTGAATCCACGAGAGATAAAAGTAGAAATAATTTCTAATAAATTCAAAATAACTTGATTGATGATAGTAATAAAAAAATGAAATTACAAATCTTTAAATAAGGAACTCAAACCTAGGATGGAGTTTTAGACTCAAACACCCTAAAAACGTGACTTACTATAAATAATAAACTTACTATTTATAGACGACCTCTATTCCTACTAGACTTCATGGTTTTTGGCCAAAAATAGTAAGTGTCTAATTTGGCCCAACCACGTCATTTTCCTAAATTTTCTAAGCCCTTTTCATGTTGGGCACGAAGGATCAAAAGTTATACTTGAACTAAAACTTACTGGTTATAATAAAAACAAAAATAAATGGAACTTTTGACTGTCGATCTGATGGAATCTCGCAAATCCGGCATGGACAACCTGGCGTAGAAGGGTTGGTTGGCTTAAGTAGCTTCTCCTACCCCAAAATAATATATAATATGTCGAAAAACTCATCTCGGTTTGCAAGTTACAACTGTTTAAGGTTCTGACAGTCCGGATCATTTCCACCTCCGATCAGGCCTTCTCTGTTCCATCTTTGCCATGAAAGTGTCTACGACCTGCTCTACATCAGGGAGGTAATAAGAAAATGACGATGATTTCTGTCTCACTGAAGTTATTGCCCTTGATAGAATTGAATGGCGGAAAAGAATTCATGTAGCTGACAACAATCTTGGATAAGGCTTGGATGATGATTGTTGTTGTCGACCCCACCTATAGTTCCTCATTCCTCTCTAGAATCACTTCAAGCAAATGAGGCCCACTTTTGCTTCTCATCCACCTTAGTTTGTCATTTCTCTCTAAAATCACTAGATCGTCTGATCAATGGGCCACAAAATGGACGGTTCAGACTATGAATCTTATGGAGCCCACTTTTGCTTCTCATCCTGAATTGCTTTAGTATGATGATTCTAGCTGTCCAATCAATGGCCTAAAAATTGAGTTGTCTAGATAATTTGTTAAATGTGTATCTTGAGTGACCCTTCATATTGTTCCCCCCCCCCCATGTCACTCTCAATAGTCACTTTGATTAAGGATCTTAGCCATTTGATCATCACCCAACAAAATGGATGATCCATTTCTTTTATGATAAAATGTCATCTGGTCATGTATCTAGATCGTTGGTCTTTTGGTGTCACCCCAGGTTTGTATGCTCCTCAAGAATCACTTTGATATGATGATATTTAGCCATTGCAACAAAATGCATGGCCTATATCGTTTTGAAAAATAAAAAATAAAAAAAATCTAATTTTTCCATCTAAACCATCCATCCCGCAGGCCTCATATTGTTATAATCTGCACTTTTCCCCCACTTCTCTCATGATCACTTTGATATGGTGATCCTAGCCATCCAATGTATGGGGAACAATATGAATGGTCCGGATCATTTATGAAAAAAAATATATATATATATTCTGATCAGGACTGTCCATCGTGTGGACCTTATTATTATTATTATTATTATTTAATTCTTTGTTCCTCTCTAAAATCGTTTCAATGATATTTTAGCCCTCCAATCAACGACCAACAAAAAAGAGTTGAAATCTTGTTGATAAAAATTTGTTTGGGTTCATGACTTTGACAATCCATCCTGTGCTCCCACGATTGCATGACTAACAAAGTCAGGGAAGGAGCGAGCGAGCCAGAGAGAGCAACTTTCTAGCTGGCTAGTCTTAATAGAAATCATTCTTGTAGTGTTTTGGAGCTCAGGAAGAAATACTTCCTAAAAAAAATTACTTTCTAAACTACTAAATGGATAAATAATTCTTTCCAAGAGAAGTAAAAATGAATGCTTCCAAACTCACACAAATTCCTTCTGGCATAGGGTCCACTCTTTATTTTGTCCCCTCGGTAATCATTTAAGATTCATATAAAGTATTTTCAGTGATCTAGCAGACAACTCGATATAAGAATTATTCCATCACTGAGGGTGTTTGGTTGCTGATTTTTATATTTCTTGACTTAACAATTTTTTGGTTTTTATAGAGGGATTTCTACCAAAGTAGACCCAAGGTTTACTTTAAACACTAAAAGAAACCCATTTCCAAATGTTTGTTTATTTTTTAATTTTTACCTCAGATAGTTTTTTGATTTTTGGGGGACAAAAATGCCTTTATATCTGTCTCAACGTTTGTAAAGGTGGTTTCCTACTGAGAATGTTCATACGCCTGCAACTGTCTGGTGTAGATTGTCAAAACTCTCTTTCGGTCCACTTTTGGAGCCATTTGACCCGTTCATAAGGTCATACGAGTCTAGATGAGGGGAAGACATAAATTTTAGCTTGATTCAAACACCTTGTTGCCTCAAAAATTCAAAACAATGAATGTTTAAAGTGTGGTTCACTTATGAATTGGATACATCTCATCCTTCAACACATGTCCTAATCCCAAAAAACCAATACAGATGGACAGCATGGATGAGATGTGAACCTCACGCTGGGCCCCATAGATGGTAGGGATCATGGTTATGATGTTACAAGGGTCATTGTCCTTGCGTGGTAGGAGTTGCAGTTTGTGCAAACTGAATCATGTGAACCCTGATCCCTACAACATTCATGACCCCTGCAATGTTGGAATTGCGAACCCTATCATGTGTGAACCACGATCCCAACTACCTCACAACTAACTTGAGCTTATACCCTCAAACCTCACCTTTGACGAGGTTCACGCCTATTCACATCTTCCATTCGTTTTGGCTTTGAAGGTTGGGGCATGGGCAAAAAAAAAAAAAAGAGTATCGAACTCATAGGTGGACCACACCTTAGGAAATTGTTGGGATTGAACATCCACTGTTTAGAACTTGTGGGGGCAACAATGCATTTAGATCAAGTTGAAATTTGTCTTCCCTTAAACTAAACCCGTGTGATCTTATGAATGGGCCAAATGGTTACTTCAGGGAGGTTTCAACTGTCCACATCAAACATAGATATGGGCCCTACAAATGTTCCAAGCTGGCAATCACCTTTGTAGGCACTGGGAAGGCATTTTTGTTAATTTTTTAAAAAATAAAATTAAAAAGATATCAGAGGTGCAAAACAATAAACATTTGAAAATGGTATATAATTAAAAAAAGAAAAAGAAAAAAGTTAAAAAGATATCAGAGATGCAAAACAATAAACATTTGGAAATGGTATCTAGTGTGGTGTTTAAAGTAATCCTTGTGTCAAGTTTGATAAAGATCCCTAGTAGAAAACAAGTTTGAATTGCTCCTTTTAGTAGGTTTTTACCTTCCCCAGCTTTTCTTTAAAGAAATTGCTTTAGCTTTTTACTTTAATTAGGGAATGGAAATCCCGGAGAACAAAAACAGAATTTTAGATTTTTCCCAGGCAACGAAATAAATCAGTGAATAAATTCCCGAACTTACTGACATAGGCCCTAGATGTCTAGGGTAGTTTTTACCGCAAAATGCCTGCATCTGTGTTTCCCAAGAAGTTTTTTAAGTTAGACAGCACTCACACGAAGTGCACCCCACCATTACGATCGTACCAATCAATAATTGGTTCCATCCAATAATCTGGTGTTCGACACCATTAGAAAACATTGTAAACCACCCAAAGACATCCAAATTCCCGTGTGATCCACTTGATAATTAGATCAGCCTAACTTCGGTTCGGCTCTATCATGGTGGGTCCTTGCTCTTGCTTCAAGTGGTAGACTCTCAAGAGTTTCAACACCTGATCAAGGGTTCGAGCACCCATAGGTGATAAAATCCCACTAAGGCGTGAGCGTGTGGTGGTGTGTGCGCTTGTTACCAAAACCAAAAAAAAAGAAAAGAAAAAGAAACCTGTTGGGTAGGTCTGATGACATACGCCACACAGGCACCATAATACAACCGTTTCTAGGGAGAAGCATAGACGAGGGCATTTTGGTTATTTTGCAAATGAGAAATTACTGTCTTGCTGCAAAAGCGGCTTCTGTGCGGATGTAGCGGAAGGTCTCTCATGCACGTGCTTACTGCAAGATACGTGCCATGTGGTCTTACTCTTACTCCGGTGGTAGACTCTCAGGAGTTTAAACACCTGGTCGAGGGTTCGAGTACCCATAGGTGATGAAATCCCACTACGGCGTGAGTGTGTGGTGGTGTGTGTGCGTGTGAAAAAATAAAAATAAAAAATGTGCCATACCCGACGTGTGTACAGCTCAGCTGTCCTACTGTGACGTGCACAATCCACCCGATGAATGTAGTGGTCTTCTGTGGGCACGCGTGTGCGTGCGATTAAACTTTTCATGATGAACGACTTGGATGTTCCACACGTGTCCCACATGCTGTTCACGTTTAGATTGGCACGGCCTGTGCTATGCCCACACCGAGTGTACAAGGTGCCTCGTGTTGTGTGACACATGAAACTACTTCGGGATCTGATTCATTGGGGGCCACCCATTATTTTTGCATTTCCTGGACCAGGTCAGTCCACTAAGCAGGTGGGCCCTAAACAAATGTACGAGCCAAACTGAGCTTGGTGGAAAGTGCCAACGGCTGGCTTTTGGCTTAAGATTGTGGCTCCTCAATGTTCAATAGGCCTGAAATTGCAGCAGAAATGGTTTTCCGTTTGACGAACAGTTGTGGATTTTCAAAGGCATGGCTGACATGAACATAACTTTCTGACCTCACTCTGTGAAGCAGGGAATAACAGCTTTAATGACGTATTCCAGACTCCGCAGATTTAACGAAGAGTAATGGGTGGCATACAGGCACTCCAAACTACTAAAAAATGAGACTCAGAGTGGAGGTTTTTCCCACTATATCTCACCTTTTACTCAAACTTTACTTTTCACGACTAAACCACTGCAGTACGCATCCAAACCACTGCAGTACGTATCCAGCATATGCAGACGAAAATACCCTTACAACCCTGCCTGTCCAACCCGGTCGGATGTGGAGCTGGTCAACCCCGTCTTGTTGCCCGTCCAACCCGCCCAGTCAACCCTGTCTTACTGTCCAACTAGACATGGATTAGCTACTAACGGGTTGAGTGGCCAAGTTATGCGGGTCCCACTATGATGTATGTTTTGCATGCACACCGCCCATCCATTTGGAGAGATCATTTTAGGGCATTAGCTAATGAATAAGTTAGATCCAAAGCTCGAGTGGACCCCACCACTGAAAACAATGGAGAGAGTGACACCCACCATTAAAAACTTCTAAGGGTCACAAAAGTTTTTGATCAAGCCAATATTTATATTCTTCCTTTCACGCAGGTTAGATCTCAAATAAACATCATGTGGACCTTAGCAAGGTTTCAACCGCGGGAGTGATGCTCACTTGAGCTTTGGATCTGACTTATTCTTTGGCTAATGCCCTAAAATGATCTCTCCAAATGGATGGAGAGATCATGGTGGGACCCACATAATTTGGTGATGTCACTTCAGTAGTGAGTCGTTACTCAAAGAAAGATCAGGATACCTTGACATTTTTCTCAAGTCAAACTTGAACGATCACTACGTATGCAATGAATTGGAAGTGACGATCCTAGGCGGATCGAAGGATACAAGCATGGGGCCGCCATATGCATTCCGACCTTAGAAATTTAGATAAGACCAATGACTGTAATGGAGGTACTCTAGCTTCATGAAATTGACTGGGCCTAACATAAAATTGACTGGCTTTACATGAAATTGATCGAGCCTCACATGAAATTCATCGAGCCTCATGTGAACATGAAATTGACCGAAATTGACCAAGCCTCGCATGAAATTGACCGATGACTTCTTGAAATTGACTAAGCCTCACATGAACATGAAATTGACTGAAATTGACCGTGCCTCACAAGAAATTGACTGAGCAGTGCAAATTTTTTCAGTTAAGGATTTAGGGTAATTTGTTCAAATGTATGTGCGGTGCGTCATTTCTTCGATGGAAGTACCATTTTCGTCCTTTGTTAACAAAATAAAATGAAAAAAAAATAAAATAACGGTTTGGTGGAAGAGTATTCTTATATGAAGAAGAGAAAAAATTTCAGAAAATGGATTTTAGGTAGAAAGGTATTGCGATGTGAAGAGTAGAGAAGATTTCAGAAAATGAGTTTTCAGTAGTATGGTATTCTGATGTGAAGAAGAGAGAGGATTTCAGAAAATAAATTTTTGATAGTAAGGTATTCTAGTATGAAAAAGAGATGAGAGAAGATTTTTTAAAATGAATTTGTATTACATGGGTATTATCGTTCAAGAAAAGGCATTGATTTAGTTTGAGAAGCTAAAGTTTAGATGGCTCAGTAAAGCCGGTTGAAAAAATGCGAGATGGTATTATGAGGTCGACCTCATGGGAACTTCCCATGAGGTCGAGCTGTGTGGCTCCACCATGATGTGTGTTGAACATCAACATCGTGTATTTGATGGGTCACCTTTAGGTTACGGGATATACCAAGAAATAGTTGTATATGGAACTCAGGTGGGCCATACCATCTAAAACCATGTGAAGACATGCTTAAAACTTATAAAAGTACTTGGTGAGGCCACCTAAGTTTTATTATATATTTAGTAGATGGGCTGATCTTGAGTCCCATGTCTGTTAGGATACGTGCAACCTAAGTTTTATTCTATATTTAGTAGATGGCCTGATCTTGAGTCCCATGTCTGTTAGGATACGTGCAACCTAAGTTTTATTCTATATTTAGTAGATGGGCTGATCTTGAGTCCCATGTGTTGGGCACACATATTTTTTATATGGGAAAATTACATTCAACACTCATATTCACTGTGTAATTTCAGTTATCCACCTATTATCATCTAATTACAATTATACCATAGGAAATGGGAATTGTATAATGAGAAAATGCTTTTGTGCTCCTAAGGCATAACTTACGGTGCCCGTAATTGCATTCATTCAATTGGACAGTCCAATGGATCATCTGAACTATTTCACTTATGGACTACCATCCAAATATCCAATCCATCCTTGATTGGGCCTTATTTTCTCCAGCCACCTCTTTTCCAAGCAATGGATGGGATGATTGTGTTTGCCTATTAACAAAAGTGATTCCTTCAAAATATTAGGCAATCCATGATGGATGGATCAAATAGTTGATGGGGCCTATTTTTGTGTAGACAATTTTAACAGTCCGTGTTAATCAATCCATGATAGTAAATGTTTATACGATTGGTGTCATGTCTGCATGGTACTATGAAATTTGAACAGTCTGGATCAATGTATCAATTGCTAACTAAATGTCCCAACTCAACTAGGATCACTATTAAATTGTAGTGCTCTGAGAGTATTGGAGGTCTCTCTTTTAGTAAGCACGTTTCAAAGAATGGTGCTTGTCATTGGGAGGCTAATGCACCAACATTCAATAGAATGTCACCATGAACACAAAGTAGGGAGAAAAAAAAATAATTGAGAATTTCATTTAATTTAGTTTTGTTTTAATAAAACACCAAACATAATTATCCCAATTTCTCCCCAGCTGTTTCTTGCTACCACAGAAAGCTGCATCTCCTGGCCCTCTTGACATATTTACAACTCTCTCTCTCTCTCTCTCTCTCTCTCTCTCTCTCTCTCTCTCTCTCTCTCTCTCTCTCTCTCTCTCTCTCTCTCTCTCTCTCTCTCTCTCTCTCTCCGCGCACGTGGGGCCACGCTGTGGGCTAACAATAATTAAGAGTCCGTGACCGTTTCAATTCATGTTAAAAGTATGGCAGCTGATTGATTCCCTAATAGGACTTTGTGGCACTGATGAGAATGGCCCACTTACACATTACATGCACACCTATTGATCAATACCATCTCTTCAGTTAGTTCAAAACACTTCCCTACAACAACCAAAAAATAAAAATAAAAAACAAACAACCATATCGATTTGGTGATTTGAATTTCAGATTGAACTATAAAAGCTGAAAGATTTTAGGACAGATCCTGTTTTGTGTGGACACTATTTTTCACCTTTTGTATGTATTGCCCAACAAACAGCCCTGTTGAAATCCACCACTCAGGTTTCTCCTGATATAGATATTGTTACTGCTAAAGCAATCTTAAGAGGCCAGAATTCAAATAATTCAATCCTTGCATTTTGAATTTTCCCTTTCCAACAGGTTTAAAGCAACGCTCAACCTCATCAAAAATATTGAACAAGAAACAAGAAGCAAGCTTCTTATTGCTATATCGATGGCAATTTACCTTCATTGATCCTTTGATGGAAGGAATCTATGAGGGAGAACGGGGTATAGTCAAAGCTTCTTATTGCTAGATCGATGGCAGTTTACCATCGTTGATCCTTTGATGGTGTATAGTCCTCACTTTCAACATTTGTTCCACTAAGACGATAAAACAAGTGACATTGAAATTTAGTGTTAGTTTTGAAATACTGAGATATAAAACAAAATTCAAATTAAATAGAAACAAAAATGATAAGGAGTAATTTGGAGAGTTGGGCAAGCCACATTCATTGTCTTAAAGATAAATTTGCTCCACAAGAAGATTCTTGATGCACTGGGTTCCAGCAAGTCTGTATCAGGATACAACATTTCTCTTCTAAGATCATTGATTTTGATCACGTGCACTTGTGATCTCAACCACACGAACTCGAGATTACTCATATTGATCATTTGCCTAAAGATTTGTGGCAGAGAAGAATAGAGGAGATAGAACTGTAAGTAACCATTAGAGCTCAAGGCGCATGCGGGTGACATAATAAATACATGTGGGTGCATGCTAGCTCATTAAATATTATGTCGGTGCATGATAACTCTCTGTCTACATGTGCATAACTAGGACACATGTGCATGTGGAAAAAACAAAAGATGTTCGATCAAAGACATATAGCACCACACCACACCACATTGTACTATGTTACGCCTCGCCGAAACTTGTCTAATTTGTTAGGTGATAGTAGCATAAAGTTTGAATTAGCTCCCATAATAACAAACCAAACACATCACACACAATGTTTTAAAGCAGCTTGTATTCCTTAAGGCAACACATTACAACCATATATTTTATCCTAGTTCATGAGTGCTCTAGAGAATGTCTCAATTCTCATAGGAAGCGGCCTCACTTTCATACTTATATAGATGAGTCCATCAGGGATGTACTTGCAGTTAGACATTTCATTATATCACAACTATGGAACTCATTAAGGATATAGTCCAACATTCCTCAATACAAGTCATAACACTGCTACACCATAGTAATGGGGTCTTATTTTTATTTATTGTTAATAGTGTTGGTACCAAATCATTCAAGGCAACTTATTGTTACCCATTGAACCTAATTTTTAGAATCTCCAGTCATATAGGTTGGGTTCCCATTAACGATAATTTATTTGAGTGAGACTTAGCTTGATTCCCCTCGATGTACTCATCAATATATAATTCTCTGGATAGCACTTTGGTTAGTAGATCAGATACTTATCACAGTGTAGCGCAATTGTTGCCACTGGTAGCCATTCAATCTCTTCATGTGTTGTTGTAAGAACAATGAACTCAAACTCCAGCATGAATCGAGAAATATAAGTCTACTTCTTAGACTTTTAAAATTTTGTGGCTCCTTCAAAAGTAAACACATAGCCACTCATGGATTAGAATTCCATTGAATCTGATATTAAATTTGCATCATTGTACAAGTTTAGTATAATAGAATATACGGTATACCTAATATCATAGTTGCAAGTTTTTTTTTAAATATCATAGTAATTTATTTACGACATTTTGATCTTCTACAGAATTATTGTGTATCTACTTAGCTTATCAATTACATATGCAATATTAAGTATGGTTTATTAAATACATTAAATGCCCAATAACACTAAATTACTCAAGTTTTGATACACTATTACTTTCATTTTTATACAATTTCACATAAGGATCAGAGTGCTTGCAACACCGAGGTCTTGGTATTGATTTCCTAGTGGGGGTGGCTAATAGTGGAGTGTATACTAACAGTGGGGTGTGTACTAACAAGCTAACCCAATAAAAAAGGGAGTACTTGCAAGTGTATAGTTTAGAATATTATATTTTTTAGAATTTTCTTAATATAAGCAACTGAGATAAAGTAATTCCATTGAGATCTTTCATAAATTTGATTCTAAGAATCACATGAGCATTTCTTAAGTCTTTCATATCGAATTATGAACTTAAGAAAGACTTAGTTTCATTCACCAAATCAATGTTAGAACTAAAGATCAACATGACATTTACATACAAACATATGATAATATACATACTTTCAAACAATCTATTATACATACACTTATTAGTCATTAATTTGAAAATCGTTTTGAAGCTTACTTAAGCCCATAAAGAGATTTAATTAATTTGTATAACTTATTCTCATGACATTTTATTAAAAACCGTGCACTAGATTATCTCTATTTAATATATAAGTGTTACTCCTAGAGGGTGAGGCTAATTGAGCAAATAAAGGAGTAAGTGTTGCCAGCCCTCCATGTTTCCAAACTAAGGGTGTTAAAGATAGAAACACTAATATTCCATGACTGATGAAAACACGTACCAAGAGATAAAGCCAAGTGTGTGTTCGTATTTAGTTCACAGAGTGAAATGGTATGGAATTGTATTAGATGGAATTGAGATCATTATTGCACAAGGATTACATGTATGGAAATATTAAAGTATTATTTCATATTTGGGATTAAATTATTTTTTAAAAAAAATACTATATTAAACAAAACCCACATTTGGTAGACCATGGAATGGTAATTAACAGATCAAATTTATGCATACAGAGCACATATGATTAGACAACATGGATAAAACACATGCATCGATGTGGGATTTGCAATTGTAGTGGATTTCAAAATCCACTAAAAATCCCACCATATTTACTTTTGGGAGTTGATGATATGATACCTAAATTAATTCAATTCTTCAATATGTTTCTAAATGTTAGATGGAATTTGGACGGGATCAAATACAATTACATACCACCTAATTCTAGGTTGCAAACAAGCTAGGAGTTTGGACTTGGTAGGCCCACGTC
Source organism: Magnolia kwangsiensis (assembly GCA_037074715.1). NCBI lineage: Eukaryota > Viridiplantae > Streptophyta > Magnoliopsida > Magnoliales > Magnoliaceae > Magnolia > Magnolia kwangsiensis. The sequence goes on from CM073575.1 coordinate 160,625,861, forward strand.
TTTATATCTTAGAAATATGATCTCGCTCTCCCTCCCTCTCTCTCATTTAGTGCACGTGGACCGGTAGAGAAAACATCAACTCACCCTCACTTTCCCGTGACACTCTACGTCACCGCTCATTTCTGAAATTTTGTGCTACTAAAAAGTGGAGGATGATACACATGCACAGATTTGAAAGCACAAACAAAAAAAACCAATCCCCACTGATCTCGTTTAAAATAAAAATAAAATAAAATAAAAACTTTTAGGCTCCTTTAGAGGAATTCAAACCATAATTACTATAAAATCCATGTGAATTAGTACCTTTTATTGGTTTGGCACTTCGTAGATGAAATTTGGTAGAATAAATTTTTTTATTTTAGTCAGTGGAATATCATGTCATTTTTTTAGCAGACGTCAAATAAGTTCTATGAATTCTCACATGGGCCCACCATGATGTTTACATAAAATCCATCCCAACCACTAAGTGCGTTACTCCATTTTAGGTGTAAGGCGCAAATTTCGGCCACATCCATGATTAAGGTGGACCACAAAATTGGAAATGGTGTATAGGCAATGCTTACCCTGAAACTTTTTTCTTTCATATAGCTCACTTGAGTTGCTTTTAGGCATTATATAAATTTTAGCTTGGCATCTAATGGTTACAGAAGATTTCATATAATCATCAGGTAGCCCATTTAAAAATCAAGGGTGAGAGCATCCTTCTCCAAACTATTTTCCTTTATATGGCGCACCAAAATCAAGAACCGGCCTAATTTTTGGAGCCTTTGGCTATAACAGGATGATCTACCCGATGCCTTGGGTGGAATTCGGTTGATTTCACTCAGGTGACTGATGTAAATCCCCGCAGGGATCAAAAGTTCCCGCATGTAAATCTCCGCGATGTTTATGTGAAATCCATCCCAACTGTCACACTATGTTAGGTCTAAGACCCAAAATTTAACCCAATACGTGATTCTGGCTGACCACATAATTGAAAACAATATCTATGGCAATACTCACCTTTCAAAATGTTTCCATTTATGTGACCCATCTGAATCAAGGATAGCCTAATTTTTTATGTTGAAGTCTAAAATTTAGCTTTACATCAAACAAGTGAAGTGGATTTCATATAATCATCAGCTTGAAAAAAAAAATAAAGGACTGGTGTAACTCTCGTAAGCGTTTCCCTTTGCATAGCCCGCTTGATTTAAGAGTAATTTCCATATGTACGACCCATATATGGGCCATCAAGCCCACTTGCTTTTTACCTCCCAAGAGTAAGCCCGGCTGTACGGCCTCATTTCTGAGGTCGAAAGTGCCCCTGCTTACTTTCCGGAAGCAGATCGCCTGGTGCTCGAAGACCGGCACTGACGCTCCTCAAACTCAAGTTGTACAACGGTTCAAAGGATATCAAAGTTACATGGCCCTACAGTCATGTATTTATTATACACACAACGATTTACCTATATTTTGAGATTATTTCAGAGCATTATTAAAAAGAAAAAATTATATCCAATAATCATCTGGACCACACCACAAAGAGCAGCAGGAAAATTGATTTTCACCGTTAAAAATTTTGTAGGGCCCACCATAATATTTATTTTTCATCCGATCCATTCATAAGGTCACAAAGACTTAGATGAAGAGGAAAAATAAATTTTATAATGATGCAAAACTTCTTAAACCATAAAAGAGTTTCAATGGTAGACGTCCAATCATCCACTGCCTTTTACAACGTGGTTCACTTGATAGCTAAATTTATCTTATTTTTCATCCCAAGCCTTAATATAAGTTCGCCAAATAGATGAATGGTTTAGATATAACACATACCTCATAATAGAACCGACAAAAAGCGATAAAATTACAATAAAAAAGAGAAAAAACAAAAATACCCAGCAAGTGGACCAGGCGAATAAAAGTGCAACTCGGTACTTTATGCACTTTTTTCATTCCTTTCGTTTTTTTTTCGTTTTTTTACATGGGAAATTTTATTCTACCTACATTTTTTTTAATAAATATTTATATAAATATGTATATGTAAGCAAATAAAAAAAATTCTCTCCTTCCTTTTTCATTTCTTTTTTTATTCATTTATTAAAAACATCTTCTAGATTAAAATTAGTTACTTAACGTACCATATATAGAGGTGGGCACTGGACTAGGTTAGAGTGGATTGAGGCTAACTCGATTCAATTCAAAATTTAACTGGACTAATCAAATCTGATTCAATCAGGACCAAAAACCGAAATGGATTGAGTTGGGTTGGATTCGGATAATTTAAAAAGTGAAAATAATTATCTCATTGCTGTTTTGGGTTTGGTCCATTTGAGTTTTAGATTTGATTTATTTTTTACAAACGAGCTAAAATGATAATGTGGGGCCATCTATGAGCTCGAGGCGCTGCAGCAGCTGCGAACGTGCTGTGCACGGCAGCTGCTGTAACGTGTTTCGCAACGAATGATTTAATGTTACTAAGTTACGTACGTCTGATCATGCGATATGGGTTATATCCAAACCGACCATCTATTCGGCGAGCTAGTTTTAAGGCTTGAGACAAAAAATAAGATAAATTTGACTATCAATTGGACCACACTGGAAAAAGCAGTGGGACCATACTAAAAGTTAATCTCTATTGCTATTTGTGGAGTGGTTCAGATGATCTTTATATATGATCCAATTTTTTTAAATAATACTCTAAAATGACCTCTAAATATATATCAACGGATAAGATATAATAAATACATCACTGGAGGGCCTTATAACTTTGATCTCCTTTGAACCGTTCGTACAACTCGCAGCTCGAGGAGCGTCAGAGTCGTCTTGGCATGACACGTACCTACTCCCTACAGCTAGCCGCACATATCTGTGTGTGGTACACTAGCAATTTTTTTTTATTATACAGTAAATACTGTTGGGGCCCACCTTGAATGTATGTGATTTATCCACGCCGTCCATTCGTTTTTTTAAATCATTTTAGTGGTTGAAACCAAAATCGATGCATATTCAATGAAGGGAAAAACTGTCAGCTTGATTCAAAGCTTTTGTGTCCCCAAAAAACGTTTTAACGGTAGGCGTTTAATCCCCAATGATTAGTCCACTTGAAGCTTGAATCTGCCTCATTTTTAAAATCATACCAGAAAATGATCCGACAAAATGAATCAACGGTTTGGATAAAGTCCATATAAGTACCATTGTACCAATTCCGTCCACTCTTAGTTTTGAACACGCCTCGTTTTGGGCTCACGTCCTGACATTATATCTAAGAATAGATGAACGGGTTGGCTTTATCTCAAACACATACGGTCAGTTTTGTGGGTGGGCCCACTGTGATCTATCCGTTTATCCACGCCGTCCATCCCTCCTCTCGGATCATTTTAAGGTTTGTGCAAAACAATGAGCCAGATTCAACGCTGAAGTGGACCACACTAAATGATAATCTATCATTTCGGGTTGCATTTCATGCACAGAGCATTAAATGTCACTCGTATTAAATGTAATAGCATGTCACTTGTATTAAATGTAATAGCTATATGTGGTGTAGTCTACTTGCGCGTTCTGCCTAATTTTTATACTTATGCCTTAAAATGTTCGGATTGGAGATATAGACTGCGTGGATAAACCGATAGATCACAAAGGACCCGCCCATAAAACTGACCGTTCGTGGCTAAAGACAGGCGAGCGTAGGGCGCAATCCACGTCCGTAGGACCGTAACATCGCAGTGGCTGTCAATTCTCGTCGGAAGCGAGTATACCCGGGTAACATGGCAGTGGTGTTTCCCTGGCAAGCGGACGGCAGACGATTGAGCCTGCCCTTTATCCCCTTCACGGAGATGATGTACAGGTTCTGCGTGCCAGTGTTATTTGGGCAGTTTACAATCGCTGCCACTGAAAGACCCCAGCGACTTCCGGAAACTTGTTTCCAGCGAACCCTCCGCGACCTCGCTTCGACATTTTCGGGAGGCGTTGCTGGAAGAGTCTCTCCCCCGTGACAATGCATATTCAAAGCTCAAGCAGACCATACGACAGGAAAAAGTAGAAGTATCGTAAGAGTTATTCCGGATCGGGTAGGATCTGGTCGGTCTGGATCCATTACGATCGATTTTTCGGGTCGGGTCGGATCAGGGCCAACCTGAACTCGAGCCGAAAAGCTTTCAGATCTGGATTGAACTACCCGATCCGTACCGATCCAGACGGTCGATTCGTTTCTGATCGGGTTGAATCGGATCTGATTGGGTCAGATCCACTGGATCGGGTTTGTTTTGCCCAATTCTAACCATATATGATTTTGGGGTAGGAGAAACTACTTTAGCCAACCAACCTAGTTATTTTCCAAGATTCCATCAGTTCGATTGTCAAAAATCTATTTCATTCACTTTGCGATGAATTTTATTCACTTCACAGTCAATTTCAATTATTTCACAGTTAATACCCTTCAGTTCACGGTCAATCCCATGCATTTCATAGTCAATTCTAGTGATTCCCCTTCACTTCATGGTCAATTCAATTCATTTCACAGTCGATTCCCTTCACTTCACGGTGAATTTATACATTTCGCAGTTATTTCCCTTCACTTCACAGTCAATTCCATGCATTTCATGGTCAATTCCGGCGATTCCCCTTCACTTTACGATCAATTCAATTTATTTCACGGTCAATTTTCTTCACTTCACAGTTAATTCAATTCATTTCATGGTCAATTCCTTTTACTTCACAGTCAATTCAATGCATTTCACCATCAATTCCCTTCACTTCACCATCAATTACATGCATTTCATGGTCAATTCCCTTCACTTCATAGTCATTTTCATTCATTTCACGATAAATTCTGACAATTTCCCTTCACTTTACGGTCAATTCCATGCATTTCACGGTCAATTCCCTTTACTTCACGGTCATTTTCATTCATTTCACGGTCAATTCCCTTCACTTCACAGTCATTTCCATGCATTTCACGGTCAATTTCCTTCACTTCATGTTCAATTCCATGCATTTCACGGTCAATTTTGACAATTCCGCTTCACTTCACGATCATTTCCATGCATTTCACAGTCAATTCCCTTCATTTCACGGTCAATTCTATGCATTTCACGGTCAATTTTGGTGATTCTGCTTCACTTCACGGTCATTTCCATGCATTTCACGGTCAATTTCATGCATTTCACAGTCAATTTCGACAAATCCTCTTCACTTCACGGTCAATTCCATGCATTTCATGGTCAATTCCCTTCACTTCACTGTCAATTCCATGAAGTGAAGGAAATTGACCGTGAAGTGCATGGAAATGACCATGAATTTAAATGGAATCATCGAAATTGACTGCTAGAAATGACGATGAAATGCATGGAAATGACCGTGATGTGAAGTGAAATGACCGTGAAATGCATGGAAATGGCCATGAAGTGAAGGGAATTGACCTTGAATCTAAATGGAATCGCTGGAATTGACCGTGAAATGCATGAAAATGACTGTGAAGTGAAGCGAATTGACCGTGAAATACGTAGAAATGGCCGTGAAGTAAAGGGAATTAATCGTGAAGTGCATCGAAATGACAGTGAATCTAAACAGAATCGCTGGAAATGACCATGAAATGCATGAAAATAACCGTGAAGTGAAGCGAATTGACTGCGAAATGCATGGACATGACCGTGAAGTGAAGGGAATGGATCGTGAAGTGCATCGAAATGATCGTGAATCTAAACGGAATCGCTGAAAATGACCGTGAAATGCATGGAAATGACCTGAAGTGAAGCGAAATGACCAGGAAATGTATGGAAATGGCTGTGAAGTTCATGGAATTGACCGTGAAGTGCATGGAAATGACCATGATTCTAAACGGAATCGCCAGAGTTGACCGTGAAATGCATGGAAATGACTGTGAAGTGAAGCGAATTGACCATGAAATGTTTGGAAATGACCGTGAAGTGCATCGAAATGAACGTGAATCTAAACGGAATTGCTGAAAATGACTGTGAAATGCATGGAAATGACAGTGATGTGAAGCAAAATGACCGTGAAATGCATGGAAATGGCCGTGAAGTGAAGGAAATTTACCGTGAAGTGCATGAAAATGATCGTGAATCTAAACGGAATCGTTGGAATTGATTGTGAAATACATGAAAATAACCGTGAAGTGAAGTGAATTGACCATGAAATGCATGGAAATGGCTGTGTAGTGAAGGGAATTGATCGTGAAGTGCTTGGAAATGACCGTTAATTTAAACGGAATCGCCGGAATTCACCATGAAATGCATGGAAATGACTGTGAAGTGAAGCGAATTGACCGCGAAATGCATGGAAATGACCATGAAGTGAAGCGAATTGACCGTGGTCATTTCCATGCATTTCACGATCAATTCTGGCCATTCCATTTAAATTCATGGTCATTTCCATGCACTTCACGGTTAATTCCCTTCACTTCATGGCCATTTTCATGCATTTCGCAGTCATTTCGCTTCACTTCATGGTCATTTTCATGCATTTCACAGTCATTTCCAGCGATTCCGTTTACATTCATGGTCATTTTCATGCATTTCACAGTCATTTTCAGCGATTCCGTTTAGATTCATGGTCATTTTGATGCACTTCACGGTCAATTCCCTTCACTTCACTATCATTTCCATGCATTTTGCGATCAATTTTCTTCACTTGACGGTCATTTTCATGCATTTCACGGTCAATTCCAGCGATTCCATTCGATTCACGGTCATTTCCATGCACTTCACGGCCAATTCCCTTTACTTCACGGCCATTTCCATGCATTTCATGGTCATTTTGCTTCACATCATGGTCATTTCCATGTATTTCACAGTCATTTCTAGCAAGTCCATTTAGATTCACGGTCATTTCGATGCACTTCACGGTCAATGCCCTTCACTTCATGGCCATTTTCACACATTTTGCGGTCAATTCGCTTCACTTAACGGTCATTTTCATGCATTTCACGGTCAATTCCAGCAATTCCGTTTAGATTCACAGTCATTTCAATGCACTTCACGGTCAATTCCCTTCACTTCACAGCCATTTCTAAGCATTTTGCGGTCAATTCGCTTCACTTGACGGTCTTTTTCATGCATTTCACGGTCAATTCCAGCACTTCATGGTCATTTCCATTCACTTCACGCCCATTTCCATGCATTTCACGGTCATTTCGCTTCACTTCATGGTCATTTCCATGCATTTCACGATCATTTCCAGTGATTCCGTCTAGATTCACAGTCATTTCGATGCACTTCACGATTAATTCCCTTCACTTCATGGAATTGACCGTGAAGTGAAGGGAATTGACCGTGAAATGCATGGAATTGACCGTGAAGTGATGGGAATTGACCATGAAATGCATTGAATCGGCCGTGAAGTAAAGGAAATTAACCGTGAAGTGAAGGGGAATCGTCGGAATTGACCATGAAGTGAAGCAAATTGATCGTGAAGTGAAGTAAATTGACCGTGAAATGAAATAAATGAAATTCACCGCAAATTGATTAAAATTGACCGTGAAGTGAATGAAATGGATTTTCAACCATCGACCTGATGGAATCTTGGAAAATAAATAGGTTGGTTAGTTAAAGTAGCATCTCTTACCCCAAAATCATATATGGTACGTTAAGTAACTCATTATGATTTAAGAGATATGTTTATTAAATGAATAAAAAAAGAGAAAAAAAAATTTATATGCTTTTATATATATATATATATATATATATATATATATATATATATATATATATATATATATATATGAAAAAAATGTAGGAGATAAAAAGTTCTCCTTATATATAAAAAAAGGGTTACACAGGTGGGACAGTGAGTCGGGGTCAATCGGGTTTGGACCTGGTCGACCCCGAGTCACTATCTCATTGACCTGGTCGACCCCGACTCGCTGTCTACCCGCTTGCAATCGGCAGTTATGGCTATGGTTATAGCTATGGTTATGACTATGGTTATAATCCGTAGTAGACTTTCACATATTTGCAAAAGTAAGGGCATTTTTGACTTGAGAAATGGGGCCGTAGAGCTGGGGCTTATTCTTGGGATCTCAAAATAAGTGGACATATTTTTGAGAATGGGTCATAAATGGGTCCTACAGTGGGAATTTTTGCTTGAATTAATGACTACGTTGATTTTTTTGGCCGTGAGATTAAAATGGGGTGATGCACCTGGCAATTGGGAGGTGGATATCACTTAAACATTAAACATTATGATGAGGCCTGCCATTTCTTGAAATGGATTCTTGATGATTTTCATGCAAAGGTTGATTAACACTAAAGAGCTAAAAAAACCTCACATGTGATCTACCATGATGTTTATTCACATCATTTTATTTATTTATTTAATTATTTTTATAACACACACGCAGACACCCCACACACTCACGCTGGTGGAATTTCACCACCTATGGGTACTCGAACCCATGATGTTTATTCACATCATGTTATGCCTGGGACTCAAGAGTAAACCCCATCTGTGATTCAGTGGACCACGTACTTAGAAACAGTACACCAAACAACGCTTATCCTCCAAACTGTTTCCCTTTATTTGGCCCACCCAAATCACAAATATTGGGCCTGTCTTTTTATCCCGAGGCCTAAAGTTTAAATTGCATCCAACCGTTGGAGTGAATTTCATATGATCATCACGGTGGGCCCTAAAAAAAAATCAAGGATGGGATCCCTCTGCCAACTATTTCCCTTAGCATGCCTCCACTTGAATCGAGCAATGGGATGATTTTTAGGCCATGACCCTAACATGGGGTGAGGGACTTGATGGATAGGGTGGATTTCACGTAAACATCACGGTGGGGCCCACTGAAGTCTACCTAGGTCATCACTTATAGCAGTTGGATTTCTGATCATCGGTGGAATCTTTGATAATTGCGTTGAATTAATGCCTCCATGCAGTAATTCCAAAAGAGCTAAATTGGTATTATACATTGCCTATGCAGTGATTTCAAAACACGGTAGTACGCATTACCTAAGTAGTGATTTCAAAACAGTTGAATTGGTAGTACACTGTACACATTGCCTAACGTGTGACGTAAGTGTTCCACATTTGTCAATGTAGAAAGAATACAAGATCTAAGCCGTTGAGCATGTGGCCCCCACCTATGTGTGACGACCCATAGGATTTGGGGTCATTCACACGTGGAAGCCTCTTACAGATTGGTTAATGATCTCAAGCTAGTGTGGGTCATTCATATGTGGAAGCCGCTCTTATAGATTGGTTAATGATCTCACGCTTGTGTAGCATGCATGCTCTACTGGATTGACTTTCCTCAAACAAATTAAAGAGGTGGAAATAATATCACTTTTGTTTGAGGGGAGATTTATATACCAGTAATTTGGTTAAGATGGTATGGGAATGGAAAGCAAGGGCACGTAAGTCATGTGATATGATATATCATGCTTGCATGCTGCATGGTAAGATAACGCTTTAGGGTGCGGTAGCCGGTAGACATAGAGTGGGGTTTCGGGTCGATGGATAAGGGACCAGGTTAGGTGAGACCCGGGCCAAAGCCAAGACGGTGCAGCCCTTACTGCAGGGCCTACGTTGTTGTATCCACTCTGTCTATTCCTTTTTTTTATTCCTTCATATTATTTTAGTGCATGATCCAAAAAATAAAACAGATCCAATAATCAGGTGAAGTGTATCATAGAAACCAATGGTAATTAACCGTTAATGGGCCACAATAGTTTTGGATCAAACTAATATTTATTTTTTTTCCTCTTCATCTAGGCTTATGTGACTTAAAATTAAGGTGCACCCTAAGAAGCTTTTAATGGTATACTGTTTAATCACCATTGTTTCTAACAGTATGGTCTACTTGATAATTGGAACCACTACAAGAAAAAGGGAGTTTTGGCCTCGGTTCAAAACGGTGGCTAAAAAGGTTAAAAACTGATGCTAAAGCCTTTAGCCTAAGTTATCCAAACCGAGGTTGGAACCATTGTGGCTAAAGGCTTTAGCCTCAATTTTAGTAATCGAGGCTAAAATGACTTTTATAGCCTCGGTTCTTCAAGTGAGGCTAAAAACTTTTTTAGCTTTAATTTTTTCGAAATGAGGCTAAATCAAAATTTTAGCCTCCATTATTTTCAACTGAGATTAAATTTAAATTTTAGCCTCAATTGTTCCAACCGAAGCTAAATCAACTGAGACAAAGATAAATTTAGCCTTTGTTGGCGTCAACTGAGGCTAAATTCAATTTTTAACATCATTCTGCCCAAAGTAAAAGCCGATAAAGATTAAGTCTAGCTCACCATATAAAGTGAAAGTATATCACTAAAGAGAAAACAAAACTATAAAACACTAATAAACCACATACCATATTGGAATCAATGGCTTTAGAAGAAGGACCTACTTTCAGATTATGGACAATACCAGTTAAGGCAATGCCGGCCCAATATCCTTTGGAAACAACAAAGATGGAAGATCACCAAAGCTTTTACTGTTTGCTTTCAATCAGTCAACATCAGTCAAAGGAAGATGCTGAAACAAGACTCAAACAATACAACAGAAGTCTGACCACCAAACAACAGATTGTCTGTATCATCAACAACTCACATAAAAGGAGAAAAGAAAAGGACCATACAGATGAAATGACCCCAAGATGTCTACACGCACAATGCCTCTCTCAACTTTGCTCTTTTCAATTAATGACAGCAGCAACTCTACTTGAAAATTCCATAACCTCTATCACTTAAACAGGACAGCAGGAGGAAAAAAGAAATGAAAATTAAAATTTGATATATTACAATAGAATAACAAAATATGACACCATAAACCAAGCTGTGAGTTATACAACAGCCACCAACCCAACTCTATGAATTGGATCAGCAACAAACTGAAAATTGCAACAAAAACTAAAGTTGAATTCAGATGTTCCACATGAGCTGGAAGAACAAATAATCAACCATTGTCTGCACATGTTATCTAAGTTGGTGCAGAAAACAGAAACACCATCATGTGGGTTTCATTTTTCCTCTTTTTTATCCCAAATAGGGTATCAGATGCATCCCAGGCTAGACCAAAAAAAAATATTCAATATCAATTTGCACAGTAAAAGTATCCAGCCCACACCACATGGCAATGAACACCCAAACAAGCCCCAAAACGCAATAAACAAAGTTAATGGAAATATTCCATCACCCAGGATAACAAATATTTTGGCGGCGTTTTATTTTGGCGGCGCTAGTCAAGCACGATAAATGGGGGTGTCGCTAAAAGATTTAGCGGCGCTAGTATATTTCCGCGGCGCGTTTTGAGCGCCGCCAACTATATTAGTGTTACTTCTAACAAAGCGCCGCGAATAGTCTTCAAAAGCGCCGGTATAACTTGTGTAGTATTAGTGTTACTTCTAACAAAGCGCCGCAAATAGTCTTCCAAAGCGCCGGTCTAATTTGTGTAGATTTGAAAGCCCCCAACCGACCAATAATATTTTTTATTATATATAATTCAATTGAAATCTGCATTTTTTTAATATTTGAAATATAAAAAATGATGCAATACAATTAAAACAATAATAACCAAGAATAGAACATACCTTACAAATATTTCCTATGTTTAATCCACCTTTACCCATCACTTTACCCACTGCATGGGCCAAAATGATATCTCCAGGGTTGAAGACAATCTGTACAAATGAAAATATACAAAGAGCAGGCTCAGATAAAAATTAAAATACCCAAATAACTAGCCTGAAGCAAAGGCAAAACTCTAAGATATAAAAAACAAACCCTTCATATGACTTTGAAGAATATGAAGGAATAGATCCATAGCCGTTCTCCCCAACCTTCATTTAAAGAAAAAACAAAAGGAGATGAGTTACCTACGTAGGGAAAGATGTTGCATTTTTGAATGCATGAACCTTCATTTAAAGCAAAAAAAAAAGGGATTTTAGTAACTGAGGGAAGACGTTGCATTTTGAATGCATGAAATGATTCAGCCCAAACCCAATTTTGATTCAAAGGCATGGCTCTGGATCATTTGGTTTTTATGATTTCGGACATACGGAGTATCCACAGTTAGGTATAATAGATGAACGGTTTGGATCTCATACACATGTGCCTTACGTACCTGACATAACTAAGATATTAACATCTAGCACTAGATACTTGATGATTCATACAACAATGAAGCACTTTGGCATCTGCAAAAAACAAAATGACAAGTGGAATTCTGCATATTACTGGTTTTCATTGGAACAAATAACCAACCAAATGGACTACAAAATGACAAATGGAATTCTGCATATTACTGGTTTTCATTGGAACAAATAACCAACCAAATGGACTACAAAACGAAAATTAAAGAATGAAACACATTGAAAGAATAAATTTTCATTAGTTAGATGTTAACAAAATGAAAATTAAAGAATGAAACACATTGAAAGAATAAATTTTCATTAGTTAGATGTTAAAACTTACAATTTCCCAAACAATCTTAATTTGAGGCCTTGCCCCGTCTGTGATATACAAAACTCTGACATCTAGTTTCAGGGTGTTTTTCCTGTTGAATATGGTCATTACTCTGTTTTAGGAAAACCATAGCTTGTTGCGCCACTATTCAGGTGGATAACACAAATCACCTCAATTTCGGGATATGGCCCATCCATATGGTGTAGCACAAATTCAATGGCCATGATCACCATATGTTAGTGCCACATGTGACATATGTTTCGGTAGGCGCATCATGGAACTCCATGACGTGTATGGCACAGCAATGTTCCTCTAGTGAAAATTAACAGAGAACTAATAACATCTTTACCTCAACTGATTTAAGGAAATGCAACAGTGCTTTATTTCCATGAACAGTAGCAATCCTAAGCGTCCATTTCACATATCTAATCTTCCCTGCAATGTGAATGAGACAACATCAAATAAAAAAATCAAATCAGTAGCAAGATACAGACCTTACAAGCTCCCGGAGAAATACTTCCTTATGGCTATACAGACTCTGAAATATCAAGTCCAAAAGGCGGTTGACCTGCATAATTAAGAAACCATGAGAACAATCAATCAGACATAATCAGACGTAACAGGCCATCCTGATGGATGTGGGGCTAGAAAGAAGAAAAAATATTACAGGTTTATATATTTTTGACATACACTTGATTTGTATCCTTCCACTTTTGGTAATTACATATTGCGGAGACCCAAATTGGATTTGTTAACTGCCTTAACCATTTAAAAAGATCACAAAGATCTCAAAGCTGGATCACATTCAAGATCTCAAAGCTGATTGAAGCAGGGGCTCCTCTTGTAGAAAGAAAAGAAAATAAAAGTGCACTCAAGAATTCCAGCCCTACCTGTAGAAACAGGAAACTATTGCAGTGAGAAAAGATGATAGCAGTGCAGCCCAACAAAAGCATCAGATACTTGTGAGTTTGGGTGTGAAACCATCTGCTTCAGATACTTGTGGCACTCTTAAAATGGTTGTTCCTGTAATGCAAATCTATTACATCAGTTGCAGGCTTGCACATGTTATTACCTTAACATCATAGGAAAGTGCTTAAATAAGTACACTTTTAGATGTGTGAATTAATTCAGCCTGCAATGAAAACCAAGTCATCCATTCTCCATTCAATTTTGTAGAAGAGCTTTGCTTAAGCACAAAACACATGTACAAGGTAACCCATATAGCCACAACAAACTATGTTGACCTGGCAAACATGAGAAATAGCTTATCCATCCATCAGGTGGGTCCAACTGCGTCCCAAAAATGTGCCAAATCTGCTCATCAGACTAACAAATGCAGGGTCTAAAGGAACTTGGCAGAGTTTTCAACAGCCATCCTTCATCTCAAACACTTGGTCCACCTAATGAGTGGAACAGCATGAGTTTTGGGATAGGGAATTTACATTGTGGGACCCACCAGATTGACAGATCAGATATTGCACACACCTGCCAGCTAGGTGCATATTGTGGCATGTAAATGGTTTGCCTCGTACAAGTGCATGGAATTAGCACCTCTCTTTGTAGAATAAGACCGAATATAGTTTCCTTATATTTGGCAAGTTCAAAATAGTGGAATGCATTGTATCATATCAGGAATGCATCGGGACAAGTTCATCCGATGAAATGATACAAACAGATGTAACATGAAATAGTGTATAAAAAAAGACCGTGTCATCCCTATATTCACACCTAATAATTTAGTAGAGTTCGAAATCATATTGAGGACAACAATATCAGAAAGTGTCGTATTGGGAATGTATTGTGAGAAGTTCATCCAGCGATGCAATACATTCAAACAACATTTTGAACCTTGATATTTTAAGGAAACAAACACAATTAGCAACTTAAGGAGATGAGAAAGCCAGATTGAAGTGGCACAAAAAGCCAAGAAAAACTGCAAGACAAACTAAGAACTGTTCTGTAGAAAATCTTTATCATCAAGAGACACCAAAAGTTGTAGAATGGGTCCGAATTCTGAAGTTTAATTGACGTCTCTCATGTCGACTTCATAATCTTCCAGACATCAAGCACCAGTTTCACAACAAATGTGCTGCACTAAATCTGCAACAGTGCATCTTCGAAGCATATCATCTTTTCTTTTTAAAGGATATCTTTGAAGCATATCATCAAGTTACATGGAGTACAGATCCACTATAAAAGGGAAAGGATCCCATGCTAGAACCATATATCTAAGTTAGTTATCATGCACTCTATTTGAATGCATGTATGAGATCCAAACCGTCCATTTGCTGGACCCTATCATGAAAAATCCATGCCTCAAAATCACATCAATTGGGATGGTCTAAGTCACCATTTGGAGGACCTTTTTCTATTACATGATCATGACCTAGCACAACAATCAAGCACTTTGGCATTGTCTAGCTAGCAATACAAGGTCAGACATTTAGTGCATGTCAGGCCCAAAAAAACATGACCAGCCACTAACCTCAAACGAATTCCTATGTATCAATAGAAAGAGAAATGAAAACATCTTTAAAACTATACTCACGGTTTGGCAATCTCCATAATGTCCAATTGAGGGTCGAGTCCCTTCCCTATACCATCTAATACTGCACAAATGAAATTTTCTCTTCCGAGCAAAAAATAATCATATCTTTCAATTGAATATTCCCAACAAAAAAACAGTTAGATGCTTTGAACCTGAAATAAATTTCAGAGGTAAGGGCAATTAGAACACTTAGTATCTGGACTTTTTGAATGTAATGGAGCACATCAAAATGCAATGAAGTTCAACTTCAAAATGCAATGGAGTACATCATGATCATTTAAATGAATGCTTGATACACAAAAAAATTTTAGAGGGAATGCTGCAAACCTGAAATAAATTTCAGAGGTAAGGGCAACTAAAAAATATGGCTATAGAAAGAACCTGAAATAAATTACTTAGCTATAAAAGATAAACATCAATAATTCTTATATGTTGGTGGCAATATTACTATAAACCAAGATTGTATATATACTTGTACAATAATATCTGATGTGTAATTTGGGTGGTTAAAAATAAAAATAAAAATGTTCAATGGTCCTGTTATCTATGAATAAAAATGTTCAATATCAATTTTACAGAATGATACATTAGGCGCTTTCTTATATTCTCTAATGTGGAAGGTTGGGCAATTTAAGTGAGTTGAAATTTTAGGGGTAGTTTGCAATTTTGTGCTTAGTTGGCTTTATAATTTTGGATTGTAGGATTTCACAAGTCCTTAGGACTAGAAATTAGAAATATATCAGGTTCCTATTTGGGTTGCAGAAGGTTTTTCTAAGTCCATCAATATTTACCTTCAATGTACTACTTTCATCGGGAAATGCCACTATGGTTTGAAGAGGCAATTCAAGTTGCACATGCGTGAGATCCAGGCTATTCATTATGTGCAGCCCACCAGGTCCATGATCTCCTGATCTTCCCTAGCTATCGGGATTTCACTTTTGGAGAAGAGAATGTAAATGTTACGCACTACAGTCTTGACACCAAACTGTCCGAAATCCGCTTCAGCTCTTCCAGGCTCCTGTAAAAATAAGCGTATCAGCAATATTGACATGAGTAGATGAGTTTTTCAAGGTTGAAAACAAAGCAAGATCTTAAATAGTACATATTCCTTCTCCAGCTGAATAACCAAAGTGCCCATGGAGCATGGAGAGTCACAATCCTTGCTAATTGTTCATGAAAGGTTGCCATTTTACTTGACTGTAGAAAGGGTACTTTGAAAGATTACAACCCTCAATTTTAAGGTGTAAAAAGTTGAAACCCATGGAATTTCTAACAGCTACATTACAGAGAAATTTCGATTTGCTTCTGTTGGAAGCAATCAATGCGTTAAAGGTGATAAGCATCATTTGCCTTAGTTTGGTGAAATCTGCACAAGTGCTTCCACTTTTTTTTTTTCTTTTTCTTTTCTTTTCGAATTCAATTTCAGTATGGCTGATGTTGTGTGAAGCTTTAATGTTCTCTAGCAGATTTCAGATCCAACAATTAGCATAGCATATTTCATTCAGTACCTATTCCTCCCAAGACGGCACAATAAAAGGGAAACTACATTACCTGCCACCTCGATACGTAGAAGCCTTTGGGGAGATCTTTGCTGACGGTTTTGGAACCAGGAAGGATAAATGGCACACCTAATGTTATGAATCCCAGCAACCTCTCTGGATGAAGGACAGCGAATAGCGAAGCGGTAAAGACTCCAAAATCCTTCGAGACAAGGAAAGTCTTCCACACCATCATCACCAAGAAATCAGCATGTTAATGATTCTTGAGTAAGAAAAGAAAGAAAGGAAGTAAACAATTATAGCATAAGCAATTAACTTTGGAGTTGAGTAGCATAGTTTAAAATTCAAAACTCATAGTTTACACCCTAGCTATGTGCCAAGATAAAGTCATCTGCCACCAGTGGGAAATATATTAAAATCTCTAGATAAGCAAACATTATCTGCTTTTAGGCAACAACAGGCAATGGAACAATCCACACATTTTATCTTCATACTAAGAGTAGGAATACAATGTTAAGTTAAAAAACATTTCTAACAAACTTTTACAAGAAAGAAAAGATCTAGAATATGATATCTTAAAGTCAAATAAAAGATGTCAATTGGTATTCTTTTATCCCAGTACTTTGACCGGTGCTGGACAGCTTTTGCTGAAGCAAGCCTTAGACGGGCCTTGTCCATAGAACTGCAAGATGAGAAAATCCTCAGGTATAATGCTACTGTCAGCTACTTAAAACAAGAGATTTAATTCATATGCGAAGGATAAATGCAAAATGAAGGCAAGGATGCCCATCGCCAAGAGATGAAAAAGTTTGTCATGTTAGTAGGCCTACAATACCTTGATTTTATATTCTTTGAAATCTCTCCAAAAGAAAGTATGTTTTTTAGGAATTCCTAAGGTTTTCTATCCCTAGCAGCAGATGAGCATGTTAAGAGATAAAAAGCTTTTCACCAAGGTTTTATGCCAAATATCTGCTATGCAAAACCAAAGAGAAAAACAATGAAGAGTAACAAATTGGGGATATTAGCAGTGAAAACAAACTTTACATGGTAACTGGATTGCAGAAAATCATTATAAAAAATTTAGGGAATTAGTTCTTGCATGTGTATGACCTGGCCTGGTTGATTCCGGAGACTCCCATGTCGAATAATCTGGTTTGAAAACTATGCATTAGACCATGTTGCATTCCCAAGTATATACAATGACGAAGATTGCCGAATCAAACAATGCAGCCACGACACCAAATGAATAATAGATATCTAGACATAAACCACCAAGATTATCAGTTTTTCGCTGTATTGAAAAGGAGCAGGGGTGTAAGTCTTGGACATGGTAACTAATGGGTACAAAGGCACAATGATCTAGAGAAATTTCGTACTCGCAATCTCATCTACATCATTAGAGAAAAATGATAAACATGTATTAAACAAGAAGGAAACATGCATAAAAGATGAATCTATAAATACTAACAAGAACAATTTCGCATTTTCTTTATTGTTCAAGACATTCGCATGATGTTAGTTAGATGCATGCATGGGTGCCAAGCATCGAAATCTCTCCATGTGTTAGGCACAACTGAGTCTGAAAATCCAAACACTCTATACAAAATAAATAAACTATAGAAAACTGATGAGTCGACCAGCCTGATTTCTGCACCAGGCAACTTTGCTGAGAGGAAAAAAAATAGAATAAAAGGAACTGATGAGTGGACGGGCCTGATTTCTGCGCCAGGTGAAGTTCATCATGGGGTCCACCTTATGCATGGCTTGGATGTCGAATAGGTGATCTTTTTTTTTCTTGAAATTAATCACGGGTTTTCTGTCACTCTACAGAGAAAAAAAAATCTGAGAAAAATCACG
This sequence comes from Magnolia kwangsiensis, assembly GCA_037074715.1. Classification (NCBI taxonomy): domain Eukaryota; kingdom Viridiplantae; phylum Streptophyta; class Magnoliopsida; order Magnoliales; family Magnoliaceae; genus Magnolia; species Magnolia kwangsiensis. The sequence continues at coordinate 160,644,154 of CM073575.1, forward strand.
AAGAAAATTGGACAGTCCGAAGGTCCAATCTAAACCGTCCATTTTCCTTTCTCATGCAGGGAAGACGCAACCAATGAGCGGACCAGCTTGATTTCTGCGCCCAATCAGAAAAAAAAAAAAGAAAAAAAAAGAAAAAGGGAAGAAAATCTCGGTAGAAAATCGGACAGTCAGCAGGTCCAATCTAAACCGTCCATGTTCGATTTACAGGGCAGCCCAAACCATGAGCGGACCAGCCTGGTTTCTGCACAGGGCAACATTCATCGTGGGGCCCACCTTATGCACGGCTCGGATGTCCCATAGGTCATCATTTTCCTCGAAATTAATTACAGATTTTCACTCATTCTACTAAGATGAAAATCAGCGAGAGAAAAATCAGAAAAAAAAAAAATCTCAACAGAAAATCAGAGAGAAAACCCCATGTTTGCATCGAAATAGCTGAAATTACCTTATGATTAGATGTGGTCGTGGATAATCTGCTAATTACTTGAGAGAAAACCCCATGTTTGCATCGAAATCTGTTTTAGCTTGAGAGAAAAACCAGATCCAGTCTGTAGAGAGAGAGAGAGAGAGAGAGAGAGAGACTAACCCTAGAGGAGAAGACGTGGATTAAGAAAGGTGAAACAAAGAGATGGTCGATTGAGAGAGGGAAAGGGGGAAATAGAGAGAGAGAGAGGGTCGATTGAGAAAGGGGAAATAGGTGGAGATGGCGATGGCTGTCGCTGCCTCTACAGGAAGAGAGAGGGGAGCCCAAGGCTTTTCGTACGGTATTTATAGCGATCGCAAACCGACGCCCCATTTAAATTAGCGCAGCTGATTAGCCAAATACATCGTCAGCTAGTCCTCCTTTTGTTATAAGGATAACTGGGGCAAAAGGGCAGAGTAAAATGGCAGGCAGACATTTAACATTAGATACTCATCAACTGAGACAAAAGGGCAGACTTTTGACCTCAATTTCTCATCAACCAAGGTAAAATGTGAATTTTTAACCTCAGTTCCTTTTCAACTAAGGCTAAAAATCATATTTAACCTCCTTTTTTTGAACCGAGGCTAAATAATTGAGGCTAAACACCTACTTTCTTGTAGTGAACTGCTCCATTTGTGATATACTTCCCTAAAATGATTTGAAAAAACTGATGGCGTGGATATAGAATACATATATCAAAGTGGGCCTCATGGTAAGAGCTGCACTATCTTGGGTGAGTCATGGGTCTCACCTAATCTACTTCACAAGTGTGGATGTGGCAATGTTCCATGGCCCCACTATAATATATGTGTTATGCATATTTATCCTGTCTACCATTTTTTCATATCATTCTAGGGGAGTCCAAAAATGAGGCAAATGCATAGCCCAATTTGATGATAACACGGAAATAATGCTTTTCAGTGAGAACATATGGGCTATAGAAGTTATGGATAAAGCTGATATTTGTGCTTTTTCATTCAAGTTTATGTGACCTCATGAACAGGTTATATGGAAAATAATCATTATGGTAGCCATCTTGTCCCATTGCTTTATGTGGTGTGATACAATTGATGCTTGAATCTGCCTATTTTAAGACTTCATAAATTATCTTGCAAAATGGATGAACGGTATGATATCACATCATGGTGGGGCCCACAGAACTTTGCCATGTCAAAACACCACCACAGTGTGTGGTGTGTGGTGCAATCCGCTTCCTATGAATGGATGGATGATGCTAGTGGCCGCAGAATAACGCTCATGACCTTCTTATTGAGATGAGAGACTGTTTCTTTGCATGATAACAAGATATATAAAATATACAAAAACCAAGTGAATTGAAACAAAGGGCAAACAGCCCACCGGATCGTTTGGCATTTTTGTGATAGAAGCGTTTGTCCACAACACATGGTAGAAAAGGCATAGCGGGTGAGAGAGAAATAGAACCCTTTCTCAGTTATAAATTTCATCACACGGAAAGCCCGGGCCCCTCTCCTTTTCCACACCTTTTGTCCTCTCTCTCTACATCTGTTGTGATCAGACTCTATCATGCATAAAAGCACCTGGATTCTAGTCAGACCCACCACCATACTTCCACACTTCATGCAAGAGTGTTGGTACTTGGTAGTCGAGCTCCTATATATATATATATATATATATATATATATATATATATATATATATATATATATATATATATATATATAGGAGCTCGACTACCAAGTACCAACGCTCTTGCATGAAAGCATCATCTTTCCTCCTTGTCGTTTGATTATTGTTACTAGCCATACAATGGCCTCTCATTTGTTGAAGTCTGCATCATCTTCATATTCAACATGGACCCAAAAGCAGAACAAAGTATTTGAAAGGGCGTTTAATCATATTCGACAAGGAAACTCTGAGTGTTGGGAGTTTCCATTGTTAGTGGAAAAATGAAGTGCTGCAATAAAACAGGGCTTACCCGACCGATGGGGTTACCCTCTGCCGGCGGCCAGTTTTAACGGCAGCAGGCAAAGGGTCCCTATAATTTATTATTATTATTTTTTTATATAAAAATTAAAGCCCTTAATCTCTCATTTGCACCGACTCTTTCTCCCTCTCCCCTCCCTCTCGCTCTCCCTCCCGCGTGCTCTCCTTCTCCCTCTGATGTAGAGCGGGTCGCAGACAGTTTCGTGGCCAAGATGGACCAGAAAAGGCCCGGTCGACGACAAAAGTGATCCGGACTGTTGGACCTTAGATCAGGCGTATCTCGCAATCTACAATGAGTTATCTGACGTAAAATATATGATTTTGGGGTAGAACGAGCTACTTTAGCCAACCAATGCCACTACGCCAGGTTGTGACAGTCATTTCCCATTTTATTTTCGTTTTTACTATAAATAGTAAGTTTTAGTTTGATTATAACTCTTCATCCGTTAGGCTTTAGGAGTTGTGTCCAACGTGAAAAGTTCTTAGAATAATTAGGAGAATGGTTTGGTAAAGCCAAATAGGACACTTACTATTTTTGGCCGAAAACCTTGTGCACTAGTAGACATCACGACCGTCTATAAATAGTAAGTTTATTACTTATAGTAAGTCGCGGATTCTACGAGTGTTAGTTGTAGTTTGATTCTGATTTCTTTCTTATTGCTTGGTACCCTTATTTAAAGGGTTATGAACTCATTTTTATTCATTCATTAATCAATTTCGAATTTACTAGAATTTATTTCTATATTTTGCTTTCTTGCCTCGTGGATTCGAGAAGTCTCTATGAGGAGTCCAGAGAAGTTCTGTGGATTTGAGATAATTATCCTTTTGAGGAAGACGGTGCTCAACCTCACGTCCTTCTCTGCGTCACCCTCTCTTCCTCTCCCGCTCACTCTCGCATGCTCTCCCTCTGTTGTATTTTAAATTATTTTAAAATAATTTAGTGTTTCAAAATATCCGTTGGGACAGACCATGGCTGTGGCCATAGGTGCGCATGTGCCCTGCGGATGTGTCTTTTCACTGAAAGGTTACATCCTTCAATTTTTATTTTGAAAAGTTGTCTCTTTTGAAGCCTAAGGGTCACACCACTTAGGTTTAAACCCAATAGTCACAACTCTTTGTGAAAGGGTGTCTTCACAAAGTCTATAAATAGACTTTCTCTCATCTGTTTTAAAAAAGTAAGAAAAAGTTTATTTTATATTAAAAGTACGGTTTAAGTGTTTTCTAGTTCGAGTTAAGACTACAAAGTGGTTCGAGCTCGTGTACAGTGAGTGCACCGTTGGGACCGGGTCATAGTCATTGTATCCTGGAGTCGATTGCTCTGGAAATTTGTTCTACTTGGGACGCTGTCTAAGGGGAGCAAATTCGATTTCAAGCCGAGCGACTCACGTCACGCTTCGACTTCTATAAATCGATAAGTTTTCTCTTTTTTTCAATTTAAATTTATTTTATTTAAATAGTTTTTCAAACTCCATATCTCAACAATCTTGAAATCGAATTTGTTTGAAAAACTATTTAAGAATTACGGTTGCATCTATTTGATTGGAATAGCCCAAAATGAAACCACACCAACCCGATTTGTGGGTCATGACTCATATAATCTAGAGTTGTCATATCTTGCCTAATGGTCAAGATCTTGTAGATACTTGTCATGTAAGTTCTTTGGACCACATGTACAAAAGTGAACGTATGCACTAACTTAGAATGGTTAGAGTACTTTAGATCTTGATATCTATAAATGAGAATGATTAGACTATGATTAAACATATAAGAGGCCTGAATTCCTGAACAATTGACCAGGTTCGTTGTAACCCTCGTTAGCACAAAGTATGATCCTTAAGTTGTTAGATAGGTCAGGTTAAGGCTATCTTGGGTACTAGAGCTATAACCTGCATGTGGTTTTTATGTCCCAAAGACATATCATTCTATCACACACGTGTAAAATTCAAGAAATCTATAATGCCTACCTCTTGAATAATGTCAGGCCCTATTCACTTATAGAAAGCCTGTATTTAGTAGATTTTCTCAAAATCATGATATGTCATTAAGGAGCATTTCTTTGTAGATCTCAAAATTTATAATTTATTTCTCATAGCTTGAGCCAACGTAACCTTCACATGAAAATAAATCAAACTGTTGAATCATACTGAGTAGGATATACACTAATCTCAACATCTATGTACAATAAAGACCAACCCAAAATGCATTTCAAAATGATATTTTGTGTTGAGATTCCCATCATATTAGGAATTCTTCTTTGTAGACTACCATACATGGTTAAAAAGAAAACTTTGGAAAGAAAAATGTAAAAGAAACTTAAAAATGCAATCTTCTAAAGTATCTTCTAAAATGGGCATGATAGGTCGATGGTGTGATCACTATCTTATAAGTCTGCTAGTTGCTCACATGCGGATGAATAATATTCATTGTATAGTCAACCAGTTAATGGATCTAAATCCATCACGTACATGCCAGAAATAAAATTCCTAGTATTGGGAAATGTAGTTGTTAATTATGTGTCTTCCCATCATTTTCAAATTGGTGCAACCCTTAAGGGTTCTAACAAGGAGCATCTGGTGGTTATAACAATTTTATCTAAACTTGACATGTTCATAGCAAACAACATTCCGATGACTCTTTTTCTAGTCCACTGATCTGATGGACCTCACATAGGAATAAAATCACCAAATATGGAAAGACTTGAACGTCCCAATAATGAGATTTCTTGAGCAATATATTAATTAATGAAATAAATAAATAAAAATATGGAGATGACTCAAATTCAAAGGGATGTAAAAAAAAAGTAATAATGAACTGATAATTTAACCACTTGTTCAGTGGGAATGAAGTGGACGGTTAGAATCATCTATCTTAATTGATCATGGGTTTATTCTCTTGTGAGTTTTCGCTTATAGGCAACATTCTAATACTTTATCAGAGCACTGTGGTTCATACACATGCAATCTATTATTCTATATGTTATATGTCTTTGGATAATCTAATCCGGACCTAATTTTGATGATCAAGACTATTCAACTAATGTGTTGGACCATGTATAATGTGTGTCACCAAAATTTTCTTCCATTGGACAATCTTACTTGTCCAACTTATGAACTGCAAGTGGATGGTTTACTGTCTACTTTATGATGAGAGATTTTGGGAAGATATATGATGGCGACTAATGGTGAGTGGCACAAGAGTGCATGGTCTGAATCGTGAAAAATTGGGGCCTACTATATTGTTGGTGCTAGAACAAATATAACATATCATTTTGATCATGTGCATGTTAAGGAGTTGATTTTTGTGCGATTGATGCGCATAGAATGAATATTTAAATTGATGTTGATCTTTCAAAATACAGTAAAATGCACAATTACACACTAAGGTGTCACTGCACACATGTTTGTAACAGAGTAGTTCATTAATGGGACATTCTTTGTATTTATAATGACCTAAAAATTAAGTTATAACGTATACCAACCATTGGTATGAATAACCTTTATGATAATGAGAGCACATAAAGAATAAATGAGTATACTATATTGAACTTGATCAGATCAATTGCCAAGTCTATCAAACCATAAGCTCACTTATCACTGTGTATCTATAGATAACGCATATTAATTCTTTTGTATCACTGCATGTATCTTGTGGCCTTCGATTCATCCTATGTGGATTTATGATTGATATGTTCGAATCTTGTATCCATGTGTCACATGTACAAAATATAGTTTTCCTATAATAACATGAAACATTAGACAATGTATGACACTTGATACATAAACACTCAGAAATTGTACATATGTGGAAAAGATCTCATTTACAAAGATTTGAAATTGTGGGGGTTATGTACTTATATGCACTACAATGTTCCAAAGTTATAGATCCATACAAATATTATATTAGCCCATGTGAGATGATTAGGCTGGTGTATTTTTAAAATATTACCTTTTGCAGACCCAATAGATGAATGGTCTAGATCTTACATGTGTATTACTTTTATGAATATTAAGTACTTAAAACTCACATTATATGAATGCTTGTCTTTCTAGAGTTTTACTTACCATGAAGCAAATGATAACTTGAGTTTCTCAAGTGGACTAGTAGTAAATATGCATTAATTCAATGTTAATTCTGACTTACATTTTATTATGTAGAAAGTGATATTATAGAATACTGGGTCCAATAACAGACAGACCATCGGCACATATTACTTAACTGTTTAACACACTTATTGCTGTTTTTCTATAAACGGTTCATTTTATTGCTCTTATACATAAAGTTGTTGATAGGATGACGAGTGTACAAGCCTAATTTATTAGACAAGTTACATTAACTTTTGGCATCGTTCACCATACTTTTTAGACACTATTACTTACTTAGAAAGGTAGAGGAAATGTTAATTTCATCCAGTCATGCGCCAACCTAAGACACGTGTTAGTCAATTCATATGATGGTTCCTACGAAAGATTTTTCTTAATAGATTTATCAGGTGGGCCATAGATATATCTATCAAGGCTAAATCTGAAATTATGGGGGTGCACTCAAATGCATAAACCATTTAACGCATGGAATCTAAGTTTAGTCAATGTGTATTTAATAATTGGGTTGACATAAAATTGAAGATTTGCACTAAGGAAACTATATGTTGAATGTTACTATATTTGAATGTTATGAATCAATATGCACATTTTTTATGTTGATGTGTAGGTCTTTGAGATAAGGTGTCTGTAGTTAAACATATTGCATGTTTTAATGATCAAATTAGTAGCTATTAAATGAATGGTAAAAAGAATATTGGTAGCGGTCTGAATTCATAAGATGATTGTTGGATCAATGAGATTTTTAGGCTATATTCTATTTTCATTGGAGGTTAGATTTGGACATTTGAGATTGGTATTCATATGAGACTATAAGTTTATGTAATGAATTGTGTTGTTTTACCATCAACAAATGTATCTAATGGCCAAACTTATGCACATATGGAGCTCATTGTTCAATCCATCAATCAAGATACTTGATAATGAACTTGGTTGCCAAATATCCATTGATTGTATTAAATTCTAATCACTAATAGATAAATTGGTCAACCTTTCATGTGTTAGGGAACATATGATAACATGATAATATTGCAATATGATTACATAAAAGTTATACTCTATTTTACTTGTCATATGTCTATGCATGACAAATTACTCCAACCTCTTTATATTGCAGATACAATAAGGTCGATTGACTTTACCACCAATTAGTTGAATGGTGGGCTAATGAAGTTGCTTGAATTGTAAGAGTACATTCAAGGTTGAGAAAGTTGGTTGTATTCAGAACCAGTGATACAACAACCATCATAATAAAAGTGATGCTCAGTATCTGTTATTTGATGGAGTCATAATTGTTGACTCTGTGAGGTTAGAAATGAGTTCAGTATGCTTTGGCTTGAAATATGAATAATCAAAGAGGCTGCAACCAACTGTCAAAGACTTGATTGAGGAGAATAAGGATGAATTAGCCTAGACGGAGGTTCATTTATGAGTAGCTAGTTAGTGAGGCAATAGCTTGCCAATACGATGAACCTAGCTGATCTGAAAGGATGATTAGCCACAATGGGACTAAGACATGACCAAACTCATATGACAAGAAAGCCTGACGGAGCAAAGATGGGTGGAAGTAAAAGGCCTATGGGTCATAAATCCTTTGACCAAGTGACTATCTAAAAGATTAGTCAGTGATACATCTAAGGGAATGGGGTTGAGCCTAAAATATGAGTTACCAGTGTTGGTAACCCAACCTATACGAGTAGAGATCTTATTAGATAGGTTCAATGGGTAAACAACAAGATACGAGGTAAACGATTGCACTGATGTAAATGAGCCCCTTCTATGGTGTATAGTGCGAGCAACAACGAAGAAGGATGAGTTTTTGAACTCTTAATGAATTCATATCCATATATTTGGTAGTGTACCCAATTACTGCATACACTTGATGGAATTCACCTATATGGGTGTGGAGGTGGAGGCCGTTTCCTATGAGAATCTAGGCAAATTCTCTAGAGCACTCATGAAATCCAGGTAATGGTGTATGGCCGAAATGCACTGAACTGCAAAATCACTTGTAGAAGAAAAGTTGTGTGAGTGGCATGTACTTGCGATCTACATCAAAAGGAATCAGGTTCAAGACTATAATGTCACCTGATTCTAAGACTATGATGTCACCTGATTCCTGTAGACCTGTTATGTTTACTCTAATGTCAGTTCAAGTCTATGGTGACACCGACACCATTGCACAACTCTTCCATCTTAACCCGAAATGTTAAAAATTTTGAAACATGTGGGGGATTGTTGTATTTTAAATTATTTAAAAATAATTTAGTGTTTCAAAATATCCGTTGGGACGGACCATGGCTGTGGCCATAGGTGCACATGTGCCCTACAAATGTGTATTTTCACTGAAAGGTTACATCCTTTCAATTTTTGTTTTGAAAAGTTGTCTTTTGAAGCCTAAGGGTCGCACCACTTGGGTTTAAACCCAATAGTCACAACCCTTTGTGAAAGAGTGTCTTCACAAAGTCTATAAATAGACTTTCTCTCATCTGTTTTAAAAAAGTAAGAAAAATTTTATTTTATATTAAAAGTACGGTTTAAGTGTTTTTTAGTTCGGATTAATACTACAAAGTGGTTCGAGCCCGTGTATAATGAGTGCACCGTTGGGACCGGGTCATAGTCGTTGTATCCTGGAGGTCGATTGCTTTGAAAACCTGTTGCACTTGGGACGCTGTCCAAGGGGAGCAAATTCGATTTCAAGCCGAGTGACTCACGTCATGCTTCGACTTCTATAAATTGATAAGTTTTCTCTTTTTCTCAATTTAAATTTATTTTATTTAAATAGTTTTTCAAACTCCATATCCCAACACCTTCTCCCTCCCTCTCTCTGCCTCTCCCTCTCCCTCTCGCGCACTCTCCTTCTCCCTTTCTCTCCCTCTCCCTCTCACTCTCACGTGATCTCCCTCTCCCTCCCTCCCTCTGCTTCTCCCTCTCCCTCTCGCGTGCTCTCCCTTTCCTTTTCCCTCTGCCTCTCCCTCTCCCTCTCCCTCTCCTTCTCCTTCTCCGCTCGCTCTCCTCTCATTCTCACTCTCCCTATTTATCTCTCTCAAAACTCTATTCCTCTCTCTCTCTCTCTCCTCGGCCCTCTGCTGCAGTTTGGTCTTCTGCTGCTCGTGAATCTCAAATTCTCAGGTATGATGTAAGGCTTTTCTCTTCTTGTTATTGCTTTTTGCAATTTAGAATACTTGATTAGGAATATGCTTTGTCGAATACAAATCCCTAAGTAGGGATTTGCATTGTCAAATCTATTTTTAGGGATTTCCATTATCGATTCCATTTTTAGGGATTTCTTATCTTGTGTTGGGCTGATTTTTTGCTGCATTTGTTTTCATATTGTCAAGGGTTAATGTCTTGTGCTGATTGTAGTTGTCCATGCTGCTTGTATTTTGCATGTTGATGTATTATCCCTTGTAGGTGCTAGAATTGTCCTTTTCTTTTTCAGAAATATATCACTAGAGTCGAATACAACAGGGTTTTCGGAATGATTTGGTGTACCGCCATTTTACATTACTGTAGTTTGTTGCCAATTTTATATGAACTTGATGAAAGAGAAGCACTTCATGTTGTGTTCAAATGATTTTACTCCTTGTGATGTTTTCTCTAATGTTTGCAGTTTTCATTTTGTATATATTGGTCTGATTAGCTTTTATTAGTTATAGTCTTTACTGTTTACTTTAATCGTGGTATACTGTTCTTTGGAATTTGGAGCTAGAAGCTCAAACTATGGTGGGCATGCTTTGGCGGTCAGAAAGTGGGATGCCTTCACAATATGTTGCCATTATCTCATGGTTTAGCAGCATGATCATAAGGCATCACTGGAAATATCTCTTGCATTCTGGCTACTGGAATGCCTGATCTGTTCTCAATCAATATATCAGTTTTGTATTGTGGCTACTGGAATACCTGATCTGTTCTCAATGCATATCAGTCTGTATAGGAATAAGGATATATTGTTTTGCACTTGATTGGTTGGATAAAACCATCTGCCTGTTTCTTGGTTCACTTTGAGCTAGATTTTTTATGAAGACTACAGATACGCTTTTCAGTGACCTTTAGCATCATTTCAATGGAAGTGATGGTAGCTGCCTGATTTTTCTCCGAGGTTCAAGGTTATGGGTGGGTTCAGCACATGCCTCTGATTCCAGTTTGATTAGGTTGTCCAAAGAAGCATTATGGAGAAAAAAATATATATCCGGTTTTGTTTACATTTTCATGGAAATAAAGGCTACAGAATCTGATGGGAGGAAGCACATTTAGAATGTCACAGACTGAGTACATTGTCTCAAGCAAGTGTCATGGTAAAATCACCAGAAATGTTTGATAAGATGCAGCAGCGCTAAGGCGTGATCATAGGAACGTGTTGGAAAAACCATTTCACCAATCACCAAGGAGTTACAGCAGATGTATGGAGGCATTTCATTAAGCAAAATACTTGCTTCAAATTTCTTAATTTCAAAAAAGTCATCCAAAAGGGTGAACTCTGTAAATTACAATAAATGATTAAAGGCTTTTTAATGCTATGTGTGTTGTCTTTTATTTGATACCAGTACAAATTGTTAGAGGATATGGAGAACAACTGCATTACTTACCAATTGATAGTTTATTGCTATGTAGCCTTCTTCATTTTAGTTCAAAACATCCACTGGAGTACTTAAGTTATGCTTTTTCAATACTGTAAAATGCCACAGACCAAAAGCAGCAATGAGAACTTTTAATTGTAACAAATATATAAGAAATTTAGCATGTATTTCATTTTTGTTTTCAGCCAACCCAAGTAACTGGGAGAAGGCTGCTGTGACAATGATGACTTGATTTTCCTTTTTTCTCTTCCCTAAATAGAACTCTATCTTGATGCAACAAAAGGGAAAAGTTTTGAAGTGACGCAGAGCTAAGGTCTTCATATATAATGTCTGGAATTGTTGGAATACTTGGTTGATGATTTTTAGGTCTCCCTAATTTCATATGGAATTTTCATTTATATACTCATTTGTTTTTCTGTTGTTCTTATCAAGAGACCTCAATTAACATAAAAATGGAAGATAGTTTCAAATTTCCCTTGTCAAATTGATTTAGATATTATGCAAAACTTCTGAAATTCAGTTCTCTCTGAAACTGCATTTTTATTTTCAACAAATTTTGTGGTCTAAAGCTTAAGGCTCTGCATATATAATATTTGGAAGACATCATTGATCTTTTCTTCTTCTAGATCATCATCATCATCATTGATCTTTTGTTTTCTAATTTGTTATGGAATTTCCATATATCCTCATTTGTTTATATGTTGTTCTTACCAAGAGAAGTTATTGTGTGTAAAATGGAAGATGTGTGCAATTTTCCCATTTCAAATGCTTTCAGTGATGGCTGTATTAGCCAGAGATTTTCCTTGGCTTTACAAAGCCTAAGATTCTAACTTATTGGACATGTGAGAATTAGAAAAACTATGTTTTTTTTTTTTTTTTTTTTGTTGCTTACAAGCTCATTGAGTTTCTTTTCTTGCTACAACCGGAAACACAATATGCCAATTTATAGGCATTTGATTGTAATGTGAAAAGACAAAACTGCCCCTACTAGGAGCTTCCAACATTAAATATTCCTAGAAAATACACAAGTATTTTTCATCTTCCAAAACAGCTCTATGGGAAGTGTTGCAGAGCTTTGGAAGATGAACAGTCACAGTAAACGTTGGGTTTTGGTTTGCAATTCCAACATTTAGATCTTGTGCCAATTTCTAAAATTCAGTTCTTTGAAACCAAACTTCTGTCCAACCAACTTGAGAGAGAGAGAGAGAGAGAGAGAGAGAGAGAGAGAGAGAGAGAAGAAAAGAAAAGAAAAAGGAACACTTTTGTCCAACATTTAAGAAATGTTGTGACATCTATTTTCAAAGAGAATTCATTGCCATGAAACTTTTTGATCTTGTTTCTTTGTTCTTATCCCTTTCTTTCTAGCAGCTAATATTTAATATAAATTGTGTGTATTTGCATTTGATGATTGTTGTTGGCAAGTATTTCTTTCTTTTTAACTCTTTGTAATGCAGGTCGCTGTCTTCTTTTGTTTTTTCTTTTCTTTTCTTTTCCCTGAACTTCATTTATTTACTACAAGCAAAATCCTACTGTACATGACTCTATGGTTCTTTAAAAAAAATAATAATAATAAATCTTTGCTTCATCTATCTTGGGATCTTCCATTCTGGATTTTTCAACATGCACGCAATTTTCTCATCTATTTGCAGCCTAATGGTTATATTTGAAGGTGCAAGAGCAATAACAAAGCTAAGTGGAGCGACCAATCTGTTACTGTTAGTATTGGGTAGTATAGATGCTGAATATTTCTCTTTTTTTTTCAATAGTACTACTGACGTGTGTTCTGAAGTAACCACAATTTTCAAATACGATACCTGGATCCAAAGAAAATGGGATTCAAACCTTAATCATGTTTGGATCTGGGTATGCTGTTTGGAACTAATTGTTGTTTGGAAGACCATATGGTTATTTCAAATGCATGTTTTTCTGCATCTAAGTAGTATAAGGAATACTGAATGCCAAACCTACATATACACCTACCAGCACATATTCAGATTATATATTAATTATTTTTGTGGGTGTGCACTTGTGCAACTTGTAAAATTTGATGGAGTACCTGAACTGAACATTATTTGGGCAATATGGTTGTATGCTTTACTAGATATGAGCAATCATAAATCTGAACCAAATGGGTTCAAGCCTGATGCATGATAAACCTAGCGTGTTGCTATCCTTGTAGGCCCTTAGTGAGATTTTTTTAGCATGTACTCTTAACATGATGATTTGATGGTGATGAGATGTTTGGATGATATTTTCTAGCTTGAGGATATTTGTATCTTATTTTGTGGATATTTAATTATTACTGTTTTCTTATTTTGTTGTACACCTTAGATTTAGATATGATTCATTTTTAGGATCTATGAGTATGTTTACATGCCTTGTTTTTTGTATAGGTTGGTTTGTTGAATTTGGAAAGTGAGGACTTCGCCAAGAAAGTAGTAGACGCTACGCAAACTAGTTTACAGGTTTGCAATTTGAGACTCTTGATTACTTTTGTGGTCTTATCCTTATTTTGATTGCATTTGGATCTTTTGTTGGCTGCTGATATTCCGTCTGCATGTTCCAACTTGCAAATTTAGTTTAAACTTCTTTAGAACAACAGCCCGTTTGGTAGAAGAGGTGACACCTCTACCTGTGTTCTCTGAGCAATAGCTCCTTTGGAGCCCGCTTTCACGTCGACCCAAGGGCCTTAGCATGGAACTACCAAATCTTCCGGTTGAGTCTAAAAGAGAGACGCAATGTTTTTAATTTTACTTTGTTAGTCTTATTTTGATTGCATTTGGAGGACTTCGCCAAGAAAGTAGTAGACGCTACACAAACTAGTTTACAGGTTTGCAATTTGAGACTCTTGAATACTTTTGTGGTCTTATCCTTATTTTGATTGCATTTGGATCTCCTTTTCAACTGTATATGTACTCTCCTTTTCATATTTTCATCAGGGGATACCAAAAGATTATGATTTAATTTATGACAGGAATACTTCTTGTGATTTGTTTCCATGCAGAATTTGCTTGATGTTGATGCCCATAGAACGTCAAAGAAACATGTAGGCTCCAAAAGTGCCAGGCTTGTTGATGTGAGGCCATTGACTAATAGTCGGGTACAAAATGCAACTTCTATAGTTTTCTTTTATTTATTTATTTATTTATATGCATGTTGGTTTTATGGAAGTTGAAATCTTGAAAATGTTGGTATAGCTGTTGCAGGAAAAATCCTTGAAAAGTTAATAATGATTTTGAGGCTTCATGTTGGTTTTTGAAATCCTTGAAAATGTTGGTATAGCTGTTGCAGTTTCTAGCTAGACCAAGAAGACCATGTAGGCTTAAAGAATAATCTCAATGGTAATTGACCACTGAGTATTAGAAGACCGTGATGCAGTTCTCTCTGGGTTTCTCATTCTCAAGCCATGTGAAGTATCTCTTCCCTTGTAATTTGTTCCTCCTAATACTTTTATTTCTTTCCAAACAGGTCAGATTTTATTAGCAATGCATTCTGTATCGTGGAGAAAGTCAGATAAAGTGAAGGATTCAAATGCTGGCCAATCAAGAAATCCAAATCTAAGATCAGCATCTATAGCAAAACAGTATTGCCCTTCAAAAAAAAAAAAAAACCAAAATAAATAAAAGAAATATTCAACTACACAGAGTTGCTCAATGAAACCTATTTACTGTGAGGAAGTGAAGCTGAGAGAAAATTAATAGAAGTATGAAAAAACTCACAATGCACAATAACAACTTCCGGAAATATCTTGATGAACTGTTTTGCAGCAGATTTCCAATTCACAGCACTGCATTAAAGAAACATTAATAATGATCTTGTGCTGTTTTCATATGCTCAAGTTTTTGATATGTTTGTTTATGTATATGTTAGAAAGATGATCTTGGAACTGTGATGTCCTATCTACAAAGTAGCCCAAATTTTTCATGCATAGGTCTTTGGGGACGATTTATTGTTTCTTTCACAAGGTAGTTAATCACACAATCCTAGAATTGATAATTTCTTGATTGTTGAATTCTAGTATCTTGATCTATTAGCTGTAATTTCAAGGTCATTTGTGCTAATTTATTTCTACTTGTAAAAATCTACATTTGTATTCCTCTCTCTCTCTCTCTCTCTCTCTCTCTCTCTCTCTCTCTCTCTCTCTCTCTCTCTCTCTCTCTCTCTCTCTCTCTCTCTCTCTCTCTCTCATGTACACACCGACTATCTTCTGTTCTTGACATTAAGACCTATCTATTTCAATTTTGACCCTTCTTTCAGACATTCAAATGGGAATAAGTCTGCTGCATGGATTTGTATTTATTTATTTATTTTTAAATAGCTTTCTATTACCAAGAAAGGGACTTTACATGGCTTCAGGCGGGCCTAACAACAAAAAAGGGGGAAGGAACCGCCTATCGTGAAAGAACAGAAAATACAAAGAAACAATGCTACCAAAACATATGCATTCAAACATTCCTCGGGTTCCCTAGACCCACTCTGTCGAGGAACAGAAGACCTCTAGTCATCCGCGGAAGGTCTTGTGTGGAGGGGAAGAGAGCGTTGGCCTGCCCATTACTGCCCCTGCGTGCTATGTCATCGGCTACTCCGTTAACTTCCCTAGGACAATGCGAGAAGGTCACCTCAAGCCGTCTCGCCAGACTATGGGTGCACGCCAACCAGTAGCACATGGATTTGTAATTTATTCAGACACCTCTTACATCTTTGGTTGCATTTTTCTCATCTTAAAAATGACTACTAGGTTGAAGAATCATAACACATCATCCCATAAGTATACCTCGTGTCTGACTGCAGCTATCTACAGGGAAGGTTCCTGTTCTCCATTTGTTTTCTTTTATAGCCATTTGTAGTTTAGTGTATGGGGTTCCAAAGATGTATGTTCCAAGACCATGAATACATTCAGCTCTCCTTCAATGATTTACATTCAGCTCTCCTTCAATGATTTTGCTTCTGTAATGGATACCATAAAATGGGTAGATGCAATATTTTCACTATATTATAGATCTCACATGGTAAAGTTGTTTTCCATAATACATTCTTTTTGCTATTTTGTTTTGCAGGTTTTAGGTAGGGATGAATGGGAGCTAGATAAATGGATTTTTTTAATTTTTACTATTCAATTTATTATTGTACATATTATTTTAATATGGGACCAGTGGTGACATGTGGCTAATCCAGTGTGTTGTGTATTCTCATCACTACCGCACTGGGGCCTACACTGGTGATAGAAGATCAGGTGGATCGGGGATGTTCACCATAATATGAGTTAGTGTGAATGTTATTTAGTCATTGCGATGCCTCACTAAGCCTTTGTTCTTTGGCTTTCTTAATAATATGGGTATTCCCATTAACTACACCTAACAAAAATGAAAGTTAGAGAGGCTACTTGCTAAAAATATCTGAAAAGACAAATGGCACTTTTTCCAGTTGAAAGGCTAGTTGTATATAATATAGATATTGACAATTTATAATGCATGTATGATTAGTGCACTGCCACGATCTTTTAGAAAGTGCATCATGATATTACATCTTAACCAACCAATGAATGGCCCGATGTACATTGCCCATGTTTCATATAGAGAGTTAGGCCGTCCATCTGATTACCAATATTATAGATGGCCAGGTTCAAATACACATGGATTAAATGATTCTAGCCTTCCCATGCTGAAAATGAAAATGGTTAATTTACCTATAGGCCGGCATCCAGCACAACTGCCAGTAAAGGTGTATAAACTGCCGGTAAATCCCACATGAAGCGTCGGCCAGCACAACCGCCAGTAAAGGAAGCTGACTGCTGGTAAAGCCTTTACCGACGCAGGCTTTACCGGCTGTTACCTGACCATGGGCAAAGGCTTTGCCACCGGTTTTCTAGGCCTTTGCTGGTGGTTTTGACTGCCAGTAAAGGCCAGTTTTCTTGTAGTGTGAAGATTGGGTACTACAAGACGTTGGTTGAGGACTTGAAGTTCATCGAGTCGGGTAAGATTCCCATCCCTAACTACAAACACCCCCCTCCTAAGGTCAATGACTCATCCTCCACGTTCATCCCGTCTCATCAATGACAATGATCATCAGTGCATTCAAAACATTCCCCCCCCCCCCCCAATTTTCTTCTCTTTTTGTGGGTTCTATATGTCTTGTATTAGTTCTTGAGTGGGATGGTTGAATATTTCGAGACTTTCTTATTTGATTTGTTTCGTCTTCTTCTGTTGGGGGGTTTTGACCTGCGGAATCACACAGATCTAGATCTAGGATGGTAATCCAATGACACCAAGCACACAAGAGAACACACAGATTTAATGTGGAAAACCCTTTCGGGAAAAAACCATGGCACAAAGCGACAGATCTCCACTATGAAAGCATCAATTACAAAGAGAAAGGACTTACCCGATTCGAACAACCTCGAATCTCACCTTTGCTACACCCTTTAGAAACCCTAGAACCCCTTTAGAAAGCTTTTGTCATACTTAGAAAAGCCCTAGGAACACCTATTTATAGTTTAGGAAACTTCCCTTCCGCATCCCAGTTGCGAAAGGACTCAAATCCGCAGTTTCGTGCAAATTCGCGAAACAAATTGCGTAACCTACGCTCGGTCCTAGCTATCCTACGACTGGTCGTAGCCCTCTTACGACCCGTCCTAGAACCCTAAGACTGGTCCTGAAAATTCCAAGACTAGTTCTAGACTGGGAAAAAAAACATCACAACTCGCTGGAGTTCGAGTCGTGCCAGGGCTCGAGCCTACGACCAGTCGAGCACCTCCCATGACCGGTCGTGGCTCCCCCACGACCGGTCAAGCAAAATGAAAACTTGAAGATTGAATGCTTCTCCTCAACAATCTCCACCAAGTCTTCATTCTTCAACTGTGTAGCTCCTTGACCTCTTCTCTTATTTCTGCATCTCATCATAGCTCAAGATCACATTGGCCAATCAGCACCAATCAAGGATCTAATAGATACCTGCTATACCGTCGGTGCGAATATCTTTGAGAAGCCGATCCCTTCTCTCTGAGCATAACCCTTCGTACCAACCTCGCCCTGTATCTATACTGTATTGTAACACCCTGAAAATCGAGGGTCATGTATAAACTCAACTCCCGAGTTCCAGACCGTCACTTATGCAATAAAAATGATTATGATTCAATGTCGTCTGATTTAAAGCATTCACATGAGTAAAAGTATACCAAAACTGCAATTCATACTTCAGATCCAGTAATAAAAGCAAGCGGAAGACTAAACAATATATATATCACTGTATGGAAAAACAAAGTAAATCTCATCTGTCTCCAAGTATGACTACATCTCTGAGTCTCATATAATATACATGAACAAAATAAATATCCAAAATGGTCCCACTGAAATCTCATTGATCCAGGTCGCCTACGCGAAGCCATCGTGATACTGCATGTACGAGAACTCATCCTGGTCCTCGTCAAAGTCTGGCTCCACCTCCTGGATCTCAGCCTCACCTGCATCTATAACAGGGTCTGGTGGGTGTTGCAAACACCATCCCGTAACGTGGGAGTGAGTGATCAACTCAGTGGAATCATAGAGCAAAGATTAGCATGTTCACAATTCAATCATGCGATAATAGTAAAGCAGTAAATCAGACAATCCTAATCCTGTTGTTAATGCAAGATGACATGACGTGATGTATGCCCTCACCGACGATCTCCCTCATACGGCAACATCTTACGACCGCGGCATGCTACACTCCCTAGAGTGCTCCACATCTTCCAGGCACATGCAATGCTATGGTGATATGATTTCCAAGTTGTTATTAGTCCATTCAAACAGCAGGATTGGGAAACTAAGGTACTTCCCTTGTATCAATCCCAACACAGATCCTGTCTAGGGTCGTCACTCCTAGTAATCTCATACGATGTATATTTCGTAGGTCACTGCAAGGGCTGCCAGGGCTGTTGCTCGCACTCGTTGCACCGCTCCCCCATCACCTTATCAATACAGGCCTACCGTACTCTACTGTAACGGAAGGGTCGTCGCCTCCCGTGGACTCAGAATACGCTCGCGGTCACTACAAAGGACTCGTCGCCTGATCAGTGTAGGCCGACAGCTAGAATATAGTGTCTCATACTACCATAATCTGCTCACGAGTCTAGGTGCTCACTGGTCACTACGGGGAGGTTTGTGTCCCCAGTGTAGGCCGACAGCTCGACCACGGTGTCCCATACCACCATGCCCGGCTCATGAGTTTTCGCGGATCAAGGTACCATGGTTAACAGGGTTTACAATGGTAAGTTCAGTACCCAAGGTTCAAGCAGTTATGACTCATACAAGGTGAACATACATCGGCCAGTCGGGTTGCTTGACGGGCTCGACTAGCGCGACCGCATCTCAAGTCGAACGACATGAAGTGCGTAAAACACTTCGCGTGGCCTAACCACTGCCGCCAACTCCAAACACGAATAGCGTTCATCGACGCGTCGTTCGTGGCTATGACCAGTCAGCCACGAATTCGCTCGGTTACCGACTGCCTGGACTAAGTCTAGTCCCAAACACTTAGGGAATCACATCAGCAATATATGTAAAAGTATTGGAATTGAAATACAATCATATGAGCATGTTAACACATGTTATAACATTCAACTTAAGCAAATCTTCAAGCACATATATTCCATGCACGTAATGAAATCATGCATTTAGTCAACATGTAGAAAATCATTTAGGTCAGCATATTAATTGAGAAATCCATCTCAAACTAATTCATAACATCATTTAGGTCAATACATACTAATACAATCATTTATACAAACACATACACTACACACTTAAGTCTACATATAGCATGTCGACCCGAAGTGTGCAATTAGGCAAATCTCTTCGCCAAACTAATTATGCACGTATTCCTAACTTCCTAATGCGACAACAAACCATGTCAATCACATCAGCAAAATATGAATGTAAACAATACTTCCTACAAATGACTAAAATGCCCTAAATCTCATATTCTTTGTTAATTTACGAAACGGGAAACGGAGAGCATTTTGTACATGTCAAACGGCGATACCGTCAAGAATCTACTATTAAACGACATTGAAAGCGTTGGGAACCGTCAATCAAAGCGTCTAAAATCCTCACCTTATGTCTTGTAGACTCGTGAATTGAAACGAAGCGTATACGCTTCGTCTACGACGAATAAGGAACTTAATACACGAGATCCATAAGCTACATCGCTATGGAAACAAAGGAAACTCAAATCAGAAACTATTTAGGGTATTTGCTTACCTAGAATCGCGGTGAAATCGCCGAAAAAACGGTAGAGGTGTGTTGCTTGAGCACGTGCAACACGTAGCACAAGTGGCAGGAAGAACTCTCCCACTCTCTCACAATCTCTCACCTTTTTCTCTCTCCCAAGTTAGGGTTTCTCTCAAATTCGGATGGGAGAGAGGAGTGAGGGTTTCAACCTCTTTTATAGCCTAAAACATGCCCAAAATAGGCTTGGGAACAATGTTTACTTGGTGCCTAACCAAATCGGGGCCGTTTCGATCCAAAAGAGCATTTCTGATGGTCCCCTAGCCAAATGCGGTCGGACTTAAGCTCATGCATACTGGATCTAGCACACATCCAGTTTTTGGACCGGTAGGGTTCCCAGATCGCACGTGGCGGTCCAGTTTCAGTTTAACGGTCACCGCACCAAGATCAGGCCTATAAGTCTCGTGATATGTAATAGAAATTTTTCCTGATCCAAGGGTGTAATTTGGCTGTATTCTGACGGTCAGAACGCTTAATACTGATGCGTCAAATTTGTGTGCCAGATTTGAATTTCAAATTCCAATTCTAACCCTATTCTCACTCTCTTCACTCCAGGCTCAATGAAATAGCCTCTGAACGTCAGTTGGACTTGATTTTCGAAACGATTGCCAAGCCCAGCTAAGTGGTCATAACGGTCTAAGATGGTAAGTATCTGACTTACGACGCGCGGTCTAGATCCAATACAAAGTTTCAAGGAGGTCCCGAGAACAAACCGGTTTAGAGTTTGATCCGAGGCTTTAGAGCATTATAGCACCCTTGGTTCCACTCGCTTTGGGCCTTGTAGAACGTATTTAAAGTGATCAGGGACCATTTCCCAGCTATTCTAACGTTGCACTAGCTAACCTAGTCATATTTTCTAAAGGAATGAATTCTACACAAATTTCGGGTCGAGTTGGTACTCGAGCCCAAGTATGGATTTTTCACGGGCGTTACATGTATCCTCCTGAAGATCCACCTGCATCCAACCACTCTCCGGTCCACTGGAAGCTCCACCTGTTCCCAGATGTCGGTCTGGTACAACGAATCCATTACATCACCCACAGTCACCTTTCACTTTTCAGCAACAGGCTCACCTAAAGTCATCTAAATAAAAGATGAATATCCTGCAATATTGGAGTCGTCCATGTACCTCACCGATGTCCTGCGATCATGCCATGTGATTCTTCACACAGGTGGCTGCTCCACCTGCTCCGTATCCCTGTCGGCGCGTCTCAGCCTTCCTGCCCTGCCCGCTCATGTGGCCATGTCCAACATGCCACACACGTGCAGAGGTGGAATCCGCTACATCCACCGTAACTCCACCTTTTGAAGTGCTCCCGATCAACTTGTACAAGTTACCGAGTCGTTGCGCCTTCATGACTACCCGTGCCCCCTTAGATACATTAAGAGCATCATCAATACCTGTGTATTTACATTCTTTTACCTCAAGCACACCAAGAGAAATCAGATTCTGCTTCAAATCAGGAACGTGACTCACATCTGTCAAGGTACGCTCCACCCCATCAAACATCCTGATGCGTACAGAACCAACCGCCACAACATTACAGGCAATGTCATTGCACATAAATACCTGTCCACCATCGCACTCCCTGTAGCTGGTGAACCAACTCCGATGAGGAGTCATGTGAAAAGATGCCCCTGTGTCTAGCATCCACTCATCCTTACGACCATCGTATGACCGTCTGAGCGAAAACACAGATAAAACATCATCATCACATCCACTCGATCCATCTGACGTGGCAACATTGGCCTCCCTGCATGAAGCCTCAGAATCTTCCCTCTTCGATTTAGGATTTTCACAATCCCTCTTCACATATCATTCTTTCCCACAATTCCAGCACTTTACCTTTCCTTTGCCCTTGCCCCTGGATTTGGATCTAGAACCAGAAGAACCTGTACCTTGTCCAGAATTCCTACCCACTGTAAACAATGCATCAGAAGACGTCCCCATGTCGCTGTTCAGTTGTCTCATAGCCTTCCCTTGAAGGGTTGAGATAACAGTATCGACACTCAGGATTTTATTTATGCTGCACATAGTGCCCTTGAATGCCTCATAGGACGTCAGGAGAGAATTCAGCAACATATATGCTTGTTCTTCATCTTTCATCACTTCCTCCATATCCAGCAATTTACAAACCAATTTATTAAAGTTGCTGATGTGAGCCTCCAGATCTCCACCCTCTGTCATCTTAAAGTTATACCACTGCCACTTCAAGTGTAGGCGATTTTCCGAGGATTTCTTCGCATAAACATCCTCTAACTTCGCCCATAACTTAGCCGCAGTTTTCTCCCTTATGACATTGTAGAGAACCTCATCCGTGAGACATAAACGGATCGATGATAAGACTTTCTTATCAAGATAGTTCCATTCATCATCTTTCATAGTAGACTTCCGCTCCTCAAGAGCACTATCCTCGCCTTGCTTGGTTAACAGGCTAATCATCTTAACCTTCCATAACTCAAAATTATTTTTTCCTGAATACTTCTCAAACTCATATCTGACACTCGCCATTATTACTAATCCCTCAGATTCAGATCTGTGCCCCAGCGATTGCTCTGATACCAGTTGTTGGGGGGTTTTCGACCTGCGGAATCACACAGATCTAGATTTAGGATGGTAATCCAATGACACCAAGCACACGAGAGAACACACAGATTTAACGTGGAAAACCCTTTCGGAAAAAAATCATGGCACAAAGTGACAGATCTCCACTATGAAGGCATCAATTACAAAGAGAAATGACTTACCCGATTCGAACAACCTCGAATCTCACCTTTGCTACACCCTTTAGAAAGCTTTTGTCATACCTAGAAAAGCCCTAGGAACACCTATTTATAGTTTAGACAACTTCACTTCCGCATTCCAGTTGCGAAAGGACTCAAATCCGCAGTTTCGTGCAAATTCGCGAAACAAACTGCGTAACATACGATCAGTCCTAGCTATCCTACGACTGTTCCTAGCCCTCCTACGACCGGTCCTAGACCCCTAAGATTGGTCCTGAAAATTCCATGACTGGTCCTAGACTGGGAAAAAAAACAGCACAACTCGCTGGACTTCAAGTCGTGCCAGGGCTCAAACCTACGACCGGTCGAGCACCTTCCACGATCGGTCGTGGGGGAGCCACGACCGGTCGAGCAATATGAATACTTGAAGATTGAAGGCTTCTCCTCAACATCTTCTTCTTTATACGTCGCATGCTTATGATGTATCTCAAGTTGCAATGAGTCCTCCAACAATCTCTTTCTCTGCGGTATAAGGAATGTGTTTGCTATCTGCTTAATTTAATGATGTTGCTGGGAGTAGAAATCTCTCTCTCTCTCTCAAATGCCGGTTTGGTCGTTTATCTTATCGCTTGTCCCTTGCTTTCACTGTTTAGAGCTAATCTCTTTCATAAGAGTTTGTAATTACTTAGCACTCCACTAGTTGTAGACGCTTTTGCCATTTTCAGCTTTCTTGTTCTTTTCTTTAGAAGGTGATATTCACCACGCTTTTAAATTTTGTGGTCATCATACATAAAAAAATATTAAGGTGATTATAATATTTCCCCTTTATTTTTGGCAAGAGGGAGTAATCCCAAAAAATTACAACATTAAATACAAGGAATTAAGGAAAAGAAAACCCACCAACAAAAGCTACAGTGAAAAACCATGCGCACATAGTTGATTAAAATATAAAAGCATCTAATAGTCCATGTTCATATTGTAAAACTAACTGACTAAGACTATACTAAGCAAATTCATGGTGAGGCCTAACTGGTTTGGATCACATACCAGCGGTCCCCACCTATAGATTCCTGCAATAGGGAGCAGTGCTTTATATCGTCTATTACAACATCATTGGTGACTTGTATCTTTTCAATCACAATCTTAAACCTTGATTCAAAGGTGTGCCAAGTGTAATAGAGTGACCACTGTTGGAGATCGAGCTTTGCAGAAGCACCTTAATCTACATTGAAACAAACAAAATAAAACAAAAAATAAAAATAAAAAATTCCAAGCAATCATACACAAAGAACACAATTTTTATGTGGAAAAATCTTGTGGGGAAAAATTATATCATAAAACGAAGATCAATTTATTATCCATAGGAAATTATAGGGATGGAGAGAACTTAGAAAAAACTCTAGCTATCTCTAATTGTAAGCTCTTAAAGCATAAAAAAACAACAAAAAATTGTAAGTCTCTCTTAACCCGATATAACTAGCCATAAAAGTCATACTTTCATGAGTAAAATGTCAAAAATATCCTTCAAAAGATTTATAAACACTTGAGCCTTGTCAACATGTAAAACATGGGCCGTAAGGACTTAGAAAAGTGAATAGATCTAATAACAATTTAGGTGTCAGAATTTTAACAATAGCTTTATGGGATCAAAACTTGGTTATAATTTTTGAGTTTCAAGAATGCCTTGAAACGTTAAAATTAAATACAACCCTCTTGTTGTCAACACTTACAATATGTTGTCTTAAGCCTACTACTATTGAGAAATGAATCAACTTTCTTGCTGGAACAGATACTTTACGAGACTTTGTATCAACACAACCAACAAAGCCATGTCCAAGTCTATTAAAATTCATCTACACAAGTGTTAAATTAACACAGGGAGCTAATTTCAGATTGTATTTTCAATGTAATGGTTTTTTTTTAAAAAAAAATTAATTTCATTACTCCTTAGAGGTATTCTTGAAATTGCCAGTATATTTTAATGAAGGATTTTTATATATCAGTATAGTTGAGCATAATCTAACCCGATCCAATCCGAATTGAAGGCCCACTCAGATCCGATCGTACATTAAGTTAAGTTCGGATCAATGGCCAATTCGGACCGATCCGATCCAGGATCTGATCCAATTGGTTCCGATCCGATCCGCACAACATTCATTCAATGTTGTTTCCTGTAATGTTGTCCACTTGAGATTGTGATATACCTCATTTTTGGTTTAATACCATAAAATGATCTAGACAAATAGATGGACAACATGGATGAAATAAATACATCATGGTGGGTCCATATAGCACCGACTACCATGGCGGCAAAGGGAGTAGCCAACATCTCCTCTCAGCTGTCGCTGAGTCCTGACACTGACACTATCAATGTCACACCGAAAGTTGGATGGTGTAACGCTCTTATCTACTGAGTAAACTCAGTTAGGCCCATTGTAAATGCATGTAGTTTATCCACACCATCCATCCTCTTTTAAATATCATTTTAGGCGTTGAGACTAAAATTGAAGTACAACCATACCACACGAAATAGTGAAAGTATTGATTTCCACAGTTGAAAACTTTATAAGGCACACAGTGATGTTTAATTTTCATCCAACCTGTTCATAAGATCAAACAAAAATGGATGAAGGGCAAAAAACAAATATTAGTTTGATCTAAAACTTCTGTGGCCCTCGAGAACTTTTCAATGGTAGAAGTTTAATTCAGACTATTTACATTGTTGTGGTCCATTTGACCTTTTTATGGGCTTCCTTTTTGGCCTTAAGGCTTAAAATTATCTGAAAAAATGGATGAACGGGTTAGATAAAATGCATGAATGAAGGTGGACCCCATAGAGTTTACTCAATTGGCTTAGGGTACTGAGTTATTCAGTACGCAATCCACTTCCTGTCACACTGACACTGGTGTATGGACTGATGGGTAAGTGTACCATGCAACAATTGCTCGCTTCCTGTCACACTGACATTAGTGTATGGATTGATGGGTAACTGTACCATGCAACAATTGCTCACTTCCTGTAACACTGACACTGGTGTATGGACTGATGGGTGAGTGTACCATGCAACAATTGCTGTATTGACTTGAGCAAGATCGGTAGGTCCTTCCATGAAGTATCTGTTATATCTAAATCGTCCATCCATTTGGCGGGCTCATCTTAAGGCTTGAGCCGAAAAATAAGATAGATTTAAAGATCAAGTGGACCATGCTAAAAAAAGTAGTGGGGGTTGAAGGTCTATCATTGAAACTCTTTTAGGGGTCATAGAAGCGTCGGATCAATATGAAATTTGTTTTTCCTCTTCATCCATGTAGTTGTGACCTTATTAATAGATTGGATGGAAAATAAACGTTATGATGGGGCCCTACGAATTTATTAATGATGAAAATCATTATCCTTGGTGTGGTCTATCCGAGCTTTGGATATGATTCATTTTTTCCCTAATGGTCTAAAATGATCTCGAAAAATAGATGAATGTATGGATATAATAAATACATCACTATGGGGCCATGTAGCTTTGATCTCCTTTGAACCGTTAGTACAGCGAGAAGCATGGCAATGTCTTTGCACAACAAGTATTTACATAAGTTTGACCCGATTTGAACAAAGGCCAAATCGATCCGACTCGGTATCTCTGGCCGAGTCGGACTCAATTCGGGACAATTTAGTCGAGATCCAGTTCGAATCGAGTCAGGCCCGCTAGACTCGGTCCGATTTGAATCGAGTTGGGATCAGGGTTTTGACAGTACTGAATTGAGTTGAGTTGAACCTAACTCGGTCTAACTCGACTCGATGCCCACCTCTATATATCAGTACCTTGCTAATCAGTACTACTAAATGTTTTAGAATTGTATATTTGTTTTGCAAGGCCCAACCTGACAGTGGATCAACCTAATTCTTGAGCTAGGGGATCAATATAGTAGGCCATTTCTAATAGATGATTGCATCTTAGACCTACCTACGATGATGGGTGTGTATATGAATCATATTGCATACATGCCCACTTCTTTTTATACACTTTCATGCAACCGCATACTCACACAACAATATGATTTCACACTAGACCCCATACCCTCCAATTGAACACATGCCTGGGCTTAACAAATCTTATCTCCCGATGACCCTGACTGCAGAGCTGTGGGGCCAGCACGATGACCAAGCCACATGGACCCCATTCATCCGTTTTGCTGTACCATGCCAAGGAAGAAAAATTGGGCAGATCCAGGACAGTGGCCCGCGCCATGGCATTAAAACATTGGTTGGGCAAATTTATTTATTTTCCTATGCACTTTTTTTACATGAACAATTCTCAGGAATTGTTTCTGCAGTTCCAGTTCCCAGTAGCAACTCCGAACGGGTCCCAACTATTACCGTTCGATTCAAGTTGTGACCACGACGTGTATGATTTAGCGCCTGCGTATCAACGATAGCGGTCATCCGGAGTATACAAACGCAAATAACATTTTTTTTTTTCAAAGCTTCTGGGTGGGTAGGTTGGCCGCATTTCGTTGCAATTATATTGGCTCAACAGGTAGAGATTGACTAAGGGTGCGTGCGGTAGCCAGTAAGAAAAAACGCGTCTTCATCTTGTCTAGTCGAGAAATATACATATCATAATTAGGGGAGAAAGCAAAGCCAAGTAAAAAGGCGAGGAGAAAGGATGTTTCCGGTTGATCTAGCTGTTCCCTTTTTCAACCGGAGAAAAAGAAGAAGAAGAAGAAGAAGTGAAGAGTGATGCATGAGTGTCGATACAATTCGTTTACTGAGGGAGAGGCCGGTGCCAACGTGCGACTTTTTCCATTCGGAATTGGATTGGTTTCGCTCTCCTATTCGATCGATAGGTGGATAGATGGATAGATGGAATTAGGGTTTAGAGGAGGGCTCGTTATAATTTATTTATTTCTTTATCCGTAGACTTCTCTCTCTCTCTCTCTCTCTCTCTCTCTCTCTCTCTCTCTCCAACTCCAGTTGGATCTGAAGATGGAATCAGAACAGGAGGAATCATCCAATGTCAAAGGAGAGAGTCTGATGCTTTAGCAATGTCCTTGGCCTGTGCAGGCCCTTCACTTGACGTTCCTGATTCCAGCGTTGGTAATACGTTGGTGCTGATGAAATGGGTGTCTAAGGCCGGTGGAAATGCAATGAGATGAAATGATGATCAACTGGATTTGACCTAATCATTATGGAATGTAATGGCAGCAGTCCCTTGGGAAGAGGAGATCATGGGAACAATCTCCTAGATCGAAGCAAAGTTAGGATTCTGCTCTGCGACAATGATTGTAAGAGCTTCCAAGAAGTTTTGGCTCTTCTCTGCAAGTGCTCCTATCAAGGTACCCTCATGCTGCCGCCTCCTCCTCCCCCCCCACCCACTTTTTTTTTCCCCTTCTTTCTGAATATTGAGATTCCTGCTGGAATTCTTGTTAGCTTTCTTAACAAAGAAGAAGAAGAAGTAGAAGAAGAAACCACACATGGAGACTTTTTTCCCCATTGAATTACATCCATTTTACCCTTGGAAAAAAAAAAAACCATACATTTAGGAAAGTTGCTTTGATCTCCTTCCATTGGTCTGTACTTTTCTTGGGAGTTTTTGATAGCAAATTAGATTGCTCTGCGCAACTAGTCCCAAGTTTGCTGTTGTATATTAAACATGATGATAAAAGCAAAACCAGAGAACATGGATACGTGATTGTTCATTCAGTTAGGATTGTGCACATGTTTGAGATATTGGAACCTGATCCACTGGAACGACCAGCTTGGGTACTCTACATTGACAATCTGAACTGGACTGAGCATCACTTTCAACGAGTAGGCTGTAATGGGATCTCTCTCTCACTCTCTCTCTCTAGATCCCTACCAATACCTTTCAGCATGTAAATACTGAAATGAATTGCCATGAGACCAACCCATTTTGAAGTCTTAGCTGACCTGTCAGATTTTTGCAATTTGAAACTTTAAAACATGGAGGCATAACCCTTATTATGGTTACCTTTCCATCTTCCGTTTAAATATTCCTGTCACAATAAATGTCTAAGGTGTACCAGTAGGTGCAAGCCAAGTGGCCTAGTTCCCAGTTTTTCCGTTATCATCCTGACAATGTCGCTTACATCTAATGTGAGTGCAGTTGAAGAAAATTCTCAACATGCACCATCAGCCACATATTTTTACAATCCAACAGCAAGGAATCATGTCTGCCCACAAGATGTAAACTGTTGATCAAATGGCCCACATAATGCTCATTATAAAACTTTCAAACTTCCTATCCTAACCATCTGATGAGCCATATCCTACAAATTCCCACTTGGTCACACACAGGCTAATTTATGAACTTTTCAAGCAATCATGTTTGGAATTTGGCCAAGTGATTGCATTAAAAAAATAATCAGGCCAATTGAGAAATGTATGTGAACCTTTGGAAAGTATGTATGTTGCCAATGGTACTATTCTGACCTTAACGTAGATATGCTTTATTATGCATCCATAGTTAAAGTGTGGTAATGGTCGCTAACATAAATGCGCAAGATCTTTACAAAAGGTTGTGGACAACACACTCATGAGACAAAAATGCTTATGGGCATCTAATGTGCAATAGCTTTATGCAATTGTGCTAGTAATGGCTATTTGCCTGTAAATGCATGATGAATTGCCATGGTTGAGACTCACCACTCTTCATTACTGTGGAGTCCTCTCTGTATGATTATCCAGGTATAATTAAACCTAGGCATTTTGAGAATAGCCTCCATTTTTCATGGAGATCTTTTGTAAGTAGGCTTACCTAGTGGTATGGAACATTCTCAAGGATTTCATCTCCTAATTCCAAGAGAATATTTTCCATGCTAGGAACACGGTAACTACCTTTAAAAGAATTCAAAAGGTAACATCTTGTTTTGGAGGATAAATTTAACCATCATCATTCATCAATAAAACAATTTATGCTGCAATAGGATAAAAGAACCTTTATTTAACTCTTGATGACTTTAACAATAAGCCCTTTAGTTTGTAGATCAGTTAGATTATCTTTGGAAGTAATTTGCTAGACCTCAAACTCACTATTGCAAACCTTCTCCCTAACAAAGTGACATTGAAGTTGAATGTGTTTCAACTTACATTGGCAATGAGCATTTTTGAAGAATGAAACAACAGCACCATAACCACAGCAATTTCAGGGGCTCTTAATCTAATCATAGATTGGAAAGAAAATTCCTTACTCAAATATTAAGCTTTCATGCTTCATACCATTTTTGTATACAAACTCCATGATAGATAGTGTTGTGCAAGCTTTTTGCATACTGCAAGATATGACTCCACAAACTATCATGAAGAGTGGAGCATTTTCACACCTTGTCCAATCAGAATAAAAGCAACCCAACTGATGGGGACATCTCGCGCACACGCACGCCCCCCCTACGCACATACGCAAGGAGAAGGAGGGCCCCACCGTCGATCTGGATTGATGACGACGTCCAGGGAGGGCCCTCTAGTTAGAGGACTGTGTTTTGGTTCCTTGGGGTGGACTCGATCGTCATGTGAATTCCACAATTGGATCTCATGATTGTGGCCCACTACTGTAGATGATCTAGTACTTTGAGTTTTACCTATTATTATTGTTATTAGGAATATCATGAATGGTTTAGATTGCTTTGATCAGTTATTATTTTTGTTACTTCATCTCTAAGTAATCGGGTGCGCACATGACACAGTTTTTGGGGTATAGGCAGGGTGTCCCGTATCCGTTACGATACAGCCGTATCGGCTGATACGTAACGGTAACGGCTGACGCTGTTACGCAATACGGGGTTAAAACGGGCACCCCCCGATTTTGTGACCGTAACGGCCGTTATAGACCCCGTAACGGCTGTTACAGGCCTAAAAAAAGTGGGAAAAAAACCTTTTTTTTTTTTTTCTTCTTCTTCCTCTTCTTCTTCTCGGACTGCTGTGGCTACGGCCCTGCTGCGGGCCTTCTTCTTCTTCTTCCCTCTCTCTCTCTCTCTCTTTCTCTCTTCCTCCCTCTTCTTTCCCTCCTCCTCCCTCTTCTTTCCCTCCTTTTCTTTTCGGTTTCCCTCTCTCTCTCACTCTCTTCTTTTTCATTTGGTATTGGAAAAAGAAATTGGACTGACTGCGTATGAGTTATGCAACATGCTTTTATCGCTCGAGTTAATAAAAGGTCCACGTGCCGTGTGGGCCCCACCATGATGTATGTATTTTATCCATGCTGTCCATCCGTTTTGCCACATCATTTTAGGTCATGATCCAAAAAATTAGTAAGATCCAAATCTCAGGTGGACCACACCATAGGAAACAGTGGTTAATGCTCACCATTAAAAATTTCTTAGGATCCACTGTAATGTTTATTTTCCATCTAACCTATTAATTGGGTCACACTAACGTGGATGAAGGGAAAACACACATGTCAGCTTGATCTAAAACTTTTGTAGCCCCCAATAAATTTTTAATGGTGGACGTTTAATTATTGTTATTTCTTATGGTGCATTCCACTTGAGCTTTGGATCTGCCTCATTTTTGGGCTCATGCCCTAAAATTATTTGGCAAAATGGATGGACGGTGTGGATATAACACATTCATCACGGGTGGGGCCTAAAAAACTTTAACACGTGTGCTACACTTCACAATCCGAGTCCCGCCTAATTTGGGCCCTTAAAAAATTGTACATGAGACATGTATTAACTTAAAATTTACCAATTAAATTATGGATTGTAGTTGCTAACTCACAATGCCAAAATCAAATTGTTTGAATAGTTTTAATTGTTAATTTGTGGACGCTTATTTTTTAAAATGGGGCCTTTTGATTTTTTTCATGATTCACTATCTAATAAATGTTCACCAATTAATAAGTGGGATAATGCCAATAAATTGCATGAATTTGAGGCTGATTTGGGGCATGGATTGGTCCTCCAAGTTAGCCCCAAATTGGCAACGCCATCTACCTGAATTTAATTTAATTTTTTAAAAGAACTATTGGGAGAAATAATATCAAGTTGGTAAGTGTATAAATTAGATATTTAGAAAATTATATATATGAATTTGGTAGTCAAATTCAGGTTATCTGGTTTATAAATTCATCAGACAGTTCGATACAACTTTTCACCAAAGAGTGGATCGTTACACCACCATAAACATGTTCCAATTTATAAATGAATGCATATTTGGAATACTTAGAATATTTCGGATTTAATCCATATATTTTTATATTTTTTTGGCCAGAAAAAAATTGCACCGTTATGGGACGTTCCGTCCTCGTATCGCCATTACACCCTTGTATCGGTATCGGTATCGGAGGGCATCGTTACGCCAACCGATATCGATACTGGATACCTTGGGTATAAGTTTTTCTTATAAATTGGCAACCCTTTGTAGGTTTTTTTTCACTGAATATTATGAATAAAATTCTTCATTTTTCTGCTTATTTAATTCTCTGAGTTGTAGAAATCCAATTGGGTGCGAAACCCTCTCTTCTTCAAAGGGCCAATTACCGTGGTGTGAAGCCACTCCCATCTCAAATCCCCTCCATCTCCTACCATCAATAATTATCATCTCCCACAACCATCCTCGCTTCAAATCCACCATTATTTTGTAGCCAATTCTTCTCTACAGCAGATTTTCAGAATCACGCTCTGCAGGAGGGCTGAAACTTCGGCAGAGCACCGTGCTCAAACCAGTCATCCGTTCGATCTAAAAATTGATGTATGGGTGGCCCATCCCTGGCCGACCAACCTAACCTTTTTTGGGTTTGTGGGCCCCACACATGTGCGGGCCACAATTCACACACGTGCGTTAGGCACGTATGCTACCCACATGCGTGAACCGATCCCGGGTTCTCTTTTTTCTCTTTCTCACTTCTCTCTCACCATATTTCCCTAGCCTTAACTCTAGATTATCCTAAATCCCAATTTCTATTTTCCTTTTTTTCAATCCTAGGGTTTCTCGAATTGAAACATGTGAATCCCTTTTATTCGGGAAATAATCATTTGCATGTGTGGATGAATATACTCTACTTTGATCATTGTTTGATCTATAATTTTAATTGATCCAGCCCTAGCATGTGTAGGCGTGGACCCTTGTAGATTTCCCTTGATTGAATACTTGACTTTATGTGGGATGTAGAAGTTTTGTGAATTTTTCTAAATTAGTATGATCTAAAGTCTGAAATCTTGCATATCATGTTTAATTTCTGTGTCCTGCATCACCAACACTTCAAGAGAATCACTAATCCCATAAACCAACATACTCAGGTGCACACGTATGTATGTTTGATATATTTGAGCACCTTTCTAGTGTTCTTAACTTGGATTACTTTGTAATGCCCAAGAAATGTGACAGTAAAAGCAAGTCCGCCTGTTCCAAAATCACTGTACATCAAACATCCTATTGCAGAAGCATAGGG
Organism: Magnolia kwangsiensis; assembly: GCA_037074715.1. Taxonomy (NCBI): domain Eukaryota; kingdom Viridiplantae; phylum Streptophyta; class Magnoliopsida; order Magnoliales; family Magnoliaceae; genus Magnolia; species Magnolia kwangsiensis. The sequence continues at coordinate 160,677,643 of CM073575.1, forward strand.
AAGCTCCTTCATTTTGTCCTTTTCAAACTTATCCTTGGAGCACTGCCATGGTTTGCAATATCGGTATCTTATTGGTTGATATGAGCGTATTGTATCTGTATCGGCTGAAGAAGGACGTGATATAGGGTTCCCATCATTAAATTTTAGGCTTTCTTGGTACTGATATCGTTCTGTTATGGCTTTGGCTAATACGACCATAAAGTTCCACTTTTTTCAGTTTTTCTCTCATTTTTCCTCTCTCTCTCTCTCTTTGGTTTTTTTTTTTTCATTTCAACCATGGAGGAGAGTTGGAAGGTTATCCGAGACTAAATCTAAGCCTATTTTTGAGGTTCACAATTAAAATTTTGAGTGGGATTGGGGCGAATAGAAACAGAATGGACCAGTACAGGACAAATCAGAAGGGTAAACCATCACAATTATTTTTCGTTCCAGGTTTTCATATTCTTTTCGTTGTATTTCAATGTTGTAGTTCCTAATTCACCGAATCATGCTTGATTTGTATTCGATTAAGGCCCATTTGATTGACTTTTAATAGGTCAGAGCTGACAGACAACATTCTAATCAAAGAATGGAAGCAAAATGGACCATTAATGGAAAAATCAGAAAAAGAGTAAACCATCACAGGTTTTCATCTTCTTTTTGTTGTATTTCAATGTAGTAGGCCTAATTCACCAAATCAGCTTGATTTGTATTCAATTAAAGCCCTTGTCATTGACTTTTAATAGGTCAGAGCCAACGAACAACATTCTTATCAAAGAATGTCTGATACACCATTAGATACATGTCCAAAAGAACAAGAAATATATATATTTTTTTTCTTAAGCTTCTGGCTTATAAAAAATTCAACTTGTACGAGCCAATACCGATACTCAACACTAGTATCGTATCGTTTTCTAGCCGGACCGATACACCCCTGATACTGGTAAGAGAATCATGAGCATTGCAACAACTCGAAGTGCCTGCTTGGTGTTGCTCATTTAAGTGATTTTGGGCAATTTTGATTCCCAAAATTGCTTTTATGTAACTAAAATGCTTTTGGTTAGCCTTGGAAATTAATTGCTTATTAAAAAAGCAATTGTAAAAAAGAAGAAAGAAGCACTATTTAGGGGAAATGGTCTTGAGAAGTTTCTGAGTGCACTTTTATGCCAATGAGGGTGGACTTCATTTGAACTGGTAGAACACTGAATTAGATATACATGTTTACAACAAACACGGAAGAGATCCTGGCCATTCATTAGATACGGTGCACATTGATTATGCCACATATTAAAATGTAGGGTAGCAAACTCCTTGGGTGAGTCAGACATGTATGCTGAATCTGAACCGTTGGACCTTTTTTTATGACAATGTATTTCTCTTATACAATTATATCTATCTGATCAGTGAACCAAGGTTCTTTTTGGTCCATGGTATGTTCATGTGTAAACTGCCTGATGAATGGCCCTAATATTTGACATGTGTGCCGTCTGCCCAATCTCTAACACGTGTTTCACTGCCTCAAAAATAAGGTGTCATGTGTATGATTAGTTCCAATTCGAGCCACGAAAAGGACACCTATTTCCTTTTTTTTTTTTTTTCTAGCTGGAGATGGGGATTCCTTCTCCAATTCGTATGGGAACCATGCAACAAAAGGCTCTGGAGCCCACCTTGATATATGTGTGATATCCACTTCGTCCATCTTTGAAGGGAATAGTCTTGCCTTAGAGGGGCGGGGACACCCTTTCGTCATCATGGTATTCCAAATCGGTCATGTAACGGCCGTTACGTAACGGTAACGGTCATAACCGTTATGCGTTACGGGGGTCGAAGCAGTCGTAATGGCTGTTACAGAAAACTTGCCGTAACGGTCCCGTAACGGCCCCGTAACTGACCGTAATGGCCCTTAACGGTCCAGGAAGAACATTTTTCAAAAAATAAAAAATGGCCGTAACGGCCGATACAGGGGATGTAACGGGCATTACGGCCTGTATCATGACGGTAAAGGTGGTGGCCGTTACGACCACCATTATCGTTACAGAACACCTTGGTCGTCATAAAAAAAAATAAAAAAAATCCACTTCGTTCATCAATTACACTAGCTGATGTTAGGATGTGAGCCCAAAAATCAGCAAGATCCAAAACTCAAGTGGACCATGCCATGGGAAATAGTGGGAATGGAGACACTCACCTTGAAACCTTCTTCGGGCCCACAAAAGTTTTACATGAAGTTGATATTTGTATTTTCCCTTTAATCTTGGCGGGACTCACCTTATGAATGAGTTGGATGATACAAGCACTATGGTTGGCCTTAGGAAAGTATCAATGGCAGGCATCCCCATATTTGTTCTTTATGGTGGTAGCTCACTTGAGTTTTGAATCTATCTGATTTTTACAGCCATATTCTGATATGAGTTGGCACAACCAACAGACTCAATAGATATCGTGCACACATCGTTGTGGGCCAAGAAGGATTTTTGTTGCACGGGCTCCTAGACTTAGGAAATTCGCATTTGACCCGAACGACCCCACAAAAATGGTTAGGCATTAGATACTTTGGCAACTATTCTGCAATAACTGCGCTTGGGGCCCATCGGATTGTGTGTATTACATCCAAACGAAAAAGTGAAAATGTTATAAACTATAGAATGTCTACAACATTAACTTAATATCTTCCATAGGAGTGCCTTCCTAGCATATAATAATAGCCATGTCCATGATAGTTACCTCCTGCATCTGAACCGGATCCGTTACTTCCACAGTCTGATTTATCCTTAGATGCGTTTAACAATGAATAACTATACATCAAGTCATCAACATTCAAGAAATAGGATTATTGAGAGAGAGAGAGGGGGACTCAAGCAATCGGTCCCAATGGGATTAAGAAACCCCCAAATTAACATAGGGATAGGCCATCAATCAAGGGAAATCCAAAGGAGATTGAGGGGAATTAAGATTTATAAAAGAAAAAGGGGATTTAAGGTTATGAAAGAAAGGGAAAAATATGAATTAGGGTTAGGGTTTTGTGAAGGAGTTGTGATGGGATGAGAGAGGAAGCAAAAGGGATCAAATCCACGTGTTAGAGGGGCCACATACGCACGGCCATATGGCTGCCCGTATGGTCCAGTCTGTACGGTTGTACGGATGGTCAGATCTGTATGCAATCGGGTGGGGTTTGGGAGTAGAAAGGGTTTGGGTTTTGGATGCTACGGTTTGAGATTGGAGAAAAGGAAAAAAGGGGGAAGTTACCTTTGAGAAATAAGAGATAAAATAGTCTTGGATTTACTCCAAGGTAGTTTCCTCTTGATTTCACACCAAGGAGATGACTTCACACCATCAAAAGAACTCCATTCACAAGAGCATAAGAGAAAATTCTCAAAATTTCATTCAAAATGCCATCCCCATTAGGTTTGGACGTCCAAGGCTCTTTATAGCTCCAAATTTGGAGTTTTACTTTAAAAAAAAAACAACTTAAGTAAAACATGGTTTGCTTTATACCCCCGAAGCCACTTATTTCAAAATACCTCCCCTAGTAAAAGGGAAATGAAAATATAGTCCAATAAATCAACTAACCAAAGCACTAAAGCATAAAATAATCTAAACCGTCCTAAGAGCCCGATGGGTCCCAATGATGTCCATGATCAAGACGGGCCACGATGATTAAGTGGCATCCAATGGTCTGATCATGTCGTTCTCGCGATCCAACAGTCACAACTTCACCAAGCTCATCCTTCATGCAACCCACAAGCATCTTCCCAATGTGGGGTCTTTGATGATACTTGTACATGCTATGTGGGGCTTTAAAGGCTATTGTGCTTTTTTTTTTTCCAGTTAGTTGGAAAGAATTGTAATTTTTCTTTCTTAGACTTTTTTGTTTGCTTTTATTCTTTGGTTGTGGCCTTTTTTAATAAATTCCAATGTTCAAATAAATACATAATAATTAATTGGTGTTGGTTACCTGAATCCTGTTTTGCCATTCCACTCTATCAAGGGCTGGACCTTCAGTTAGACCATGGTCATCAAGTTTGTGTGCATGTGTGTAAGTGTTGGCTGTTTGGGCTAAACACAACAATTTTGCCCCAAATTTCTTGCTTCTCTTCTCTCTTACTCTCCCTTTCTCTTTCCATCTCATTGCTTTCTACTATGGCCAGTAGAATGGCAAAAAAGGATTAATGTAGTTGACTCAAATTTGTTCAGGTAAGGCTTAGATGATGATGAAAACTGGACAGATTCCTTGTGGGTTTTGCAAGCCATTTTTTGCCTTTTTTAAACATTTTCTGTTTATTTGTTTTTTAATCAGAATACTATAAAACTGCGCTTTTTTGCTGGTAATTTGAAAGCTACACTGTTTTATACAGTTAGGTATTTTAACTCTCTTTTCTTTTCTTTTTTTTTTTTTTTTTTGTTCTTTTGAAAAATACGCTGTGGTAAATGGCATCTTGCTATGTTCTTTACTCATTGTACTTTAAAGATCCATTTGCATCAGATAGCCTTGCCTTTTAGAGGTAGGTAATCCAAGGGCCAAGCATCATTTTTATCATGGTCAGTTTCTTCTTTTAGTAATAGCTTCTGATGCAATCTTTTCTTTTCTTGAAATGCCATTTGGATTTGAAATTTTGATATAGATATAATTTTAAGAAAGCAAGTTGATTCAACTCTGGCCTTTCTACATATTTTCTTCAAGGATGCAGCTATTCAACAATTCATCCAATGTTTGCTGTTGATCTTAATGTTATCTTTCATGATAAATGTTTTGTATGAGAGGAGATCGGATCTGATGACACTAAAAATGAAGTCATCATCAAGATCAATGTTTCAAATAGCTTGTAGCGTATGCTATGTAATGTAGCGCTGCCATAGCACTATGTAGCACAACCAAATAATGCAAATCTCCTGTAGCATAGGTGTTCAAGTATCGGTATCGCTACAAGTTTCGCTAGATGGGGATACAGAAACAATATTGATATCGTCGATAATATTGCTAATAACCGGAAATGCAGGAAAAAATGGGGAAAATAGTAGAATTTTTTGTGAAACTTCAGGAGATGCTAAAATACATATATTTGCATATTTAGGAATAAAAAATTTGCAAAAAGAATGTATACACAATAAGTTTCCATTTAATGGGGGCTGAAAAGCATGTCTTCGTAAGAAACAATCTAACCATCCCATCTAACCATCAAATCATCCATCGAACCTTCCATCCAAACATCCATCAATATTGCAAAATATCGACAACTCACGATATTTTGCCAAGAAATCGTCAACAACTAGAAAGGAAAGGAAAGATTTTGGTCTAGATATCGCGTGTTGCAATAACTATAATATTGAGATATTATTAATATTAAGAACGACAAATTGAAAATTGCATAGAACAATATGCTCATAAAAAAATGAAATAGAATTTTTTAAATAAACAAACTTTTTGTGACATCTCTACGTCGGCGATATTATTGAAATATCACCAATACACTTGTGATACAAGCGTCACCTAGAATTTACCCAATAAAAAATATTGGCACCCCTTGTAGGTTTTTTTTTTTTCCTCATTGAAGCTTAATAAAAATTCTGTGTTTTTCTACTCCTCTAAGTTCTCGAGTTGTGTAAATCGAATTAGGTGCGAAGCCCTCCCTTCATCAAAGGGCTAACTACTGTGGTGCGAAGCCACATCGATCCCGATTCGCCTCCATCCTCTACCATCTCTATTTCTCATCTCCTACCATCATCCGCGCTTCAAATTTGTCCTTTATTGCAACAGTTTTTGTCTTTACAACAGAATTTCAGATTTTGGCCTTGCAGGAGGGCTAAAACTTTGGTGAAGCACCATGCACAGACCACACATCCGATCGATACGAAACTTAGGAGTTTTAAAGCCCTCCCCTGGCCGACCAGAGCCAAGGAGGTGCTCTCCGCGTTCGGCACCCCCTCGCACGTGCGGCCAGACCCCTGCGCACGTGCGATGGGCTTGGCCTGCTGTCTGCGTGCGAGGACTATTTCTAGGTTCAGATTTCTCCTTATTTTACTCCTCTCATACCTATTCTCCCCAACCCTATCCCTAGATTGCGTTACTTTCAATTTATTTGCCCATTTTCTTACCCTAGGGTTCTCTGAATTGAAATTGGTGAATCGCTTGGATTAGGGATTGATTGTTATGCATGTGTGGATGATTTTTACTTCCCTTTGAGTATCATTTTGTACATAATTTTACTGATATAGCCCTAGCCTGTGTAGGCCTGGACTCGCACAGATTCCCCTTGCTTGAATGTTTGAACTTTTGTGTGGGACGTGGAATTTTATGTGATTGTTTCTGAAGTATAATCTAAAGCCTGAGATCTTGCATATCATATTTAATTTTCATGTCCTGCATCATTTTAATATGAATGAATAGACAATTATGCAAGAATACTCTGCATAATTAGTAATCAGAGGAAACAAGATGAAAAGTGAACACACATTATGAGGCAAAAAGAGCACAACATTGGCAAATATAATTACATAACAAATACACAATGGTTGAAAATTGCAAAGAAAATGAAAAAGAAGATATCAAGCACCAATCATATTGGACTAATACAATCTTAAGGAGATAAGAAAGCTTAAGAAAAAAAATTTGCGAAGCACATTAAAATACTACAAACAAATTGACAGTTACATAAAGGATGGTGATTGGACTAATACAATCTTAAGGAGATAAGAAAGCTTAAGAAAAAAAATTGCGAAGCACATTAAAATACTATAGACAAATTGACAGTAACATAAAGGATAGTTTGCAAACTCTTCAGAAGACAAACAAATGGAATAACTAAAAAAAACATACTTCTCTTTCCACTCCCAAACTCGACTTATGAAGAAATGCCGGTTTTTGTGCAATATTTGTAGTGTATGTGTTTTTATGCATTTTTTTTTTCCCATTTTTTAAGTGATGTTTATTTATGTGTGGCTATGCATTATTTTCTATGGTGTGGACCACATGGGGGGTCATTGAGGTGTTTGTACAGGTGGATGTGCATTGTTTTCTATGGTGTGGCCCATGTGGGGACGACTGTGGTGTGCATATGGGTGGATGTGCATTGATTTTTGTGGTGTGGCCCCACGTGGGGACCACTATGGTGTGTGTATGGGCGGATGTGCATTGCTTTCTATGGTGTGGCTCATGCGTGTGGTGTGTGTATAGGTTTGCTTAGAAAGTTGTTGATGTGATAATTATTTGATTTGGTTTATATATGTGGATTGACTTTTGATAAATGATAATTAATAACTTGTTTGAACTTTGAACATGCTTATATTTGAAAAAATAAATAATCTTTTAGGCATTTAATATATATATATATATATATATATATATATATGCTTTTTTCTTACTATTTATCATATTTTTCGTATTTTTGAATTAAAAAATAGAAGTATCGTGTAGCTTACGCTACACGCTACGGAGGGTTGAACGCTACACAACACGCTACTACTATTTAAAACACTAATCAAGATTAACATTCACTTCTTCAATTCAAGTGTAATCAATTTAATTTTTTGTATTTTGGTATGTAGAAAATGTAGTTTAATATGCAAAGTTATAATTAATCTATCATCATCATACAATCAATTCATGAATATGATTCAGATACATATGCGTACATGCAGTCACATGTATGTAAAACACATGTAATCATGTATGAATCTGCCCATGTGAACATGATTTCTGGATCTGATTTTTAATCAGTTAGAAACTGGTCATATCTAAACATAAACAGTCACTGCAAGTCTCACATGCTTCCTCTCAGACGACATCTGATGTGCAGTTTTTCATGCTCATAATTCACTCATGATCATACCAAAAAGAAAAATCTTTACATTTTCCATATTTTCAGAATATCATTCCTTTTGTATATGATCATGCATTCTACAAACATTCTTAAACATGACTATCACAGGGTCCAACGCTTGCCTAGGATGGCCTCTGAGTATGCATAATGATGGGCCATCCACTCAACTCAAGAATCTCCATGACTCTCTTGAAGATTTACATGTACAGAATAAACATGTAAAGGATTACGAGTGTACAAACACATACCCTATTGAACTGATCATCATGCTTAAATGAAGATGGGTGGCTCTGATACCAATTCCAATATCAAATTAGAATGCTATCAACAACAAATCCGAAGTTGACTGTTGCACATTAAGCATGTTAATAAAAATAAAATTGGAATATATGAACATATACTTGATCTCATAGCTAGGATTGTCGGCATGTTCGAGAGTTTGGATCCCGATCATCCGGAATGACTAGCTTTGAAACTTTAGATTCAAAATTCGAAACGGGACTTGCTGTCACACTGAATGATTAGAGAGTGATGGGAATCTGTCTCTCTATTGAATAGAAAACTCTGCACTCCTGGAGTTCTTTTGATTTCGCATGAGTGAGTATCCAGTTAATGCCTTTTGGCATATAAATAGACATAGAAACACGGTACCAACCCATTTTGGAGCCTTAGCTGCCCCATCAGATTTGTACTTTGAAACTCCAAAACGTGTAAGCAACAAACCTTTCCAGGTTTACATCTTTAGTTGAGGGAATCCCATTAGGATATGTGCCTTTAGGGCCTGTTTGGATATGCGTTTTTGGTTGTATTGTATCGTATTAGATGGTATGATGTGACATTTACTGTGTTTGGATTAGAGTGAATAGGAATTGAATCCCATGCGCGCGAATACAGCTGCGAGCCAAATTTTCTAAAGGGCGGTAGAGTATTGTCAGGATGTTCACAGTCCGTCAGTACTGCACTCTTCATTGCACTGTATTCGGCAGCGGATGAGTTCTTCAAAACTCTAGAGTTTTTCAAAGCTTCTTCTACCCCAACGCTAAACACGTTCACCCACCATTCGCCCACAACGAAAACCTTCCACTGTGGGCACAGTCCTTCAGCGAAACTCAAAATCAAACAATGGCATCCGCCTCCGTCCTCTTCTCAACTCTCTCCATCCCAATTTCTCGCAAGAAAACGAACCCCACCATCTCATCTTGCATCCTCTGCTGCGAGGACACTCTCGGGAACCCTAATCTCAAGCTGATAGACGCGTCTAACGGTAAAGGCATGGATCGTTTTCCAGAGAAGCTGTCCGTCGCGAGGGTAGGGTCCTGTCCTCGGCCGCGATGGATCATCCTGGTACGTCACGGGCAGAGTGAGGGTAACGTGGATGAGAGCGTATATACAACTGGACCCGAAGATAAGGCTGACGCAGAAGGGTTGGCATGAAGCGGAGGGATGCAGGAAGATGATAAGGGACATGATCAAATTGGATGGTGTGGATGATTGGAAGGTGTATTTTGTTTTCTAGAACCGTCAATATGATATTTTGTATGATTATACAGTACTCAGTTTTAATACCTCCTATCCAAACATTGATATGTATAAGGTATTGTATACTATGCCAACCAATACCTCCAATCCAAACATTGATTAGTATATGCTTGATTTGGATGTATTCTGAAAACTGGCCAATGTATACATGAACAGTACCCAAATACAATACAATACAATACTATACATGAATCCAAACAGGCCCTTAGTGCAACCAGTAGTTCCCATTATTATTAGGACCATCATACCCATTCACCATCTATCACATCCCATGATCCATTGGTAGAGCATCACGGTCACTATAACGAAATATAAACTGTTAATCAAGTAGTCTACATAATGCTCATGATAAAACTAGTTCAAGTTTTCAATAGTAATGATCTGTTGGGTCACATTATACAGTTTCCACCATTAACTACCTTACATTACCAACACATATTCCTGTGCTTGAATATGCATTGTAAGTTGACATGGATATGGTATACTGATATTTGATTTCTATTGTGTTTCAGTAACTCCTGTGAGGACTGCCAGACAGGTGATCGATGCACTTAATGCAGAGGGACCAGAAATCGACATCATACTCGCTGAAATTGACCTTCCGATAGCCAAAGGCTTGAAGATGTTGAAGTACATCATGCGGGATAAAGAGTTGCGGCGGATTCCCATCATCAGTAAGCTCGTCTGGTTCTTTTATTTCTCTACTTATCTGACTTATTGTCTCTTGTACTTGGGATCAAGTATAGGTTTTTTCATTGTTATAACTTATATGTACAGAATAATGCTACCAATGATAAGGATATTTATTGTAATGATCAAATATATGAAAGACATACAACTGAATGCAAATAATAGCAAGTCAATGGACAATAACAATAACGTTCACATACAGATTCGCTCCTTCACAAATGCAATGAAGCCTGATTCATACACATATGAAAGATCCATAAGCTAGTTTACACTTGTAGTAACCATACAAAAAATGCAGACAGGTATTGATGCATGCAGACCTTTTTACATTATTTTTTTTTGGAAAGGGACGCATTCCTCATTACATGCATCCAAATGCTCATTAACGGAGCCACAATATTAAGCAAGCATCTAAAACTATGCATATGCTGATTCAGTCATACACATTTCTCAGTGATGTCTTCTCAGGATGAGGTTTCAGTAGTCGTCAAGTGCTTGAGGCTTGGAGCAGCTGACTATCTTGTGAAGCCTTTACGTACTAATGAGCTGTTGAACTTGTGGACTCACATGTGGAGAAGAAGGCGCATGGTTTGGGCAGCTTGACCCTTGTGATTGTCATTCTACTAGCATTTGGCTCTGTTATGGTTTGAAAGTGGACATCAGACAAATTGGCCAGTAAACTCACTGTGGTTCTTGTTCGTGTTGGCAGCTTGGACTGGCAGAGAAGAACATCTTGAGTCGCGACTTTGATTTGGTAGCATCTGACCCCAGTGATGCCAATACAAACAGCACCACCCTGTTCTCGGACGACACAGATGAAAAGTCACGTAGGAGTGCACTTCCGGAGACCAGCGTGTCAAATCATCCAGAATACGAGGTTAATAGGAATTGGAAATAAAATTTACAAATCTGTAAAGTGTGGCAGACTTGCAGTTCAATGACTCCAACTGTATCTGACATGGGAATTACACCTGGTCCTTTAGCCTGCATGGCCTCCTTGGTTACCCCATCAATCCCTGGTGCTCTGCTGCACTCAATGTAACTAGGGCACTTCACATTTCAGTAATGCCATGTCAGACACGTGTTGGCCTCATGTCAATATAGCTATTAGGAAGATATCTTAATTTATCTTTTCTTTTCTTGTTTCGTTGGGAATATGTCGTCATCGTCATCGTCATCATCATCATCATCATCATCATCTAACTGTTATTCCAGATAATTGGGGTTGGCTACATGAATCCTGTTCCGTAATTCTGCACTATCGAGTCACCAAGTTTTTTCTTGATACTTCCACTCACGTCTTTGGGCCATTCCCTTGCCCTTTTAGAGCCTAGGAATGTGTCAATATACTCTTCGGAATAGTTTTATTGTTATTATTATTATTATTATTATTTATTTATTTATCTAGTTCTAGTTCTTTTCTTTTCTTTGGTATCATGTTGACACAGCTATTAGGGAAATATCTTAATGTATCCTTTTCTTCTTTTTTGGTATCATGTCATAATATGTTCCCTATATTTTTATTTATTGAGATAGTTTTTTATTTTATGCTTTTGTGATATAAATATTTTTGCAAAAATGTGTCTCAGCATTACCTCTACTATATACAACAAAAGTGGCCATGGCAAAAATTTACACTCAATTAGTTTCGCAAACTGCTAAAACTATGCTTTATTAGAGGGCAATGAAATGCTTTTAAACCAAAATAAAGGGCATTTAGGTCATTTTCAAGGTGAAGCTGTCTGCCCAGAGAACTACTATTGTCCAATGAAATGGTTTTTATAATTGCTTCTTCTGCCCTCTCACCATAGTCTCCCCCTCTCCACGTGCCATACCTATTTATATTATTAATGTATGACATGTCAGTTTGCTGAATTTTCCAAGGTTGTATGTCTGACACCTTTTATTTCCATGTTTGGCACTAATACACGTATCCATGTAAGTTTGTGGGTTTTACTGTCATGGGCCCTGAGTAGCTTATTGCCTTATTCTCCATGCATTATCCTTTTAGTTTATCTGGTCTTATGAAGGTAAAAGGAATAACACAGGCAGAAGGATCTATTCAAATGGTTGAAATACTCGGGTACTAGCTATAGACCCGTTTTATTCCATGAAATGCTTATTACAATTATCGGTGCTGTATGGTCATCCTGATTGTTCTTGTCCTGAAACACATCCTTCGCATTTTCCTGCTGCAACTTTCTGCTAAGAGATGTTTAAGTTGCCTGTTTGTGTTTCCTTTACAGTCTAATGTCTCTGCTTCTGTGGATCCTTCACTATGTAATTTGTCAGAACTCCATCCTAATGTGTTGGTTCCTAGTGACCGATTGGGTAAGCAACTCCACTCTTTCTGCCGCAACTGATGATTGATTAGTTTCTTTGTGAATACTTGTAGCTGTAGGTCTCTTCTCTCCCTCAGTAAAATAAATAAATACATGGTACTGTCAGGAGGAATTTCATCACGCCCAAAGAAGAGTGAACTCAAGGTTGGGAAGTGTTCAGCATTCTTTACATATGTGAAGTCAAGTGTGCCAACAAACAACCATCCTAGATTTGGTTGTGTAGATGAAAATGTGGCTCCATCAAAACAGTTAATCACCAAAGAGAAACTTCCTGTGTCATGCACGCAAGTAGGTGATACTGAAGGCCGCAATAGCAGAGAAGAATGGGAAAACTACTCTCATGGAAGTAGTTTCTTGGGCGGTGAGAATATTCCCACATTCAGCACTTTGGAGAGGTCTTCTAGTGCGCCTGTGCCTCTGGACAATCCACAAGGATGGAACTTATCCCAGGAACAACTCTCAACATCATGTTTGCATCCGAGCAATGAAAGCCAGGTTGAAGTTCCAAATATTCCATCTCTCACTCCTTTGCCATTTTATTTACCAGGAATGATGAATCAAGTCATGATGCCATCATCTGGGCAACTGTATCAAGGAAGCCTGCATGAAGCACCAAAGTGCACAACCCCAGCCATGCTTCCTCAATATAATGCTCTTCTACGGTGTCCTCATGTACCTATGATGACACCCTTTTCTTATTACCCAGTCAATGCCAATTTGCAACCAGGTCAAATGCATAGACCTTACCTGTGGCCATCCATTGCAAGCTCATCTTCAGCTGAATTGAAATCTGTTCGAGTTGAACGAAGAGAGGCAGCGTTGATGAAGTTTAGGCAGAAGAGGAAAGACCGATGTTTTGACAAAAAGATCAGGTATGTCAATCGAAAGCGACTTGCGGAAAGTAGGCCTCGACTTCGAGGGCAATTTGTGAGACAGGTGAATGATGTTGATGTTGATCATAATGGACTCATTGCTGATGATTCTGATGAGGATGAAGAAGAGGACGAAGATGAGGAAGAAGATGCTTTGGAATTCTGATCGGATTTTGGTTGCATTGGTATCTTGATATATAGACTGTGAAAGAGCACTTTTCATATATTTTATGCTGTATATTTGGGTTGCTGACGGCCATTGTTGTCTCCGTAGATACACTGAATTATCATAGTTGCGCATCCACACCATCTTGTTCTGCAATTTAGCAAAGACGAATGCTAATTCTGGACTTTTTTCCATTTGTGTAATCTCATTATCTCAGCAATACATACAGTTTGATTTGGGAAGCTTATTTTTCTTGCTATTGAAGCTTCCTTCATTAGCTATTCTGCATATGAAATTGTAGTTGTATTATCTAAAGATAAAATTACGACTTCTTTTATGATTTGAAGAAAACTGCTTCTAATCATTTTTTTTGGTTGAACCTTTTTTCCATTGGAATCTTATCTCTATTATATTTATTAGCAATGCTTCTGTATCTTTTTGTTGTTGATAGGATATTTACCTTAACATAGTTTCTTCCATAACAAACCATACCAGGATTTTCTAGTTCTGTTGAGAAATAAAACTTTCAGTTTTCTTCCCTTTCATATGACAAATATCCTGCATCTAAGCCTTGTCTCAACTAATTGTGAATCATGTTCCAAGTTCCAAAAGGGCAAGGATGACTAGTGAGTTCTTTTGGGCCTTCTCGTTGCCCTTTTAGAGCCTTTAGTTTGCAACAACCCACTCCTAAGCAGCGCAGTTCTTGGTCTTTGTGGTACATGACCAAATCATCTGAGTCTACTCAGGCATCAATGGATAGTAAGAAAGGGAAAATAGACTTGGATGATTTGATGAGCTGCAACAGAGACCAAGAATTGTGCAGGCCAGGAGTGAGTAGTGAGTATAAGTTGAAGACCTTAAAAGGGCAAGGGCAAAGGGAAGGCTATGGTCAAACCAAACCACTCTGCCTATGAATTCTTTCTGCTCCAAAAGAGGGAAACCCTTGTTTCGATTTGCTGGTGAAATATGAACATTCGCAGGTATGCCTACGTATACACAGTATATGTACCACTATCTCAACTTTCCAATAAAATCAGATTTGACCGGACGACTCGACATCATATTATTGTCAATTTCTTTGTTGGATCTGCACATTTGACTTTAAAAAATACCATGGCCTCCAACCGGAAGGCTCGGATTCAATTCTGTAGGCGCAACTCTTTGATTGGAACCTGTCAACAGGGAGCCCACTGTTCGAATTGTTTGATTGGAACCGGTGGTCAACAGGGAGACCACTGTTCGAATTGTTTGATTGGAACCGATCAACAGGGAGCCCACTGTTCGAATTGTTTGATTGGAACCCGTCAACAGGGAATCTACTGTTTCAATTGTTTGGATTGGTCGTGCTCTGCCCAAGCATCCAAGTTTTTCTCAGCAGGGAAAAGAATGTCAAGGAGTAGGGAGCCTGCAAAGGAAGCGGATTGTGTGGGGGCACAGTGATGTATTTGTTTATTCATGCCGTCCTTCCCTTCCTCGATCATTTTAAGGTACGAGCCCCAAAATAAAGAAGATCTAGCGCTCAAGGAGACCTCACCACATATGATTCTTACCTTCTAGTCAATGCAGGGTGACTTGCATTTAATGCCACCAAGTTTACTATTTGGTGTGGTCCACTTGAGCGTTGATCTGCCTCATTTTTTGTTTCATACCTTACAATGATTTGAGAAAAGAGATAAGAGGCGTGGACAAACAGAAACATCACGGTGGGCCTCCTCACAGATATGCCCATTCCTGGCTAGAGACGCAATCCACCTCCCCCTGCAATACCTGCCGCTTGCAATGAATCTCGCACACGTATATATTTTCTTATTTGCAAAATTATCCATCTCTTTTAATAAAGAAACCTTTTTCATGACGTCATTAAAAAAAAAAAAAAAAAAAAAAAAAAAAAACCTCGGTCGAATAATCCCCATCCACCAATTGTAACATCTCATTTTAGGCATGAGTTCCACATAGGAAAAAAGTGGGTTGAGAAGCTCAACCCATCCACCAATTGCAACATCTCATTTTGAGAAGTTTAACCATTCACCAATTGCAACATCTTATTTTAAACATGAGAAAAAGTGGGTTGAGAAGTTCGTACTGTGAACTATATTCAATGTTAAGTAGTAGGTTGAAAAGTTAGCACTGTTGAAACTATATCTAATGTTTACTGCCCTGTGGCCTACTTTGAACTTAATATCTATATCATTTTTTATTTTTATTTTTGTACCAAGCCTTAAAATGACATGCAAAAATTGGTAGACGGCTTAGATTTCTCTTAAACATCATGGATTTCCAAATAGAGTATGACACGAGGAGTCGGATATGTGACCGCGCCTCACATCGTTATCATGCACCCGTTGAATCTTAAGCGTGATTCTTGCCATTGATTCAAGGAATTGGTGAGTTTCGCAACAGAAACTATTCGGATGGTAGCCTCTAATAGTCCACTATTTGTTGTCTTGTGGCTCACTTGAGCATTGAATCTGCCTCATCTTGTGGTCCACTATCTAAAATGACTAACCAGATTAGTGAACGAGTTGGATTTCTCTCATACATCACGGTGGGCCCCACCACCATGGTTAGAGTTTGACATTAGGGGCTGACCTTTGATGTGAAACATCTACTACGTGAACCTGTGTTAATATGGACCATCCATCGTCTGGGTCCCACCTTGGATGTGGACCGTTCATGATGTGGGGCCTCTTTTAATACGGACGTACATCACATGTCACATGAGAGATGAGACAGGCAGAGAAAAATAAAAAAGTTAAAGAAGTTGAAAAGTAAGAAGAAAATACTAACGAGGAAAGTAACTTTGGTAACATAAGAGGCACTTAAAAAACTACCTTAAGTTAAAAAAAATAAAATAAAATTTAGTGGTATCCAAACTAATCCTTAATGCCTAGGGAAAGCCATAAGCAAATCAGAGAAGGCACCTTGTTCACTAAAAATTTGAAACTCCAAAAGAAGCTTAACCTCTCTCTACCTCTTTCACAACACTCTCGCAGCGTTAGGTTCCATCCATTGGAAGAGTAACTCAGTCTTCCATGACTACTTTAGCGAGAAAGTTCACTGTCAAAGGCAATGGCAATGGCAATGGCAATCGCACTTCTCACAAATCATCAGTGTGAAAAAGACCAATCCATAGGATCTTGAATGTTAGTTCAGCCCCATTTTCCTCTATAAAGAATGCTAAAGTCATTTTTTTTTCGGGGTTGCAAATAAGGCCATCGGATATGCGATCCAGACCATTTATCTCCTTGGTCCCACCTTAGATGGACATGTGCCTTTGGGATCCAAACGATTGATGTGGCGTTTCTAATCAAATGAATGGCCGCGCTATATTGTTTTGACAAACGTGGTCATGCCTAATCAATCCACTGTCTGTACTAGTGGGGCCTGTATTTTATTATTATTATTCAGCCCGTCGAATCATGGCACTCGTCAACATTTGTGACATCCATGCTATGTATAGGGTGGGCCACATATGATCCAATCCACTGATCATCTATCTATTTCCTCTGAGAATGGCCAACCATATCAAAGGTTTAGATCTAAAGAATAACATAGATCTTTGCAGTTTACAACAGAGGGTTGGGCTAGGGCTATGGCCGGGCCAGGCTTATCCTGGCATTAAGAAAAAAAAAAAAAAAACCTAAGAAGGTTTGGTTTTGCAGGCCAGGCTTGGACATCTTGGGTCCATACCAAGCGGCTGCTTACAGCCCTAT
The DNA here is from genome assembly GCA_037074715.1 of Magnolia kwangsiensis. NCBI lineage: Eukaryota > Viridiplantae > Streptophyta > Magnoliopsida > Magnoliales > Magnoliaceae > Magnolia > Magnolia kwangsiensis. Next base: position 160,694,761 of record CM073575.1, read on the forward strand.
AGATCTAATTCAATATCTTGAAAATTCTTTTTTTTTTTTTTCTTTTTCTTTTTGCTATTTTATTGTGACATTATATCACTAATTTGATACAAAAGTTAATAAGAAGTTAAAATAATCATTTTATGCCTATATATTTAAACTTTTAAAAATTATTATTTACAAATCTTATTTTGAGTGAGATTTTTCCAATAATATTGTTGTGAGAAAAACATCCACGTATGAAAATCTTAGGCCGTGAAATTTCAGGAACGAGATTTGTCGGTGTATTGGAGGGGTACATCCAAACCGTTGATATTAGTTCCATAATGTTCTGCCGATCGATGCATAAGAAATTTATTTCTATGAGGATTTTCGGTGTATGGTTCACTCAAGTTGAGGCCCATCAGATTAAACGGTTTGGATTACCTAAGCCATGGAACCCACTTGAACAAGTTGAGAATCTTAACATACAGCAGAAACTCTAGGCCGAGCATTAATATTTGTGTGACATGCACAGCGCTACTGTAGAGTAACAGACATGCTTCTTAATCCAAACCTTTCAAACCAAGATGGATTGTCATTCATTTTTTGTGGCTATCAAACGAAAATTAGGCACTCTAATGCTAGTACATGCTCCTTGAATTTGATGACCATCGAATTCATATATAGTACAAAATCGGATGGCATCCATTTGGTTGGCAATAAAATTTTATGGTCAAAATAAAAACTAGGCCGTCTGATTTTGAAGTTACGTCTCATGCAAGGTGGGTCCTGCAAATTTGAAGGTCTGGATGTATGTGCATACAGACAGAAGATACAATATTTCTTCATACATTCAAAATCTTGGAGAATGACAAAGTTATTACTAGCTCATTGAAATACAGTCCATCCATCTAGTGGGCTCCCATCATGGATGGCTTGTGTTTAAAAAGTCCCACCTGTTATCACCTCTTTTAGAGTCTCTAGTGTCTGTATTATTTGATAGTCGAGGGGAAACATATGGGCTTTGTTCAAGTAATCATTAACCAACTCTCAAATGGGCAATCTCAAGGGATGTCATAGAGAAGTTATTCGGAATCCCACACCCAGCCGGATGATATTCTTTTGAAGCCATATGATTCCAAGACACTCTTTAACTAAAAAATGCAAATCAAATTCCCACTCTGCTGCAGCTTGGAGTCTTCTTTGCTCCCCTTTCATTCATTCATTTCATCTTGATGGCCTCTGCTTGTTGGCATCAAATCAAACTCCTCCCAATCTTCCGCAGCTGGGAGTCTTCTTAGCTCCCCTTTCTTTCATCATTCATTTCATTTTGATGGCCTCTGCTTGTTGGCATCATATCAAATTCATCCCAATCTACTGCAGCCGGGAGTCTTCTTTGCTCCCCTTTCTTTCATCGTTCGTCTCATCTTGATGGCCTCCACTTGTTGGCCAGCAGCTAAGTAGATATTGCAGAGTAAAATGTAGTAGCCTCCTTCATCTGGCTTTAGCTGGAGCAACTTCTTAATGACCCGTTCTCCCATATCCACATCCCCATGGATCCTACAAGCACCAAGCAGCGCACCCCAGACTGCATCATTGCTCTGGATCGGCATCTCCATGATGAGACTGTATGCCTCCTCTAATTGCCCTGCTCGCCCCAGCATATCCACCATGCACCCATAATGCTCAATGCCTGTCTCTATTCCATAATCTCTCCGCATGCTCTCAAACAATTTATGCCCCTCTTTCACCCATCCCTTGTGTGCGCAAGCACTAATCACACCCAGAAATGTCACCGAGTCTGGTCTCGACCCTGCCTCTTCCATCCTCTCAAACAACCCAATAGCTTCTTCTACTGTTCCATGAATTGCACAGGCAGTAATCATGGAATTCCAAGTAATCAAGCTTTTCCTCTCCATCTTCTCAAACACTCCCCACGCCTTCTCCAAGCACCCACACTTGGAATACATGTCTATCAGAGCATTACACAGCGAAACCATCCAACCAAAACCACTCTCTTCCACATAAGAGTGCATGCGCAGCCCTGCCTCCAAATCTCCTAAGCTCGTGCAGGCTGAGATCAAACCCACCATTGTGACCTCGTCGGGACTCACCCCCTCAGCTCGCATCTCCCGAAACAATTCCAGAGCCTCTCTCGGGCGTCCCGCCTGGGCATACCCAGATAGCATTGCCGTCCAAGAGACCACATCCTTCTCGGGAATATCCTCAAACAAGTGTCTTGCTTTATCCAGTTGCCGGGCCTTAACATGGGCGACCACCAAGCCCGACCATGAAACAACGTCAGGGGTGGGTGTCTCATCAAACACCTGACATGATGCGTCTAGGGCTCCTTTTGCAGCATATAGGTGGATCAATGTGTTCTGAACGAAGGTGTGGGAAGGATACCCAAATTTTAAGACCTGAGCATGGATCTCCTCCCCGCAGAAAGGCATCATCTGTGGTGATGCTGCTGCCTTGAGGAGGAAGGTGAAGGTAAATTCATCGGGTGCAACAGAATTGCGGCGCATGTCTTTGAAGAAGGTGATTGATTGGGAAGGTGTGTGGCTCTTGGCATAGCCCCGGATGATGGTGTTGTAGAAGAAGGTGTTACGTTGGTGGGTTTGCAGCATATGATGGAAGAGGAGCCGAGCATAATGAAGATCTCCTAATGGGGAAACTGCGGTGAACCTCAGCATCTTTGCAAGGATAAGATTGTTGAGGTTGAGGTTGTTCCTGATTAATCGAGCGTGAATTCGTTTGAGCTGTCGCATACTGGTGCAGCTCTGTGATAAAGAAACCAGGAGTAGGCTTGTACCACTACTAGCAGCGTGAGTAAATCCTTGTTGTTGACTGCTTGCAGGCATCAGTTCACCTCTTCTGCTATTCATCTTAGTCATAATAGCCACTTCTTCTTCTTCTTCTTCTTCTTTGCAAACGATAAACTTTGAACTATCATGGAACGGCTTGCTTTTCACTTGTTTGCGACAAAGACGTGAAATATATGATCGGTCTTTTTCTGTGTAACCACCCACCTTTTTTAAGGCTATTTCCCGTAAAAACAAATAAATAAAAGCGCATGCTTTCGAAACATTTAAAAGCAAAATACCGTAAGTCGTTTGGCACCATGGATTAGGGGGATTTCAAATTCCCGGCGTTATTTTGCACAATCCGTAAAGTAACTGTGGATTTCAAATCCCCTCAATCACGGGTTTCAAATTCACCATCAGGGCTTGGATTACATCTAAAATCCTTGCAAGAGTTGCATGTATAACATGTATGTCAAAAATGACTTACGTTCACTTATTAGAGATATTAAAGTTAATTTAGTGATTAAATTCAAACGCTGTAAATATACAATAGCTACTTTTGGATTAAGGTTGATTCTCAATCTAAGGCACAAAACACTGCAAGTGTTGAAAAAAGTCTTAAATATGAAGTTTTTGATGTCGTTTGACCGGTCGTGGGACAACTTCGACTGGTCATGGGAGGCGCTCGACCGGTCGTAGGTTCGAGCCCTGGTACGACTCAAAGTCCAGCGAATTTTTACCGTTTTTCTCCGTGGTCTTCGACCAGTCGTAGGTGAGCTTCGACCAGTCGAAGGAGGCTAAGACCAGTCCTGGAATTTCTAGGACTAGTTGTAGGTTACGCAGTTTGTTTCGCGATTTTGCGCGAAATTGTATATTTGAGTCCTTTTGCAACTGAGATGCGGAAGGAAAGTTTCCTAAACTATAAATTGGGGTCCCTAGGGTTATTCTAATGGATGGTAAGGCTTTCTAAAGAGTTCTAGGGTTATTAAAGGATGTAGCAAGGGTGAGATTTGAGGTTGTTCGAATCGGGTAAGTCCTTTCTCTTTGTAATTGATACTTTCATAATGGAGATCTATCGTTTTGTGCTGTGGTTTTTTTCAGCAAGGGTTTTTCACGTTAAATTTGTGTGTTCTCTTGTGTGCTTGGTGTCATTGGATTGCTACCCTAGATCTAGATCTGTGTGATTCTGCAGGTTAAAATTCCCATCAACTGATATCAGAGCGATCGTTGGGGCACAGATCTGAATCTAAGGGATTAGTAATAATGACAAGTGCCAGGTATGAGTTTGAGAAGTACTCAGGGAAAAATAATTTTGAGTTATGGAAGGTTAAGATGATTAGCCTATTAACCAAGCAAGGCGAGGATAATGCTCTTGAGGAGCAAAAGTCTATCATGAAAGATGATGAATGGAATACTCTTGATAAGAAGGCATTATCATCGATCCGTTTATGTCTCACAGATGGGATTCTCTAGAACGTCATGAGGGAAAAAACTGTGGCTGATTTGTGGGCGAAGTTAGAGGATGTCTATGCGAAGAAATCCTCAGAAAATTGCCTACACTTGAAGCGGCAGTTGTATAACTTCAAGATGACAGAGGGTAGAGATTTGGAGGCTTACATCAACAACTTTAATAAATTGGTTTGCAAATTACTAGATATGGAGGAAGTGATGAAAGATAAAGAACAAGCATGTGTGTTGCTGAATTCTCTCCCTGAGTCTTATGAGGCATTCAAGGACACTACGTGCAGCATGAATAAAACCCTGAGTGTCGACAAAGTTATCTCAGCCCTTCAAGGGAAGGCTATGAGACAACTAAATAACGACAAGAGGACGTCTTCTGATGCACTGTTTATAGTGGGTAGGAATTCTGGACAAGGTATAGGTTCTTCTGATTCTAGATCCAAATCCAGCGGCAAGGGCAAAGGAAAGGTAAAGTGCTGGAATTGTGGGAAGGAAAGACATGTGAAGAGGGATTGTGAAAATTCTAAATCAAAGAGGGAAGATTCTGAGGCTTCATGCAGGGAGGCCAATGTTGCCACGTCAGATGGATGGAGTGGATGTGATGGTTGTTATGGAGAGATTCGAGCCCATGGTAGAACATCAATCCGACTGTGAATCCGAGCCGAGGCACCCGAGGCGCGACCCATCTGACCAGACTTCGGCAACGCAACAAGAACACGCGAGCATCTTTGGAAGAAGGCCAACTCGGAGGGGTCCTAACAATCCGATCGGATTCGGCATGACAGGTCAGGTAGGATGTCGGTTCAAGCCAGCCGTATCGGATTCAGCATGACGGGTCGGGTCGGACGTCGTCTGACCTAGAAAATGTTCTTCGCTATGTCCTGACGAGCCGAGCCGAACAGACACTCAAATGCACATATCCCATTCGCTAAACATGGAAACTACCATAATCAAACGTGGTTGATAATGTCGCTCGCAGATACGCATTATTCGTCGGATACGTTACATGACCAACAAATTGCGGACGGTATCTCCACGATCCGGGAATCCCTCTGATCGTGTCGAGATTATCGAGACCAGAACGCCCCACAGGCAAGTATAAATAACACACAACACCATGTCTACAAGTACGCGATATCGAGCTCTCCTCCTCTACTCTCTACCTAGACCCGATTCCCTTATCCTGACTTAGGCATCGGAGGGTCCCCCGGCTTAGCCAGGGTCACCTTTGCTCGTTTTCTTGGTGCAGGTTTCAGGGACAACACGTAGAGGGCGACGTGGAGAGAGGGCCGACCAGGTTTTAACCTCAACATTTTTTGGCACCGTCTGTGGGAATCTGAGACTAAAAGTCAGGTTCTCATCTTCCTAAGCGATGACGAGGAAGAAGAAAGCTGTAGTTGTGGAACCGGTACCAAGCGAGCAGGCTCGGTCATCATCAACACTTCATGCCGAGTCTGCACCAGGACCTTCTCAACGTTCGCGCAACCGGTCAGGTAAATACAGCGCCTTGCAGAACGAGATCAATGCCCTGCGCGACGAGATCAACAAAATGAAGCAGCAGAGGGAACCAGAGTCACGTCCGGCTCAGGAGCAACCCATTCTCGAACCGGTGGGACTGTTCGTGGAGACCAGCTCTGCACCGAGAGTGTAAGACCTGAAGCCCCCCAACATTCAGGGGTGCCGTGTTGAGGGCAAAACCCTCCTGCAGTGCATGTCGAAGGATCCGCACGGAATGCCGCTACCCGGGCTCCCACAACCGTCCATTCAGCCATATTCGCTTTGCCGCCCACAGACCTCCGGCACTAGTTAGAAGGGAGGAGAGAAAGGAGAACGCCGGAGGTCGAGGATTCCCCAGATGTCGTCGAGAAAAATAGGGACCCATGGGAGGCACGATTTGTGGAGTTGAAGGATAAGTTCTTGACATTGGAGAAGAAGCAGCAATAATCGACAGTTCCAGCCACGATCCAGGCGATGATGGAAGAGACCGAGCCTCCCTTCACCCCAGCTATCATGGCTGAAGTTATGCCACAGAGGTTTCGGATGCCTCCCGTCATCCATTATTTAGGATCTGGGGATCCATCCGAACACCTGGAGTCCTACCAATCATGGATGCAGATCCAGACTGCAACGGACGCAATGATGTGTAGGGGATTTTCTATCACCCTCACTGGATCCCCTCGGATTTGGTATCACCAGCTCAAATCCAACTCCGTGGATTCTTTCGTGGAACTAAGTCGACTATTCCTTACGTATTTTATAAGCGGTAAGAGAAGTTGGAAACTCAACACTCACCTGCTCACCATCAAGCAGGCCCCGAAAGAGTCGTTAAAGGATTACATCGCCTGCTTTAATGAAGGAGCATTGTATGTCGAGGATTACGATGAAAAGATGACTCTCGCTGTCATTCTGAGCGGATTGAAGGAAGAAAAATTCGCCTTCTCTATCGGAAAGAGTCCGCCAAAGACGCTAACGGACTTCATGGCGAAAGCTCAGAAGTATACTAATGCCGAGGAGTTTACTAATGCTCGAAAAGGCACACAAGTATCCGACTCGACGAACAAAGGGAAGAGACCTTAGAACGAAGACTCCTAGCCGACTTTCAAAGGGGTGGATGATCGTGTTTCTCGCGATCGTCGGCCGAACCGCAGGCCGGAAGGGAAATTCAATTCCTATACCCCACTTAATACATCCACCGAGCAAATTCTGCTAGATATCCGAGGAGACAGGCTGCTCAGTTGGCTAATCTGCATGAGGGCTGACCCAGAGCATCGGGACAGGAAGAAATTCTGTCGCTTCCACCGGGACCATGGCCACAACACTGACAACTGCGTGGACCTGAAAGACGAGATCGAGTCCCTCATCCGCAAAGGACATCTACGTCGTTACACCAAAAGAGAAAGGTCTGCTCGGAGAGAGGAGCAGCCACGAGAAAAGCCAAATAACCCCCCAGAGGAACCAGCCGAAATTCGTACCATCTTCGAGGGTTTAGCTGGGGGAGGAGATTTAAACAGGGCTCGAAAAGCCCATTCTCGGAGATCCGAGCCGGAACATCACGTTCACCTGACGGAACGTCCCAGCAAGGAACTCCGAGTCGCTCCGTGTAGCCTGACTTTCAAGGAAGACGATGCACGCGGGATCCAGCATCCACACGATGACGCGCTAGTGGTTACTATGACCATAGAGAATCACAAGGTGTACCACATCCTGGTCGACACCGGGAGTTCGGCTGATGTTATGTATTCTGAAGCGTTCGAAAAGATGAGAATTCCACGGTCTCAGCTCCGACCCGTGAAGACTCCCTTGCACGGCTTTATCGGAGAGAGAGTAATCTCTGAAGGAGCTATCTCCCTCCCAGTAACAGCAGGAGAATGGCAACATCAAGTCACACTTCTGGTGAACTTTTTAGTTGTCAATGTTCCATCTGTCCACAAAGTAATCCTGGGCCGACCTTCCCTCAATGCAATGAGAGCGGTCGTCTCAACTTACCATCTGATGATAAAGTTCCCAGCTGAAGGAGGGATTGGTTATGTCCGAGGTGACTAACGCGAGGCCCGAAGATGTTATGCTATAGCGGTTAGGAAAGGAGCCGCTAAATAGGCTCTCGTCGTGAACGCCTTGGACCCCCGAGGACCTGCAGAAAGTTCATCATTCGAGGACCTGGAAAAAGTCTCCCTTGATGAATCAGACTCGGGCAAGACTGTCCAGCTCAGGTCATCATTAAGTTCTGAGCGGAGGAACGAACTATTAGCCTTCTTGAGGCAGCATCGAGACATCTTCGCATGGTCACATGTAGATATGTCAGGGATCTCTCCTGACGTGTTGGTTCACAGGTTGAACGTGGACCCAAATCATAAGCCGATTAAGCAAAAGAGAAGGCTGTTCGACGCCAAACGATATGAAGCCATTGCCGAGGAGGTCTCCGTCCTGCTCGATACGGGTTTCATAGAAGAAGTATATTACCTTGACTGGATAGCAAATGTCGTTCTCGTCAAGAAATTCAATAGAAAGTGGCGGGTCTGTGTAAACTACTCCGATCTAAATAAGGCATGCCCTAAGGATAACTTCCCATTACCTCGGATCGACCAACTGGTGGACAGCACAGCTGAGCATGAGTTGTTCTCATTCCTGGACGCCTATTCCGGATACAACCAGATCGCTATGTATCCCCCAGATAGACAGAAGAAGACCTTGGTCACGGACAGAGGACTCTACTGTTACCGGGTCATACCGTTCGGTTTGAAAAATGCTGGGGCAACATACCAGAGGCTGGTGAATCAGATGTTCGCCAAACAGATCGGGCGCATCATGGAGGTGTATGCGGACGACATGTTAGAAAGAAGTATCAAAGCCTCCGACCATCTTGCTGATCTCGAAGAAACGTTCAACGTCCTCCGAGAGTATCAGATGAAGCTTAACCCCGCCAAGTGTGCGTTCGGAGTTGAGTCAGGGAAGTTCCTTGGCTTTCAAGTCAGCCAGCGAGGGATTGAGGCCAACCCGGATAAAATCAAGGCTCTCCTCGACATGAATTCACCTCGGACTTTAAAGGAGATACAGTGTCTCACGGGAAGAGTTGCCGCCCTCGGACGCTTCATATCTAGGGCTATAGATAAATGTCTTCCCTTCTTCCAGAAGCTAAAGGGCCATAAGAGGGCAGAGTGGATGCCAGAGTGTGAGCAAGCCTTCCAGCAGTTGAAACAGTACTTGGGATCGCCGCCTCTCTTATTCAAGCCTGAAGAAGGGGAGCCCTTATTCCTCTACCTCGCGGTTTCGACTTCAGCTATCAGTTCGACTTGATTAGAGAAGTCGGAAGCAAGCAATACCCCGTGTACTATGTAATCAAAGCCATGGTACTGGTAGAGACGAGATACCAGTCCTTGGAAAAGATGGCACTCTGCCTCGTCGTCTCGGCCAGAAGATTACGTCCGTACTTCCAGGCCCATTCTATCATTGTGTTAACTGACTCTCCGCTGAGGCAAGTCCTCCAGAGACCTGAAGTGTCAGGTCAGATCACCAAGTGGGCCGTGAAGCTCGGAGAGTTTGACATTCAGTTCCGCCCTAGGGTTGCAATCAAGGGTTAAGCTGTCGCCGATTTCATCACCAAGTTCATGGCTACGAGTGAAGAACAAATAAGCAAGGAAGTCGAGATGATGCTGCCCGTCCCGCTGAGCAACCCGGAGGTGGAGTCGGATCCGGGATGGGTCCTTTATGTTGATGGATCATCCAACAAAGGAGCGGGGGCGGGTGTCGTCCTGATTGCACCTGACTCAACGACAATCCAATACGCAGTTAGGATCAGATTCAAAGCTTCAAACAACAAAGCCGAGTACGAAGCGCTGTTAGCTGGGCTCAGGTTGGCAGCGAGCCTAGGCGTTCAGACCCTGCAAGTCCGTTGCGACTCGCAGCTGGTAGTGAACCACATATCTTCGGAGTACGAAGCTAAAGAAGTTAGGATGATCACCTACCTCGAGGAAGCGAGGAAATTGAACGAGAGATTTTGGAGTTGCGCCATCCGACAGATCCTCAGAGCCGAGAACCCATAGGCCGATGCCTTAGCAAGACTCGCCTCGGCCTCCGAGGGAAAGATCTCGCGCTTTATTCCCGTTTAGTTTGTTGAGCACCCAAGTATCGGTCAGCAGGAGGAGGTCAACCCCATCTAGTCTATTCTTAGTTGGATGGACCCTATCTTCGATTACCTCTCATCTGGTGAAATCCCATCGGACAAATTAGAGGCGAGGTGACTTAGGGTCAGAGCGGCCCGGTACGCTATATTGGATAGAGTGCTGTACAAGAAGGGGCATTTACCTTAGATGTCTCCGACCAGACGAGGCTTACTACGTAATTCGGGAGATCCACGAGGGAATCTGTGAAATCCATTCTAGCAATCATACCTTGGCCATGAAGATACTTCGTCAAGGATATTTCTAGCAGACTTTTAAGCACGACTCCAAGGACTTTGTTCAGAAGTGTGACAAGTGTCAGCATTTTGCTGCCGTGTCGAGGTAATCGACAGAAGAAATGACCTCCATGAGCGGGCCATGGCCGTTCACCTAATGGGGGATCGACATCATCGGTCCCTTACCCATTGGGAAGGGACAAGTCAAGTTCGCTATAGTTGCAGTCGACTACTTCACTAAGTGGGCCGAGGCCGAGCCAGTCGCAAAGATCACTGAGTAAAAAGTAATCGACTTTGTGTGGAAAAATATCATCTGTCGGTTCGAAATCTCACGAACCATCGTTTCTGATAACAGCCGCCAATTCGATAATGACAAGTTTCGTAGTATGTGTCGAGGGCTTGACATTGTGAACGCTTACTCATCGCCTCGGCACCCACAGTCGAATGAACAGGTAGAGGCGGTCAACAAGGTCATCAAGCACCATCTCAAGATGAAGCTGGAAAAAGTAAAGGAAAATTGGGCTGAGGAACCCCCCTTCGTCCTCTGGGCTTATATGACCACAGCCCAGACTTTGACGGGAGAAACCTCATTTTCACTGTCCTATGGCTTGGAGGCAATGATGTTAGTGGAAATCAGACTCCCAATGGCACGGATAAGAAGCTTTAAAGAAAATCAAAACTCTAAGTAAATCGCTGCTAATCTTAATTTGCTCGAAGAACTTAGAGCGGTTTCGAAGCTCTGAACGGCGGCTCGGCATCAGCAGGCAGCGCGCTTCTACAATTTAAAGGTCAAAGTCAGGCGCTTCCGCCTAAGGGACTTAGTCCTCCGACGAGTCTTCCAGAACACGGCTGAACCGGGGGCAGGAGCGCTCAGACCCAATCGGGAAGGACCGTATCGTGTGGTCAGGTCTGCTAAACCAGGCTCATATCACTTGGAGGACCTCGAAGGCTGCCATCTCCCTCATCCTTAGAACGTCGAGCACTTGAAGATCTACTACCCATGAGGAAGAGCCTTTAAGGCTCATAATAAAATATACGCCTCCAAGCGGCTAGCCTTTAAGGCTCTTAATAAAAGTTCAATTTTACTTTGGATGCTCGTCCGATTACCTTATCAACACAAGCACAAATTAAATGGACCGATCCTTTAAGGGATCGGGGCCTAATCTTACGAAAGATCGACAAGGCATTCCCTCGAGGGGGAAAGCCTAATAATGACTCGACCCTCCATTGGAGTACTTGGCTCGACAATATGATGGAATGAAAAGGTCAGGCCCGTAAAGAGGCCCGCTCGACTACATCTCAGAGCAAGTTAACGCAATACCAAAAAAAATATTTTTTATTGAATCCCCTCGGAGGGGCAAAGAATACATTGATAGTTTCTAAAAAAAAAATACAAGATAAAATATGCCTTCATGCTGGAGGAGCCTGGACGTCAGGGGCTTGATCCGAGTGGGCAACCTCAGCAGGAGCTTCCTTGGAGTCCTCAGGAAGAAGAGAGTCAAGATCGAGGTTTGGGTATAAACCTAAGACTGCCTCGAGACAAGCATCGAAGCCGCGGTTGTAGAATGTTGCAGCTTCAGCATCCCTCTCCTTGGAGGTCTTGAAATCTTCAACCGCGGTGGCAACCGCTGCGGCCAGAGAGGCCTCATCCTTGGTCCGCTGAGTCTCCACGGCCTGATTCACGGCTCGGGTCCGCTCTTAAGCGGTCTCGACCTTGGCGCGTTTCAGGTCTTCGCCTAGTCGAGTAGTCTCCATGGCCAAAGAGTCCGTGTGAGCCCTGGTGCGAGTCAGCTTAGCGGTCGCTGGATCGCCACTCACCTTAAGATTATCTGCCCTCGCCTGCAGGTGCAGTTCCCTAGCCTCCAGGTCGATGATGACTCCCTGCAGTCGGCTCACCTTGGCCCTCTCGCTCTAAAGCTGTTGGTGCAGCTCGATCTACTTGGACTTCAAGGCCACCGTCTTAGCCTGGAGAGCCTCGAACTCTGCCTCCCTCTTCCGATGCTCCCGCACTCTCTACCGAATCAAGAGCAACACCGGGACGGCCTGAACAGGAAACAAAGGTCAGAATTATCCCTTCCTTTCATATCGTTATATATATATATATATATAACGATATGAAAGGAAGGGAGAATCCTCTCGAAGATATACCATATAGCACACGGTGGCGAAGTCGTTCAGAAAGCCACCTTCTGACCGGTTAAGGTTCCGAGCAATACCTCCTCCTTAGTATGCTTGGCAGCCCAGGGAGCCAAGCACGCCATATGATGTCCTGGCTCGAACCTCTCACCGCTCATGCCCGCCTGGGCTGAGGCCCAGCCCCCTCGGCCCCTACCCTGCTGCCGGTCGAGTTTTGACCCTCAGCGTGGATATCTCCTTCGACTTCGGAGGGGAAAAAGCATATTGTTGGCCATCCTAATGGCCTCCTCCTGTTTGGAGGAAGAAAGGATAGCGACGGGGGGCTCGGGGACTGTGGCAGGAGCCTTCACGGTGGGGGAAACGACGACAGTAGGAGCACGAGCAATAGGGCTCGGAACGACTGGGGTGTCGGCCACGGTCGTTCGGATGAGCCCCGGAGGAGGAGATACCACCGGGTGCAAGACTGTCGAAGAAGCTGCCAAAGTACTAGGGCAAGCCGGGGTCGGCACCGCAGAGGCAGAGCCGACTGGTCTCGGAGTTGGGGCTGCTGAGGTCGGCACAGCGAAAGATTCCCCCACGCGAGGGGAAACTGGCTTCTTCCGAGTGATCTTCACTCGGGGGGCTTCCTTCATCAACTCCGCCGCTGTCGGATTTACTTTTCTTTTTCGAGCTCCGGACGCCTCGGCCGTGCTTGCGAAAGAAAAAATGATGTTACTGATCGAAAGAAAGCTCATCGAAGAGATCAGAGCAGCTTACTAAGGGACGTGGGCAAAGGCTGAGATTTGCAAAGCCTAGACCAGTGAAGGTTGGCCGCGGTGATCAGATCAGCCTAGGAATGAAGCGTCTCCGATCACGCTCTGGCCTTCACAATGCGATTTTTCTGGTCTGAGTCGAGGAGCGGCAATCTCTTTGGGAAAGCTGTAAAAGAAAAAAAAAAGAAATCTTACTTCAATTGAAATAGGTGAAAATTAAGGCAACAACCCGGATGTAAAACGAAATCTGACCTGATTTTGTAAAATGGGTCGGAATACGAGCCGTTGAGGTCCTAAGCTCAGCTACTGGTGCCTCCCATTCACCGGCTGCCCAGAACCACTTATTTTTCCAGTCCTTGTTGGATGACGGCAGATGCATCACCAATCCTGACCCCTTGCTCCCCCGAGTCGTAAAATAGTACCATAGATCGTTGCTGTCATGCTTGACCAGGTACAGGCTCAGCAGTTCCTCTGGGGTCAGCTCGGAGTTTCCAACTTGTCTCCATATAATGAAGGTAAAAATCATTACCATCCAAGCATTCAGAATAAACTGCCCGGGAGCCAATCCAAGGTAAGCCGCAACCTTCCTAATAAAGGGGTGTAGTGGGATCCGGACCCCGCACTGCAGTGCGCAAAGGAAGATGGCTATTTCTCCCTTGGCAGGAGTGTCAGCTACATACAAAGGATCGGGGGTCCTTATCTGAACGAATTTAGGAATTTGAAACTCCGAGCGAATACACTCCATCTGAGATTCTAATATGACAGAACCTCCTGGGACTACCTCTGCGGCGCGCAAACTCGCGGGCATTTCGGTGGTGACAGTGATCTCGACTCGGTGGGCTCGGGTGGCCGTCTTCTTGCTGAGCTACTTGATTTTAGAGCCCAATATTTTTTACCTCTGAGGCGGGGGGTATGGGAGAGTGGTCTCGAAAGGGCCTTTGGAAGACCCACTCTCACTTTCAGAACTCCCCAGCTAGGAGTCATCACCGTATTCACGGACCATCTCGAGGTCAAAAGACATGGTAGAAAGAAGAGTGAAGATTAACAGGACTCACCAGGTGATTGTCGAAAATCGCCTTCTACCGAAAACTTCAAATTCGCTCGGAATCGCCTTGTCGGAAATTGCCTCCTCCGGTATGCTCTTCTGATTCGGAATGTAAAGTGACGAACGAAAGTTCGGGGCTCCTTATATAGGCGACGAAGGAATTTTGCATTGATGGCGAGCCTTAATGGCAGCAGCCGAATCGGCACGAGCAGATCTCCGAGCACACATGGCCACACCGCATTGGAGGAGTACTGAACCGTTAGTACGGCTCTGACATCGGGCAGTGTACCTTGATATGCGAAGTGACGCCCCAACAGTCGGAGCTGTTACGTACATGCCTCCTTAGGCCTGCATGGCAACCTCCCATAGGCTGGGAGGAGATTCGGGATCGTAACCGTCGCCACACGTTAACCAAGGCGACCAACATACGCGCGATTCGAGACCCGTCATCATTGTAATGAAGGAGAGAGATTTCCTACATAAGTACTCTCTGAACCTGCAAGCAAATTCGAAGAGTAGGGGGCTTCTGTTATGGGGAGATCCGAGCCCATGGTAAAACATCAATCCGACTATGAATCTGAGTCGAGGCACCCGAGGTGCGACCCATCTGACCAAACTTCGACATCGCAACAAGGACACGCGACCATCTTTGGAAGAAGGCCAACTCGGAGGGGTCCTAACAATCCGATCGGATTCGGCATGATGGGTCGGGTCAGATGTTGGTTCAAGCCAGCCGTATCGGATTCAGCATGACGGGTCGGGTCGGACGTCGTCTGACCTGGAGAATGTTCTTCGCTATGGCCTGACGAGCCAAGCCGAACAGACACTCAGATACGCATATCTCATTCGCTAAACATGGAAACTACCATAATCAAACGTGGTCAATAATGTCGATCGCAGATACTCATTATTCGTTGGATACGCTACACGACCAAAAAATTGCAGACGGTATCTCCACGATCCGGGATTCCCTCTGATCGTGCCGAGATTATCGAGACCAGACTGCCCCATATGCAAGTATAAATAGCACACGACACCATGTGTACAGGTACGCGATATCGAGCTCTCCTCCTCTACTCTCTATCTAGACCCCGATTCCCTTGTCCTGACTTAGGCATCGAAGGGTCCCCCGGCTTAGCCAGGGTCACCTTTGCCCATTTTCTTGGTGCAGGTTTCAGGGACAACACGTAGAGGGCGACGTGGAGAGAGGGCCGACCAGATTTTAACCTCAACAATGGTGATGTTTTATCTGTGTCTTTGCTCAAACGGTCATACGATGATCGTAAGGACGAGTGAATGCTAGACATAGGGGCATCTTTTCACATGACTCCTCATCGGAGTTGGTTCACCAGCTACAGGGAGTGCGATGGTGGACATGTATTTATGGGTAATGACATTGCCTGTAATGTTGTGGTTGTTGGTTCTGTACGCATCAAGATGTTTAATAGGGTGGAGTGTACTTTGATAGATGTGAGGCACGTTCCTAATTTGAAGCGGAATTTGATTTCTCTTGGTGTGCTTGAGGCAAAAGAATGCAAGTACACAGGTATTGATGGTGCTCTTAAAGTATCCAAGGGGGCACAAGTAATCATGAAAGCTCAACGACTTGATAACTTGTACAAGTTGATTGGAAGCACTTCAAAAGGTGGAGCTACGATGGATGTAGCGAATTCCACTTCTGCATGTGTGCGGCATGTTGGGTATGGCCGCATGAGCGGGAAAGGTAGGAAGGCTGAGATGCTCGGAAAGGGATACAGAGCAGGTGGAGCAGCCACCTGTAAGAAGAATCACACGGCATGATAGCAGAAAATTGGTGAGGTACATAAATGACTCCAATATCGCAGGAAGATTCATCTTCTATTCAGATGGCTCTAGGTGATCCTGGTGCTAAGAAGTGAAAGGTGACTATGGGCGATGTGATGGATTCGTTGTACCAGACCGACATATGGGAGCGGGTGGAGCTTCTAGTGGGCCGGAAAGTGGTTGGATGCAGGTGGATCTTCAAGAGGATACAACATAGATACAGAGCGAGGTAGGTGATGATGGGTTATGCTCAAGGAGAAGGGATCAGCTTCTCAGAGATATTCGTGCCGACGGTATAACAGGTGTCTATTAGATCAGTGATTGACGCTGGTTGGACAATGTGATCTTGAGCTGGAAGGAAGGATGTGGAGTCTGCATTTCTGCATGGAAAAGTGAAGAGAAGATCTACATGAAGCAACTAGGGCGGTTCGAAGTGAAACGGGCTGAGAAAAGACTTTGCAGGAGGTTGTTGTTCAGCCTGTTGCCTAGGTAGTAGTTTGATTCCTTTATGGTGGGTTAGATATTGTATGTTGATGACGTGTGGATCGCCAATTGTGACATGTCTGAAATCAATGTACTGAAGACTCGGTCAATTGGAACATTCAGGATGAAGGATCGAGGGGTTGGAAAGATGGTTCTCGGCATTGAGACTGAAGGAGGAGTAGGCTTTGGTAATCATAGGAGGAATACCTTATGTGTATGTATTAATTCAGGATGTGATGGACCAGGTAAAACTGGAGAGCATTCCCTACGTGTCTCTCCTTAAGTTTTCCTCAAGACATGTCCTAAAACAGATGAGGAAAAGTAGAATATCTCATGAGCCTTATTCAAATGCACTGGGCAGTGTATGCCATGGTCTGGTTTAGACTGATTATTTCACAAGCTATTAGTGTTGTGAGCAAGTACTCTGACAAGTAATATTGGGTAGCGGTGAGATGGTAAGAAGACTACGTTTTTCTTTTTGAGAAGACAGGAGCAAAGGTGGTTGAGCACGTAGATTTTGATCTGACAGACATGCTCACCTAGGTCGTTCCTACAGAGAAGTTTAAGTTATGTGTAACTTCTCTAGGCTTGGCGACGGTTGAAAAGAAGGATGGAGTGTGCACGAGAAGCTATGATGTGATGCAGAAATAAGAGAAGAGGTTAAGGAGCTACACGGTTGAAGATTGAAGACTTGGTGGAGATTGTTGAGAAAAGTCTTAAATCTAAAATTTTTGAGGTTGTTCGGCCGGTCGTGGGACAGCTTCGATTGGTCGTGGGAGGCGCTCGACTGGTCGTAGGTTCGAGCCTTAGCACAACTCAAAGTCCAGCGAGTTTTTACTATTTTTCTTCACGGTCTTCGACCAGTCGTAGGTGAGCTTTGACCAGTCGTAGCTGGGCTTCGACCGGTCGTAGGTGAGCTTCGACCAGTCGAAGGATGCTAAGACCAGTCCTAGAATTTTCAGGACTAGTCGTAAGTTACGCAGTTTGTTTCGCGATTTTGCGCAAAACTGCGGATTTGAGTCATTTCGCAACTTGGATGCGGAAGAAAAGTTTCCTAAAATATAAATAGGGGTCCCTAGGGTTATTCTAATGGATGGTAAGGCTTTCTAAAGATTTTTAGGGTTATCAAAGGGTGTAGCAAGGGTGAGATTCGAGGTTGTTCGAATCGGGTAAGTCCTTTCTCTTTGTAATTAATGCTTTCATAGTGGAGATCTGTCACTTTGTGCCGTGATTTTTTCTCATAAGGGTTTTCCACGTTAAATCTGTGTGTTCTCATGTATGCTTGGTGCCATTGGATTGCTATCCTAGATCTAGATCTGTGTGATTTCGCAGGTCAAAATCTCCAACAACAAGAGGATTTCAAATCCAGGGGTTCCATATCCATGCTCTCAAATGGGCACTAAGGTTCGGGGCATTAGACATCGAGCTGCCGGTTGTTGTACAATGTTACGGTTATATGCCGTTCATAAACCATATTTTTTAAAAATACAAAGCTGCCCTCATTTTTCACTCATTCAATACAGCCATCTCATTTTCTCACTGTTTGATTTTTCAATTACAGTTGTAATTTAAGGTAAATGGGTAATTATTATTTACCTTTATATTTCTGGATGTCCAAGGTGATGTTGACAACCACCTTCATTTATAGCTCCATCATGATGTGCGTGTCTTACCCACACCATCCATCTCTTTAGCTAGCTCATTTTAGGGCCTGAGTTGGAAAATGGGGCAGATACAAAGCTCAAGTGGACCACACCACATGAAACAATGAGAATTGAACTCCTACCATGGAAAGCTTCTTGAAGACCTTATAAGTTTGGATTAAGCTGATATTTTTGTTTCCCCTTTATCCATGACTTTGTGACCTTATGAACAAGTTGGATGACAAATAAACATTAATGTGGGCCATAGGGAGAAAACAACTTTGAAACATTGAGATCTTTATAATCATTATTTTCTAAGCTGTGGTCCACTTGAGCTTTGGATTTGCCTTATTTTTTCGATCTGCCTTAAAATGTGTTATTAAAGAGGATGGATGGTGTGGGTAAGTCACATATATCATGACAGGGCCCACATATTTAAATAAGTAATAACATGGTTTTCATAGATTGAAAAGTAATTACTAGCCAATTTCAAACACGTGGAATAAGTCATAAATACTTATTTCCGTGTACTTGGTAGGAAAATTAAAAATCAAACAGCCTAATCAGTAAAAACATCAACCGAGCTCTCTCCTCTGATAAAATTCTGAGTGCGAATGACCAATCATCTTCTATCTCGTGTTCTGCACTTCTTCCCTTTAATAAGGAAGATCGACAACCCCTTTCACTCTACCGTTGGTAAAATCCTAACTACTTGTGCAAAAGGGCGAATCATCTTGACACCTATTACCCTCCATTCCCCTCATTCTCTCTGCCCCCTCTCGTTCTCTCTCTTCCCTTTGGTAAGATCGACAACCCGGTTTTACCTTATGGTAAACCCTAATCAAGCTTGTCCATGAACAACGATCTTTTCTCTCCTTTTCACTTCATTTCTATACTACAATGGAAAAATTCATCTCGATGAATCTATCCTTTTCATACATGTTTGGTACTATATATGTGAAGTTAATATGTATCATGGATGAAAAAGTACTGGCCAAGAAGGTAAGGTCAGGGTGTTCATACCACGAGATCGGCCAACAACCGACACGACAAAGGGCTCAGCCTCAGAGTTTAGTCCGAGCAAGAGGGGAGCTTGGCCCCAGTTTCCTCAGTCTCTGAAAACAGGTCAGCAGCCTATTGAGTCACCTGACGTCAAAGAGAACATGACAATGGTTCGACAGGGGAACCCAGGTAGGCCAATATCCTCCTCGGGACAAATCCACCTTGATCCTTTACTAAGCGCCTCTGTTAAGTTCCAACCTGGAACAAGCTGTCCGAGTCTCACCGAACTTCCTCACCTAAGATTCAGGCCAAGAATCCAGTAGAGTTTATTTTCTTTCCTCCTTTCTTTTATTACTTTTTATGTTTAAGGGATTTTAGTTTGATTATGTCAGGCTAAATCCTCTTAGCTAGGGCTAAGAGGTGAAGCTTGTAATGTGATGGGAGGGATTTTATGGCTTTGATTTATATTATTTGAACTACCTTGATTATAGTTTAATTAAGGGAATGTTTTTAGTTTTTAATGGTCTTACAATGGGTCTATGATAGCTTTGAGCATGTTCCTATTCCTTTATGTTTATGACGTCAAGAAGCCCTGTTGTTCACCATCGTCTCCTGGGCATGGTCGGATGATGGTACCCTTCCTAACCTTCATACATCTTATGATTGGTTGTTAATTAGTTTAATTCTGTTGTTTCCTTTGTCTCCTAGCATGGTTTGGTGATGGAATCCATTCTAATTCATATACCTTTCATCTCTTGAAAACTATATCAAATAAGTTCAGTTTGATTTTCATGGTTACACTCTTCAACTGGATGAAGATGAGACTTTAAGTCTAATTGAGTTCTTAAAGCAAGCATAAGATCTTCCTGATCTCTACAAGTGGATCCTCTGAATCCTTAGTTTCCTTTTCCTGAATTTTCTAAGTTTTAAATTAATATTTCACTATTATTCCTTCAATTCTATTTGATTTAGATTACATCTTAGTCTAGTTCTAGTTCTACTTAGTTTCAAATAACGTACAAGTATTAGTCTCTTGGGATTCGACCTCGGTCTTACCGAGTTTATTACTACATCACAACCTTGCACTTGAGGAGTGAACAAGTTTTTGGCACCGTTGCTGGGGAGTGAAGGTTACGTTTTCTGAAATTAACTAGTTCTAGGATTAATTTAAGATTAGGATTTTTACTAACTTTAGTTTTAGGGTTTTCGTTCTAATTGATTTTTAGAAACTTACTTTCCTGCTTTGTAGGATTTTATTAGATCTTCTTAGTTGATAACTTTGTCTTAATTTCTTTACTTTCTCTATTTTTTATGTTAGATTTTATTTTCTAGAGACTAACTTCTTTTATTTTCTTTTACAGGATCTTAACATAGGCACTTCTAATGTGGTAACATCCTTCTAACTTCTTCTCTTACTATCTATACTGCTGTCGAAAATTTTCTTTTATTTTCTCTAGGATTAGATTCCGAGTTAAGATTTCACCATGTATATGAATAAGTGGGCACGTCTGTATGCTGAGATAGCTTATGGAAAACAACCAATGCCTTAAAATTTTTCTGAAAATACTTTTGAAAAATAATCTAAATACGATGCTCCACCGATTAAGAAGTCTTTCGGTGATTATCTGCGGGAGAATAATTGCGGTCCACGAGTTGAGAAAACAGTAAGTGATAATTGGAATGATGACACATATCAACTCCCGACATATGACCTGTACGATTATGATCAGTGGAAACAGAAATATTTTGAAGTTGAGTCAGTAAAACATCATGGTGAGAATCCTCGTGGATCAGCCACTTTTGAATATCCATCAGAAACAATCCAAGAGGAGTTATCTCTGAGTTACATAGAGTATGTTATTGACATGAGGAAATTATTCGAAGCACTTGAATCATGCCTTAATAGGCTAATAGAGATTAGTTCGTCTCAGCCACAACCCAATCCAGAAATACAATGTGAGAAAAGTGATCCTCATTCTCTTTTGAAAAACTCTAAAATTTGGATTGAAGAGTTAAATTATGTTAATGAGCATGTGGTTCAATTTTTCGAAGAGTTAATCTCGATGATTGTTTAAAAGAATGGGGAAGAGATATGAGTGTCTTTCAAATATAATGGTGATGACACAGTTCACTCACAGGATACACTAGATTTTAATGATGAAGAAGAGATTAGTTTATGTGAACCTCAACCCATTCTAGGTGTAGAATGTGAGGAAAGTGATCTCATCCCAGATGTGCACTGCACTGAATGTCACGCCCCAAACTCGGAAATCGGGCTCACAAAATTTTCGATCGTCGAATCCTGCGCCGACATCCTCCGTAGAACCCCATTCTCGGCTTCTAGTGCCCATTCGCCAGATTCCGATCCTGGGATGCTACGAGGAGGATTTCAACGTCAGTTTGATTCGTAATAAGCATAACCAATGGCATAACCCACAAACAACAACCAAGAAATTCATTACATTTCCACTATGATAAAAAACTTTGTAAATACTATGAGCATAAAGGGAAATACAATGGTAAAGAACAAAAACTCCAAAACGATCTGCAACGTACTCCTGCCTCAACGCTGCTGCGAACCAATGTCACTTGCACGCAATGGTCGTGCATAAGCTTATAGAAAGCTTAGAGGGTGGTGAAAGTGTGTGCGCAAGGTAGTAATATGAACATGCAATGTCAGAGTAGTGCGGAATATGCAGATGGAACCATAATATCAGGAGCCGTACCAAGGCTATGCAATGCAAGACATGAATGGTATTGGCCACCCAAGGCCATGCGATGTGCAATGCAACTCAAGCATACAGATCCTCATCTATGTCCACACATCAATACAGCTCAAATATGGGATATCACCAGGGTCTAGTACACTCTAAACCAGATTGCCGTCACATCGCGCGCAATAAGGTAAGTGGAAGAGACCTCACTATCCATCTACCAATATCGGGCGTGACTCGTCGATAGCGGACCCATTCTTCGAGCTGGTCAGACTCAGCCTAGGATTGCCCCCTACTCTCAGGCGGGTAAGGCCGCACCCCCTTTCAACTGACCACGACATAGTGGAGAGCGTAACCGTCTGGTAATCGGCACACAACGCTCATCTACCCACTCGGTCTATACATTGGAGCAACCTCTTGGTACCATAAGGGTTTAGGAAATTTTACCTAGGGATATCTATAGCACCCCATGTAGAACAAGATTTTCGATATCCAATCCTGCCAACCACGATGCGTCTGTGGAGGCTACGACCCTGATGTTGCTAGGGCGTACAATAACTATGTCACACAAATACGAAATGCATGATTCACGCTATCCAGTCATGCAACAAATCCTGCGCATATCATGCGCTCATGTAGGGCAACACCGCCTAACCCGGAGCCCATAAACAACCTGCCCGAAGGCATATACTATGATCAGT
The DNA here is from genome assembly GCA_037074715.1 of Magnolia kwangsiensis. Taxonomy (NCBI): domain Eukaryota; kingdom Viridiplantae; phylum Streptophyta; class Magnoliopsida; order Magnoliales; family Magnoliaceae; genus Magnolia; species Magnolia kwangsiensis. The sequence continues at coordinate 160,717,162 of CM073575.1, forward strand.
CAATCCTCAAATCAAGCATACATATGATGCGTATGATCATGGGCCATGAAAGTATACTAAACATGTAAATGAGTGATGAACCATTCTTACAACGCAGATGGGCCTAAACGGCCTATACACAGCAAGTATGACCCAGTAATGGGCCCTACGGAGAGTCGTAATGTGGACATCTAACCAACATTACACTCGCAATGTGGACGTCAAACCAACATTGCTCCCAAGGCACAATTTTTGCAAACAGCGCTAGATAGACTGTATGGGAATTACACATTGCAATGGACCATAGGTTCATCCCATTGGGCCTTACATATAAATCAAATGGGCCATATCTTATGGGCCTTTTATTCATCATATGGGCCACATAAATGGGTCACACCAATGGGTCTTATGTGCATTGTAATGGGTCAAAACCCGTGGGCCTTGGATTACATCAAATGAGCTTAACTCGTGGGTCTTGAAGGTAACGAATGGGCTACACCAATTGAACCCCATATGTACGCCAAATGGGCCCTAACCCTTAGGCCTTGCATGCATATTAAAGTGGGCCTAAACCCCTAGGCCTTTCATATGTCAAATGGGCCTACTTCCATGGGCTTTAAAATTTCATCAAATGGGTACAATTTCATGGGCCTTGGAATACATTAAAAGGGCCCTAGTCCCATGGACTTGAAACATATCAAGTGGGCCTAAACCCATAAGCCTTAATATCAAGTGAGCCTAAGTCCATAGGCTTTACATATCAAGTGGGCCCAAGTCCATGAGCCTTATATGAATCAAATAGGCCTAACCCATAAGCCTTTCAAAAATCATGTGAGCCTAACCCAAAGGCCTTTTGTAATTCAAATGGGCCTAGCCCATGCATGAGTGGCCCACCCAACCAGCCACTCATGCCTTAAAATGATTTCACCAAGCGGATGGATGGTCTGGATGCATCACATGCATCATGGTGGGTCCCACTACTGCTGGTCAGAGGGGATGACACACGCATCAAGGAGGGCTCCACCGTCCGCTGGACGGTGGAGACAATACGGTGTCAAGGTGGGCGCCATCGTCCACTGGACGGTGGACTTACAACACATACATCATTGTGGGTCCCATGTGGGGCCCACTGTAACATTTATTTGGCATCCAACCCAATGATAAGGTCAAACAGACCTGGTTGAAGGAAAAGGGCAAATTTCAGCTTGGTTCAAAACTTCTGTGGGCCCTAAAAAAATTTTAATGGCAGGTATTCAATTCCACTGTTTCCTGTGGTGTGGGCCACCCGAGTTCTGGATCGAGCCGAAATTTGGAGGGGGCCCACCTGAGGATGGGACCCACCTCATGAACAGATTGGATGACAAACAAACATTACGGTGGGGCCCACACGCAGGGCCGTGGGCCCCTCCGTCCGTCCGCCCTCCCTCACGACTGCACGCAGCAGCGTGCAGCGGCTGCCCGCTGACAGAGGAGGCAAAGGGTCTGCTTCTTTCAAAAAAATGGGAAAAACTGTTTTCCGGTGGTTTTTCGCACATGAGGCCCACTTCACCAAAATCCGTCCCGGCCATTGCGTTCAGTGGCACGTAACAGGCGAAATGAGTCCGAAGTTTGAATTTTTTTATGATCAGAAAATGAAATAAAATCAGAAAAGGATCCTTGAATGGTAATGATGCATTCTTCGATGCTATGGCCCACCAGGTCTTCCAATTAGCCCCAAACTTCTACCCAACGGCTAAAATACCGTAGGTAAGAGGATGGACAGCTTAGATTGTTTAAATACATTATGGTGGGGCTTAAGCAAATGGACCACCCAAAGGCCTTTCTTTTCTTCATTTCCTTTCTTCTTTCTTTTTTTTTTCTCTGAAACATCCAGCGTCCCAGACGCTGGACGGTTTAGTCCCTTTAAAAAATACATTGTGGTGGGCCCTGATGAAGTGGGCCACCACTGATGGGTGACGTGGGTACAATGTATATGGTGGGCCCCACTTGAATAAAAACTTGAACAAAATAAATCTCAAGGTGGGATCCATTCAAGTGGGCCACACAATCCTATTGCATAAGATAAAATAAAATAAAATAAAAATAAGAAGGGAGAGAGACATGGAGAGTGGGACACACTTTGTGATGGAGGGCTCCGCCACTATGAGCCCTCCCTTGTAAGAAATTTGTACATGGGACCATCGAAAATGAAAATCAACGGTGGAGATCCATTCCCCACCGATATGGACGATCTAGATGACCTCTCAAATGAAATGGAGTAAACATCATGATGATCTAAGTGGGTCATCGGCCTCATCTTAGGGTCCCAAGTGAGATCCACACCATTGATCGATGAGCCTCACTTGGCCCATCATAAAAATAAGAAAAACTACCCTATTGAGGCACCCACCGTCCGATCTTCTTACTCCTAGGGGTTCCTTGACACCTTAGCTTCAACTTCAATGGATGAGATGAGGAATAGAGGGTTGAGATGGGAGATGATGGGGTAGGAAAGTGGGCCACTTGGAGCTTAGGAGAGTTTGGAGAATTCCATACGTGGGATTTTCTTTTGCATGGAGTTTTTGCAAATGAGAAAGAGAGGAGTTGTAAAGGGAGAGAGAGAGTGATGGATGGATGTGGTGAGTGATGGTTGTGTAAGAAATCTTTGACTTTTGTGGCCTTTTGTATAAGAGAGGTATGGGAGGTGTAAGAAAAGCTTTACTTTTGAGGCCTTTTGTGTAAGAGAGGTATGAGAGGTGAAGACTTTTGTGGTTGCTTGGGAAAAGGGGTGAGAGTGATGTGTACTTGACATGTGATGGATTGATGGGATTGATGTGATTGATGTGACACATCGTAGAGATTTCCTTAGATTTCGTAACGCGCGGCGTTTCCTTGCACCGAACGTTGGCCCACATCTCTTGACCAGGGTATCGCATCGGCGCGTGAGTCGCGGTATCGGAACCGCAACGACGGCGCGGTCGCTATGGTATTGGTCTCGGGTTGAGTCGACTCGGATTGTCGGTATATGAATCAGGGTCGTGCGTCGGTATCGGTTAAGGGTCGAAGGTTGCCGAAATTCGACCAGTAAGACCGCGGAAGTTTACGGAAAGGTACGGATCAAGATACGGGTCTTACACTGAACTAGAACATGATAAGTATTAGGATAATGATCCTGAATGTGCAGCCACAGTTCCCCTGAAATTAATGTCAAGTTTGGTCCAGGTCAATGATCGAGAAGTACAAGAAGAGAATGGTCATAATGAGCTAATCCACTCACTTGACATGTCTGATCTAAAAGTGGATGAACTCCTTACAACCGACCCTTCTATCTCTTGTGAGATATGTTTGGACCATTCCCCTGAATTGAATAATGATATGATTCGAAAGATGGACGAGTTACTCGATATGACTCTAGAATTTGAAACCACCCAGTTGAGGCCACCATCTGAACTGTTCAATATTGACGATTCAATGCCTCTTGTAAGTAATATCAATGAACAGAGTCTGCACATCAATGCTTCGTATACTGACCCTCAATTTATCTGTACAGGATTTGAGCAAGAGAGAACACCTCCGTTTACCTTTAAAGACGATGGATTCCTTAGGCAGATCATCACGAGCTCTAATGTGGAACATAAGTCACGCTCAGTTGAAGTTTTCAACTCTTTGGATATTGCTTGGCACACTTTTATAGATTCAAACGATCCCATGATAAGAGACATAGTGAATGCTTTGCAAGACAACATTTCGGTAGTTGTCACAGACCAAGAGAACCCTTACTTCGAAGCTCCTCTCTCCTAGACTCTCAATGTCTACCATTAAAGGAGGAGGAGCTGACAATGGAGCTGAAGAGTGAAACTTCGGCGTGTGTTGAGACTACATCACTCACTATAATTTTTTTAAAATTTGATCTACCTGTAGTCTCTGATTCACCATGGGATACTAACTTTGAAACTTTTTCAGACACAGGTGAATCATATATACTTTGGATACCTCAGGCGAATCAACGAAATTTTTTTAATAAGGTACATAAGTTCCTCTAGAAAGTCATGCTCTAGGGCGTCCAGGCCTATTGTAAAAAGGGCTTTTGGGTGATCTTGTTGAGGAACTTACTGAGAAACTTATCAAGATATTGGCCTGCAGAGGAACCTTGTGGCATGATCAAGTAGGATAGTTTGTTTTATGTTGTTCTAGGATAGACGGTTTTATGCTGTTAGGTTAGTTTGCTTGATACGTTATTTTAGGATAGTTGCTTTTGTGTCTTCACTCTCGTATTGACCTGCTCTCTCTCAGCGATCTCTTGAAAAATCTCTCTTGATCCCTTCATTCAGGTACTATCTTCCAATTACTTCTCATTTACTTTCGTTGTCCCATGTGCATTGTATGCTCATATCTTTTACATTGAAGACAATGTAGATTTTAAGTTGGGGATGGGAGATTAGGTTTCCTAATCAGTATTTTTTTTGTCTTAAGCAAAAATTGTGAAATTTTTTTAAAATTTTTCTCAAAATTCTTGTGAATTCGAAGTGATTTTGATGGCCATCTTGGATTTCGAATTACAAGATAGGTAATGTTGGTAATTTATGACACTTGCGTTCGACTATTTGTTAGATTTCACAGTTAAGTTTGAATTATTAATTCATAATTAGAAGTTATAAACATCGATTGAGTCATGATTTCACATGTTACATCTCACTTTCACATTAAGGTTTCAGTTTGATATTGAAGGGTTAACTTGGTAATCACTAAGCATGTAAAGAACCAACTTGAAAAATTTACCCATCATGATCAATTGAATAAAAAAAATAAAAATAAAATATATATACCTTTGAAAAGGGTTGGATGAATAATCTTCACCATAAGTTTGTTCCCTATAGGTGTAGATTTAATTCCTCATAGATGATATGTAAAAAGGGTTGGGTGTACGTTCTTCACCATAGGCTTGCTCCTTATAGGTGAGGATTTGATTCCCCTTCTTGGCGTTGCTTTTAATGGAAAAATCAAAAGATGAAGGAATGAAAAGATGATATGTGAGGCAAGTTTTGGTTATCATGAATTCTCTTGTTGGTTGCCAATAATAGCCTGAAACAAAGAAGTGAATTTTAATGATGATAAGCCGAGATTAGACTATACACTCATGGACCCTAATGTTTAGAATTTTTTAAAAAAATTGATGGATTAATACTTTGAACTTGATTATGAAGTTTACCGTGCACTTGAGCTCAGGAGAAAGTAATGCCCAACATTTATGCATCTTAAAATTCTAACATTTAGTTTATTATTTTTTTTTTCAAAAATCACTCGAGTTCATAAAAATTGTCCCATAACTCTCAACTTATTTTTTGCATGCTTTGCTCGGGACTAGCAAGATGCTGGTTGGGGGTTTTGTTGAGGGTCAAATATTACATATCAGACCCTAGTTACTACCTTGATTTATGAACATAATACTATTTAACAACCTATTTTAATCTTGTCTGTGTTGTAAGGTGACTTTAGGAGCTAAAACAGGATGCTAAAAGTATGGATTTAACACTTAGAATGTACTAAGGTAAGGGACGGACCCCAGGGGACCACGATCGATGGATTTACATGTCAGAATTCGAGAAACTGAAGCTCAAGTGGCCTGAAAGACATTCAGAGTGTAAGATTACAAGGTTCTCACCATCCGTTCGGCTTGAAACTTCATACAAGACCTGAAGACCATATATTAACCGTACACGTCGAAATTCATCCCTCGGATCCCTATGGAAGAGGCCCAATGGACCGATCAGTCCACGAATCCCTGATTTTGGGCCCACCAGATAATTAGATATGTTTCTACTTTGGTCTCAACCCCTTAAAGGGGGTGGCAAGGAAGATGAATGGAATGGATCTCTCAAAAACATCAAGGTAGGGCCCACTGATGTGAGTGCATGTGCACAACAAATGAGCACCCATCATGCACCGCTCCAAGGAGCTCGGTCAATAAGCCATTGACCGAGCACTCCTTCCTCAAAACGGATCTTCCGTTTTCATGGTTGTAACGTCTGTACAGGGACTTACGGTTGGGGCTTTGTGGGCCACAATCATGGTCCATATGATGAATCTAGATTGTCTATTAGAATCCCATAGCCCATGTTGTCAAGGCCTAGGTGGAAAGTTTACAAGAAGCAGTGAGGATCTGATTTCAACTGTCCAAACGGAAGATAGACAGTGGCTTTACAGATTACGTGGGCCACATCAAGGGCGATCCAAAACCATACGTTTCCTACCAAAATTTCGATTGGAGTTCAGTGGACAACGTGGATTTCTCATCCGTTGATGATCACGGGCCACACCAATGTCACAGCGCAACCAGCCCTTTCGCAGCCCTATTTTCGCTTCCGGCGCAGCCCAGCTTTTGCGAGCTGTTCTGTGATCACGACCATAATCAGATGACAGATCTGATCTGTTCATCATGTAGGCCATCCCAAAAGGTCCCAAGGGACGGTGTTCTTTTGGAAAGAAGCAAGAAAAAATGATGTTTTCTAGGATTGTCTTCTTGACTGCATAATAGAACTTATGCAAGGGAGGCCTTTTGCTGCGAACGAAAGTGCGAAATAGGGTTGGTTCTTTTGATTCTCCACCTCCCCTTCTTGCTCTATAAAAGGAAGAGAGAGAGGAAGAGAGAGAGAGAGAGAGAGAGAGAGAGAGAGAGAGAGAGAGAGAGAGAGGGAGAGAGAGAGAGAGAGAGAGGATGAATCTTTGGGGATGTTGGAATTCAAGAACGCGAAATAGCAAGAGAGAGAGAGAGAGAACGTGGGTTGGCTACGTTTGGTAGAGTTTATTTTCTTTCCTCCTTGTTTTTATTACTTTTTATATTTAAGGGATTTAAGTTTGATTATGTCAGGCTAAATCCTCTTAGCTAGGGCTAAGAGGTAAAAGCTTATAGTGTGATGGGAGAAATTTTATGGCTTTGATTTATATTATTTGAACTACCTTGATTATAGTTTAATTAAGGAAAATTTTTAGTTTTTAATGGTCTGTTGTGACTAAAATTATAATGGGTCTGTGATAGCTTTGAGCATATTCTTATTCCTTTTATGTTTATGACGTCAGGAAGCTCTGTTGTTCACCATCGTCTCCTGGGCATTGTCGGATGACGGTACCCTTCCTAACCTTCATACATCTTATGATTGGTTATTAATTAGTTTAATTTTATTATTTTCTTTGTCTTTTGGTATGATTTGGTGATGAAATCCATTCTAATTCATATACCTTTTATCTCTTGAAAACTATATCAAGTAAGTTCAGTTTGATTTTCATGGTTACACTCTTCAACTGGATGAAGATGAGACTCTAAGTCTAGTTGAGTTCTTAAAGTAGGCATAAGATCTCCCTGATCTTTACAAGTGGATCCTCTTAATCCCTAGTTTCCTTTCCCTGAATACTTTAAGTTTTAAATTAATATTTCACCATTATTCCTTCAATTCTATTTGATTTAGATTACATCTTAGTCGAGTTCTAGTTCTACTTAGTTTTAGATAATGTATAGGTATCAGTCCCTTAGAATTCGACCTTGGTCTTACCGAGTTTATTACTACATCACAACCCTGCACTTGGGCAGTGACCAAGTTTTTGGCTCCTCCTCCCCTAATGGCAAACATTCAGGATCTGTGGAAGAAGGGAATTCGGAGTAAGGGTTCTCTCGGTCCGTGACAACTACCGAGATGTTGTCTTGCAAGGCATTCACTATGTCTCTTATCATGGGATCGTTTGAATTTACAAAAGTGTGTCAAGTAATCATCCAAAGAGTTAATAACTTCAACTGAGCGTGACGTATATTCCACATTAGAGCTCGTGATGATCTACCCAAGGAATCTATCATCTTTAAAGGTAAACGGAGGTGTGCTTTGTTGCTCAAACCCTGCACAGACAAATTGAGGGTCAATATATGAAGCATTGATGTGAAGTCTCTGTTCATTGATACTACTCAGAAGAGACATTGAATCGTCAACATTCAACAGTTCAGATGGTGGCCTCAACTGGGTGGTTTTAAATTCCAGAGTTATATCGAGTAACTCATCCATCTCCCGAATCATATCATCATTCAATTCAGGAGAGTGGTACAAACATATCTCACAAGAGATAGAAGGGTCGGTTGTAGGGAGTTCATCCACTTTTAAATCAGACATGTCAGGTGAGTGGAGTAGCTCATTATGATCGTTCTCTTCGTGTACTTCTCGATCATTGACTTGGACCAAACTTGATATTAATTCCAAGGGAACTGTGGTTGCACATTCAGGATCGTCATCCCAATACTCATCTTATTCTAATTCTAGTTCTGGTTATTTTCAGATACGTACAGGTTTCAGTCCCTGTGGATTCGACCTTGGTCTCACCGAGTTATTACTACATCACAACCCTATACTTGGAGAGTGAACACATATTTCAGGGCAAACCCTTTTACAAAGGACTTGTCAGACATACAACAGTCATGTATTCTCAATCAATGGACCTAGCAAGCGTAAATCATCATTCCATATTCATTCACACATTTCAACAAACACATGGAATGCATTATATTCAACATAGTTCAAGTATATATGTAATATACAGAAATCATTGCATCTAAGCACATGTGACAGTAATCAAGATAATCATAAATCATTAATTAACATTGAAAGCCTTAAAAACCATAACCTAAATGTTTATAGTCCGCACCTTTCACCGGTAGACTCGTATCGAACTCAGTTTGTACACGGGGTCTTTATTTACGGCACAACTACAACTTATAGTATGAAATAGGTTAGTTATTTCATCCCTCAATCTATTTGAATCCCTAAGACAGATTAGGGTTAGGATATCTTACCCAAGAACAAGATCGGAATCGCCGGTATGACAATACGGAAGCGGTGGATAAGCACGTAGAGCGGCAAGGAAGAATCTCAGGAATAAACCCTCACTTTCTCTCTCTTTCCTTCTCTCTTTGCTCTCTTCTCTCTCCTAGGGTTACAAATTCGTATGTGAAAGGAGAGAGAGGGTTTAAGGCCCTTACATAGGCCTAAAACTGATGGAAATAGCCCTAGGGCCATGGTATACTTAGGTTATAGCCAAGGAGTAACTGTTTTGATCCAACGGAGTACATCTGGAGGCCCCTTTTCTGTATGTGGTTGGACTTAAGCTTCCTGACATTGGATCTTGGTCGAGTTAAGGTTTCGGTCTGTTTGGGTTTACAGATCGACTGTGGCGGACCAGTTTCAGTTCAACGGTCACCGGCACTCGATCAAGGCCACAAGTGCACTGACCTGTGTTGGTAATTTTCTCGGATTCGAGGGTGTAATTAAGTCAGATTCTGATGGTCTGAATCCTTAGATTTAGGCTGCAAGCGAACAACTCAATTCACTTAAGTCTCAGTTCATTTTCTAAAGATATTCGCGTTTCTCACATACTTCGCTCCGGGCTCAAGTTGTGCATTTTTGGGTACTATTAGAACTTGATTTCCAAAGTAGTTGTCAAGTCCAGCAAGGCGGTCATAGCCGTATAGTTTTGGGATAATCGGACTTTCGACGTGCGGTCCAGGTCCGATACAGAGTTTCAAGATGCTCCCAAGAGCAACTGGGTTTTGAGATTGATCCTAGGTTTCTTGGTAATATAGCGTTAATGGTTCTACCCGGTTTGGGTCTTACAGATCATATTTAAAGTGATTAGTGCTAATTTCACAGGTACTCTAGTTTAACACTTAGTTAATTCACGACTAATTTTTAAAGGATTTGGTCCTTAGTGATATCTGCCTGAGGGGGTCTTCGGATCTTTGTACGAATTTTTTCAAGACGTTACATATAACCTAACCTAAACCTATAACCTAAACCTAAACCTATAACCTAAACCTAAATTTAAAACCTAAATGTATTCTCAAATCCCTAAACCTAAACCTACACCTAATCCTAATCTTAACTCCCTAACCTAAACCTAAACCTAAACCTAAACTTGAAAACCCAAACCTAAACCCAATCTCGAACCTGAAATCGATTTTCTAAACATAAACCTTAACCTATTTTCAATTCCCTAAAGCTATAACTTACAACCTAAACCTATAACCTAAGCCTAAACCTTAACCTAAACCTAAACTTATAACCTTAACCTAAACCTTAACCTATAACCTAAAACCTAACCTTAACCTTAACTTAAACCTAAAGCCTAAATCTAAACCTATAACCTATAACCTAAATATATTCTCAAATCCCTAAACCTAAACCTAAACTTACACCTAATCCTAATCTCAACTCCCTAACCTAAACTTAAACCTAAACTTGAAAATCCAAACCTAAACCCGATCCCGAACCCGAACCCGAACCCAATTTCCTAATCATAAACCTTAACCTATTCTCAATTCCCTAAAGCTATAACTTATAACCGAAACCTTAACCTAAACTTAAACCTATAACCTTAATGTAAACCAAAACCTATGACCTAAACCTTAACCTATAACCTATAACCTATAACCTAACCTTAACCTTAACCTAAACTTGTAACCTAAACCTAAACCTAAAACCTAAAACCTAAACATAAACATAAAACCTAAATGTATTCTCAAATCCCTAAACATAAACTTACACCTAATCCTAATCTCAACTCCCTAACCTAAACCTAAACCTAAACTTGAAAACCCAAACCTAAATCCTATTGTAAGACCCCGTATCGTAATCCGTACTGTCCGTCGCTTCCCGCGATCCTTTTCGTCGAATTCCGGTGACCTATGACCTGTAATTGACTTTGCGCACGACTGTAAGTCGTATCCTAAACATTTGAGTCGGCTTAATCCGAGACTTGTATCATTGTGACCGCACCGTCGCCGCGGTTCCAATGCTGCAACTCACGCACCGATCCGATACCTAGACGAAGAGATGCGGACCGGCATTTAGTTCGAGAAAAAATACTGCGCGTTGCTCAAGAGAATCTCTACAATATGTCAAATCAATCCCATCAATCACTTCTCATGTCAAGTACAAAGCAACCATGCTTTCTTTCTCCACAAGTCAAGCAAACTCCAAAGTCAACTAACCTCTCACCTCACCCATCACTCACCTCACCCATCACTCACTTCACATCACTCCATCACTCTTACAACTCTCTCTCTCTCTCTCCCTCATTTTCTCAAAATTCTAAGCAACCAAGAGAGCCCACACGTCCAAGGTTTTCCCAAGAGAGAAAAATGTGATTTTGGTGGCCCACTTTCCCATCCCAAAGCCTCCATCTTAGCCATCTAAATCTCATCATCCACCATTAAAGTGAAGCATAAGGAGATAGGCTTTCCAACAGACCGAGAAGATCGAACGGTGGGTGCTTCTATAGGTGTAGATTTCTTGTTTTGATGATGGACCAAGTGAGGCCTACCGATCAATGGTATGGATCTCATTTTGGACCCTAAATGTGGCCAATGGCCCACTTTGATTTCAAGATCAATCCATGATGGGGCCATTCTCCATGGACCCCATCATGATGTTTAATTTCTTCGCATAAATGGTCATTTAGACCGTCTATTTTGGTGGAGAAAGGATCTCCACCGTTGATTTTGACCGGTGGGCCCATATGAAGTGGGACCCACTTAATGTATGTTGTAGACCATGCAACGGATGGCCCATAGTGCCGGGGTCCCTCCATTAGACGTGTCCCTCTCAATCTCTCTCTCTCTCTATTTTATTTATTTATTTATTTATTCTGTATGTGATGATATGACCGTATGGCCCACTTGGATGGACCCCACCATGAAGCATGTATTTTATCCAAGTTATCTATAGGTGGGGCCCACTTTATATATGTATTGTTTCTGCACCATTCATCATTTGGTGGCCACCTGAGCGGGGCCCACCTTTCATACTTGGAATGCCCAAACCGTCCAGCGTCCCTGGACGCTGGACGTCAATTGAAAACATAAATTTTGACTTGGTTCAAGGCTTTTAGGAAGGGCCACTTGTGTAGGCCCCACCTTGATGTATAAATTAAATCAACGCCATTCATCCAATTTTCCAGCTCATTTTAGGCGTTGAGCCGAAAAATGAAGCTAATCCGAATCCCAGGTGGGCCATACCACAAATGCTAAGGGGTTGGCCACCCACGTCATTTCTTACCTTTTTGCTTGGGAGGTTTGAAGTGATTTTTCACTCATGGGACCCATGTCAATGTATTTCTTAAATCCACACCATACATTCATTCTCTGGGATATTTTAGCCGTGGAGCTAAAAACTCTACTAGATCCAACCATCAGGTGGACCACACCACAACCAATGGTGGTAGTGGGAGCACCTCCCTCACGTCAACTATGCGGACGTGGGTGGGGGCATCCCAACCATGGACGCCACATTGATGTAATTGTTTAATCCATGCTGTCCACCACCTTCCTCATATAGTTTTAGGCTATGAGTAAAAAAATGAGACAAATCTTAGTTTTTAGTGGACTGCACCGAGGGAAACAAAGTCCCACTATTGGAACCTTATAATACCTACTGTTGTTTGTATAAGTGGTGGACCTATCTATCATTAGGCTCTTTTGCTCTGTAGAGAGCTGATCGATATAATATACGGAATGGATTACCCACTAGTGGGCCCCGCATAGTAGAATAAAATAAAATAAAAATAAAGGAAGAAAGAGAAAAAAAAAGAGTACGTCCCTGGACATTTTTGTCCAGGGACGGTGAGGGTGGAAGCGTTACTGGGCTGCCACCACACGTGGACCCCATCACGACGAATTTGTTTGATCCACACCGTCCACCATCTTCTCTGTAATATTTTAGGCTATGTGCCAAATTTTGAGGCAAATATGAATCTCGAGTGGGCCATACTAAGGGTATAAATACCCATCTGTTGAAACACTCTAGGGCCTTCTTTGGAGTCCCTTGTCATCCAAATTAGTCCTAGTCAGAGTCTATTTGACCTCATTCGAGGTGGCCAAGAAGGTGAACAGATTAGATTATTCACTTGGGGTGTCCCATCATGAATTGTATCGTGAGGCCCAAAATAGTGTATGTGTTTTGTGGACGGTGGAACCCACCATGGTATGTGTTTCATTCATGTTGTCCATCATGAGGTGGAACCTACCATGATATATATGTGTTTTATCCACTCCATCCATTGATTTTAGGACGAAAAATCATCCGAAAAGGATTGTTTTTGGAGTGAAATCTGTGCAGTCCATGTGTTTGTCTACTTCGCCATCCATCTTGTATTTAACGGCTAGGATGTTACAACAGTCCACATGGTTTCAGAATGCCACTTTGGCAAGGGTTAAATCTTCCTTCTGAACACAATGGACGGTACGGATCGATGATTTAAATGTGGAGTAGGCCGTACTAAAAAAATTTTAAATGCACAATGTGTTTACGTAAATGAGAAAATGTCATGCATGTATATACAGGATGTGCATGGAATGTACATATAGGTCCATGGTGATGATCGTGAGAAATCTGCTCCGTCCATCCACATTGTCAGCTCATTTAAAGTGTTGAGACTGAATTTGAAGCTTATCCAGATATCAGGCGAGCCCTAAATCATGATTTCAGGGGCTGATCTACCAGTTTATCCATTTTCAGAAGGATTCAGGAGCTGAAATTTGATGTGTACGGCTAATTTGTGGTCCCAAGGTTACATATAAAGTTTTGAGCTGATTGGATGGTGGCAACCCCGTAATCTTACACTCTGGATGGGTTTTTAGGCCCGTTTAACAGGAGGCATTAGGAATTTTAATGGTGGAAATCATTACCACTACTTATCTATTGGTGTGGCCCATTTGATACGCATATGACACATGTGATGTGGCCCACTTACCATGTTTAAGGCCTGATGTTGAGGCCCACCTTTGGTGTGTTGATGGCCCATGGGTTGAGGCTCATTGTAATGAATTTGGGGTCATGGGTTGAGGCCCATTGTGATGTATTCTAGGGCCCATGGGTTAAGGCCCATTGTGATGTATTCTAGGACCCATGGGTTAAGGCCCATTGTGATGCATTAGGGCCCATGGGTTGAGACCCATTGTGATCTATAAAGGCCTGTGGGTTGAGACCCACTGTGATGTGTATAGGGACTATGGGTTGAGGCCCAGTGTGATGTATTTGGAACCCATGGGTTGAGGCCCATTGTAGTATGATTCAACCATGGGTTATGTAATGACATTTATGGCGGGCCATGCCTTGGGAGCAATGTTGGTTTGACGTCCACATTGTAAGAGTAATGTTGGTTAAATGTCCGCATTATAACTCTCCCTAGGGCCCATTGATAGGCCCATACTAGTTGTGTGTAGATCGTCCAAGCTCATATGCATTATAAAGATAGTTCATCACTTTATAACATGCCTAGTATAACTCCATGATTCATGAATATACGCATCATCTGTATGCTTGATATGAGTAGTGACTGATCATAGCATATGCCATTGGGCAGACCATTTGCAGGACTCGTTATGAGACGGAGTGCCCCACATCATCGCGCTGTATGTGCTGGATTGCTACATAATTTGACGGTGTGATTCATGCATCTCACATTTGTATATCATGATCACTGCACGCCCTAGCGACATCAGGGCTATGACCTCCACAGGCACATCGTGGATGGCTAGATGGGACACCGAAAATAATTGGTTCTAGCACTGTGGGCACTTAGGATGTCCTTGGGTGAAAATTTCAGAACCTCCTTGGTACCAGAAGTTGCTCCAACGTCTAGATCGAGTGGAATATGAGCGCCAGTGCCTATACCATGAGGCCGTGTCTCCCATTGTGTCGTGGTCGGTTGGAAGGGGGTGTGGCCTTATCCTCCTGAGTGAGGGGGCTATAAGCTAGGCTGAGTATGACCAGCTCATAAATGGGTCCGCTATCGACGAGCCGGGTAGGTATTGGCAGACTACTGACTAGGCAGATAGTGAGGTCTCTTCCACTCGCAGGACTGTGCAGCCAGGGAGGAGGCAGTCGGGGTGGAGTGTAATAGACCCCGGTGATGATCCTAGAGAGTAACCATACTAATACGTGGACTTGATATGAGGACTGACATGATAGTATGATACCCCATCACTGTTGCACATGTGGGCGGGCGCACGTGGGCGGATGCTGATGTGGGCGGGTGTGATGTGGCCGGGACTGAGGCTTGGGCGAGCTACCACACTGGGTGAGCTACCAGAGATTGGTAGACTACTGTGCTGACAGGCTACTGAGCAGAAGTTGCGCACTCATTCATTCATCCATTCACTATCCACTCGGGCTGGTGGTGCGTAACTATTTGTTACGTGTACCTTCGCATAGCCAGGATTTCGGTTGGGCGCGCGACTAACCTGAGATCAGGAGTTTATCATATTGTGTCTGACTATCCAAATTTAGGTATGAGACTGCTTTAGATAGAATTCTCTTGTGATAGACCCCATAACTTGCGATACTTCGTACTATCATCCCGACTTCACATTTCAGCATAGTCATTTCATTCGCATCGCATATTACATTGTATTCGCAGTACTTAGTATTATGAGTTATGATGTTTTGCACTTATATGGCCTGGATGAGATTGATGATATTTATGGCTCGCCTGGATTTGCATATTGCATTTCATCCTCAGCATCTGTTATTGTCTTATACGTTTTGCATTGCATGGCCTTGGTATGGCCGATAACATTCATGCTTTGCATCACATAGCTTTGGTACAGCTGATTGTATTCATGGACTCACCGTATATTTCTGCATCACTCTGATATCGTATGAGTCATAATCTAGCCAGTATTTCTTCTTATTCTGATTTTATATGATTTATCAGCTTTATGGTATATTTGGCACTTATCTTGTGCACACACTTTCACCACCCTCTAAGCTTTCTATAAGCTTATGCACGATAGATGCGTGCAAGTAGCGTTAGGTTGCAGCAGCGTTGAGCTCGGAGCGTGCAGCTATTTTTTGGAGCTTGATTTCGATATATGTATTTCTCTTTCAGCATTGTATTCAAATGATTATATTAGTGGATATGTGATGATGATGTTGCCTTTGTGAATTGGGTATACTTGCGGTTATACTCCATTACAAAAAAAAAATTATACTAAAAATCCTCCTTGTAGGATCCTATGATCGGAATCTGGCATGCGAGTGCCGGGATCCGAGAATAGGATACTACGGAGGCTGTCGGCGCCGGATTCGGTGATCGGGATTCCTGTGAATCTGATTTTCGAGTTCAGGGAGTAACACCTATCCCGAACCCGAACCCAATTTTCTAAACCTAAACCTTAACCTATTCTCAATTCCCTAAAGTTATAACCTATAACCTATAACCTAAACCTAAACCTTAACCTAAACGAAAACCTATAACCTAAACCTTAACCTATAACCTATAACCTAACCTTAACCTAAACCTATAACCTAAACATAAACCTATAACCTAAACCTAAATCTAAAATCTAAATATATTCTCAAATCCCTAAACCTAAACCTACACCTAATCCTAATCTCAACTCCCTAACCTAAACCTAAACCAAAACTTGAAAACCTAAACCTTAACTCGATCCCGAACTCGATTGATGTAATAATGTAGCCCAATCACATGGTAACAAACAAAAAAATCTTTCTTTGTTAGCAAACAT
Organism: Magnolia kwangsiensis; assembly: GCA_037074715.1. Lineage (NCBI taxonomy): Eukaryota > Viridiplantae > Streptophyta > Magnoliopsida > Magnoliales > Magnoliaceae > Magnolia > Magnolia kwangsiensis. The sequence continues at coordinate 160,733,681 of CM073575.1, forward strand.
ACTCGAACTTAAGCATCACAATGCATCTATTTCCATCTCCACTATCTCTTATAACATTGATTATTTGACATTTGGATTTATCTCATTTTTAGAGTCATGTCCTAACACAATATGGTAATATTAATAGACAAGATGGATTTGTCACCAACATTATTCCAAGACGCATATAACTTCTCCTTATAGGAAGTTGGGTAGGACACATGCAGCTTGAATCCATCAAAGGAGATAAGGATCACCTCTCATATGTTTTCTCTCTTTTCATTTGTTTTTTCCGTAGGATTGTTTATTTTGTGGTGTTTGCTCAAACCTACGTACAACATTTTATCATGTTAATATAATTATAAGTGGCCTAATCTCACCTTTCTAAAAACAACTAATAATAATTTATACCTGATGAGAAATCACCAAGTACCATTAGGCTCAACCTAAAAGATAAATCAGCATTTTTTTTTTCTTTTTCTTTTAACACACACACACACACCGGAGTCGCTTACGGCCACAATGGGTACTTGAACTTGTGACCTTGTATTGAAACTATTCTGAATCTACCATGAAGGCATGAGTAAGGACCTAAGTATGTGTGCACAGTCGACGATGTGTTCACAACACCGAAATTTGTGAGCCCCACAAAGAAATAGGCTATGAAGAATTTTTAATTTGTATTTTATTTATGATGTTAAACTTATATGTATTTATCCGTGGATGAATGTGGATAAGATTGTTTGTGTTTAATGGATGTAGTTTATGTTTGGATGGATTTACGTAGTTTGAGTTTAGATGGATGTGAATGTGAATATGATGAACTATATTATATAACAAGTGTATATCAGGAAGAATATATTGTAACGGTATATATCAGGAATTCTGAGGAAAAAAAGAGAGAGTTTTACCGACAAAAATGTTCGTCGGTAAAAGTTCCATCACGTTTTTTACCTACGAATATTTTCGTAGGAAAAAGTCTCCGCTATGTTTTTGCCATTACTTTCTAAGTGAAAATTATTACATTTGTACCGAGAAAACTTTTCGTTGGTAAAAGTCCCATCCACGTTTTTTTACCTATGAAGATTTTGGTAGGTAAAAGTCTCATCTACGTTTACCGACGAAACCTTTCTTGGTAAAAGCCCCATCACTTTTTTACCTACAAATATTTTCGTAGGTAAAAGTCTTGTAAAAATTATTACATTTTTACCGACGAAAAGTCTCATCCATGTTTTTTTACCCATGAATATTTTCGTAGGTAAATGTCTCCTCTACTTTTTTGCTAATATTATGTAAGTGAAAAATATAATACCTTTACCAACGAAACTTTTCGTCGATAAAAGACCCATCACGTTTTTTACCTACGAATATTTTTGTAGGTAAAAGTCTCCCCTCGTGAAATTTTTTACATTTTTACCGGTGAAACTTTTCGTCGGTACAAGTCTGATCCACATTTTTTACCTACGAATATTTTCGTAGGTAAAAGTCTCCTCTACTTTTTTGTAAGATTTTGTAAGTGAAAAATATAACACTTTTACCAACGATAATTTTCGTCGGTAAAAGTCTAACCACGTTTTTTACCTATGAATATTTTCATAGGTAAAAGTCTCCTCTATTTTTTTGCCATTATTTACGAAGTGAAATATATTACACTTTTACCTACGAAACTGTAACGTCCTAGAAAAATCCATATAAAGATTCAAGTACCACCCGGGCAGAAATCACTAAGGACTGAATCCTTTAAAAATTAGATGAAAATTAATTAAGTACTAAACTAAATTGAATAGCAGATTAGCTTGAACTGCTTTCTATATTATATGTAAGACCCAAAACCAGTAGAATCGCTGATGTTGCACTACCTAAAAACCTATGATCAATTTCAAAACCCAATTACTCTCGGAAGCATCACGAAACTTCGTATCGGACCTGGACCGCGCGTCAAAAGTTCGATTACAGCGAAACTATACAGTTATGACTGCCTTACTGGGTTTGATAACCATCTCGAAAATCAAGTCCTAATAGTAACAAAAAATGCACAATTTGAGCCCGGAGTGAAGTGTGTGAGAAACACGAATATTTTTAGAAAATAAACTCGAACTTAAGTGATTTAGGTCATTCGCTTGCATGTTAAATCTAAGGTTTTAAATCGTCGGATTCTGACCCAACTACACCCTTGGGTCAGGAAAAATTTTCAATACATGTCAGTGTACTTGTGGCCCTGATCGAGTACTGATGACTGTTGAACTAAAACAGGTCCTGCGCGGTCGATCCGTAAATTCGATCGAACCAAAATCTTAACCTGATGTAGATCTATCATCAGCGAACTTACTCCGGATTGTAAGCAGAAAGGGACCTCCAGATGAGCTCTGTTGGCTTGAAAAAGTCAACTTTTGGCTATATCCTAAGTATATCATGGCCTTAGGACCATTGAGATCATTTCTAGGCCTATATAGGACCCTTTACCCACCCCTCTCTCATTCCATACGAAATTCTTAAACCCTAGGAGAGAGAAGAGAGAAAAGAGGAGAAAAAGGTGAGGAAAAGTGAGAGATAGTTATTGGGATTGGATCCTACCACTCCACGTGCTGAATCGCCTCTCTCGTGTTGCTACACCGGTGATTACGATTCCGTTCTTCGTTAAGAAATCCTAACCCTAATCTGTTTTAGATATCCAAATAGGAAGATCGATGAAATAGTTAACATATTCCGTAATTCAGGTAGCCGTTGTGTCGTAGACAAAGACTTAGTGTACAAACTGAGTTCGATACGTGTCTACCAGTGAAAGGTGCGGACTATAAATGTTTAGGTTATGGTTTTCAAGGCTTTCAATGTTAGTAATTATTTATGTCTGACTTGATTGCTGTCATATGACCCTAGTTACGATGTATTCAATGAAATATATGTGTGTGGATTACATAAATATGAAATGCATTATATGTGTTTGTTGAAATGTTTGAATGAATGAAAAATCTCGATTTGTACTTATTATGATTTTTAATCTTAGATGCATATATGTTATATAATTTATGATCGATGTGGTGGAATGAATTGTCATAATTCATGCCGTAGTAAGTCTATCCTATATACTTGGAAATGTGTAGTTTAAGTGTTTGTTAAAATGTTTGAATGAGATTTTGTTGATGGATTGTACTTATTAAGTGTATTAGGACTGAATTTTTACATTCCTTAGTCATATAAATAGTTTCCTTCATATAGTGTAAATTACTATTATGTGATATATATGTAAAATGCCTATGTATAATAACAAGTGCAATGTATGAGATAAAATGTTCAAATGATTATTGTCTTTGAATTGTTTGTAACATGTTGTTATGATTAACGTATGTGATTCTTTACTGTATCTGAGTATGTTTGGGACTATCACCTAGTCCAGGAAATCGGTAACAGATCCTGATTGAGTGGCCGAACTAGTTTTATTATATTTAATGCGTTTGGTGAATCCGAGTCGTATGATGATCATCGACAATGGTACCATGTCGATTAATTCAACATATGCTCATACCAATCGAATTTATCAAGTAACCCGATTAGTTTACTGAGTATTTACCATGTATGAACACTACTGCATGAACCTAAGGTACCCCTTACCAATGTAAAGATCCGTTTCAACCATGGTACCATGATCCGCTAAGACTCATGAGCCGGGCATGGTAGTATGGGACACCGTGGTCGAGCTGTCGACCTACGCTGGGGTGACGAGTCTCCTCATAGTAATCAGTGAGCAACCCAAACTTGTGAGTCAAATACGGTGGTATGGGACACTGTATTTGAGCTGTTGGCCTACACTGATGCAGCCTGGTTGTGGTCCCTAGTCGGGTTGGTGACGAGCCTTCGAAAATAAATTACCAGTTGGTAGGGCATTGGTGAAGTGACCTCAAGTACAAAATAGGCCTACACTGACGGTGACGAGCCTCTCCTAGCAACCTAGAGTGTAACTCTCGAACTTACCTATCGTACGTGATTAATTAGGATTGAAGACCCTAAATGGATCATTATTTGTGTAAGTGGCAAAAAGAAAGGTACCTTAGCTTCTCGAATATGCTGTTTGAATAAATCTAATTAAGAATTGGGCTAACACGATCATACATGCATTGCATGTGCTTTGGTGAGGAAGTGTACATGTCAGGAGTGGTGCATGCCGCGATCGTGAGATGATGTCGCTGAGGGAGTGTAGGCGAGGGTATACATCATTATCGCATACCATTCCTACATTAACAAGAGTACTTAGGATATGATTGATGTACTGTTTTATCATTACTACTTGATTGAATTGATAACATGCTAATCTTTGCCTTATATCTCTACTAAGTTGATCACTCACTCCCACTCTGGGACAGTATTTTAAAACACCAACCAGACCTTATTATAGTTATAGATGATGACGAGACTTACGTGACAGAGCCTGACTTTTATGATGACGAGGAGGAGTTCTCCTATATGTAGCTATCAGGCGGGTCTATGTAGACCATGTTTTGATCGACGGGGTTACAAGGATGCTAACTAGATGTCATTACACTTGTTATTCTGTATTTTGGAACACACCTGTATATTCATTTTGTCCATTTTGGGGGTATACATGTATATATTTAACCTGGTAACATATTCACACTTTGGAGACCTACAATAGTTTATATGTTTTATATATCTATCACAGTCTCCCGCTTGCTTAAATTTAATCGTCTCTGGAGTATAATTGGCTGATTTGGTATAATCCCATTTATGTTTAATGCACTAATAAAGACCACATTTAATCATCATTATCTATATTGCATAAGTGATGTGTCAGAACTTAGGATTTGAGCTTTGCTCGACCCCCGATTTTCAAGGTGTTATAGAAACTTTTCGTTAGTAAAAGGCTCATCCACGTTTTTTTACCTACGAATATTTTCGAAGGTAAAAGTCTCCTCTACTTTTTTGTTAATATTTTATAATTGAAAAATATAATACTTTTACCGACGAAAATTTTCATCGGTAAAAGTGGTTTCCTAGTTTTTACCAATGAAAATTTTCGTCGGTAAAACTCTTACCGCTAAATTTACAAAATAGCGCGAAAATTTTCTATCTTAAAAATTAAAATACTTTTACCAACGAAAATTTTCGTCAGTAAAAATATTATTACCAATGAAAAAAATTTGTCTGTAAAAACATACTTTTGCCGCCAAAATTTTTTTCGTTAACAAAAATTTCGTCGGTAAAAGCGTTATTTCTTGTAGCGAATGGACAACACTGCAGGAAGTAGTAATGATAATAAGGCCCACCAATGAAACCTTACTATGACCTACGGTGATGTTTATTTGCCACCCAATCTGTTTGTAAGGCCATGTAGACTTGGATGAAATGAAAACACAAATACCTATGTATTCCAAAATTTTTGTGGTGCTTATGAACTTTTCAACTGTTGGTGTTTAATTCTCACTATTTCCCGTGGTGTGGTCCATTTCAGCTTTGATTGTCTCTTTTTTTTTTTGCTCATGCTCTAAAATGAGCTAGCTAGATGATTGGACTGCTAAGATCTCATCAACTGGACCCCATTGAAATTAAAACTCTCCATCTGTCCTTCTATACAATCATTATCAGCCTCGGCAAAGGTACAATCCACTTTTATCATCAAAGGTTAAATTGGTTTTTTATGAGAGAGAACGTAGTATTCTATTGCCAAGCCATGAGTCAAAGTGACTAGGCAATTAATTAACCGTTTTTAAGATTAATTGACCGTATTTCTTAAAAGGTAGGCATTGATATGATTTGTTGATGAACCGAAAGGTAAGCAGTCGTACACAAAAAGTACAAAAATAAAATAAAATAAAATAAAAAAAAGAAGAAGAAGTAAAGGCTCAAATCGTTTCCCTTTCAACATTCACGTTTTATATTATTTCTCTGTATCCATTCCAAGACCCCCATCAAGAACGAAAGGGATAAAAAAATAAGGCACTCAATCAATCCATTACACTGTAAATCTGCCAGTGCCCGTGAGATGGACAGTAGGGTTTACAACACACGTGACAAAATTAGGTACGTGTGAGGGAGTCCGCTCATTCATATGCCGTACCAATGCTTGAATAGGGCACTGCTGTTTTTGAGTCATATATATGATAATATTCATGCTACGTATGAGCTTCATACTCAGGCACGCAAAGATTGTATACGTGACACACAAGATTGTGAGCCCGATTTCCAAGTGGTAGATTGAGTGAAAGATACCTCATTTCAACACTTGAGGTCTTGGTATCCATCCCCAATGGGGGTGGCTAATAGTGAAGTGTCAACGGACAGTGGGGTGTACTAACAAGCTAAATAAATAAATAAATAAATAAAGGCTCTGTAGAACTTGCTATGATGACTTTCTAATATTGATCCAAATCATGTTAGGACATCAAAACAAAAGTTGACCATATCTAAAACTAGAATGGGCCATATGTCACGCTCCAAACTTGGAAACCGGGCTCACAAAATTTTCGATCGCCGAATCCGGTGCCGACAGCCTCCGTAGAACCCCATTCTCGGCTCCTACCGCCCATTCGTCAGGTTCCGATCCTGGAATGCTACGAGGAGGATTTTCAACGTCAGTTTGATTCATAATAAGCATAACCAAAGGTATAACCCACAAACAACAACCAAGAACTCCATTACATTTTCACTATGATCAAAAACTTTACAAGTACAATGAGCATAAAGGGAAATACAATGGTAAATAACAAAAACTCTAAAATGATCTACAACGTGCTCCTGCCTCAGCGCTGCTGCGCCCCAACGTCACCTGCATGCAACGGTCGTGCATAAGCTTATAGAAAGCTTAGAGGGTGGTGAAAGTGTGTGCGCAAGATAGTCATATGATCATGCAATATCAGAGTAATGCGGAATATACAGATGGATCTATAATATCATGAGCCATACCAAGGCTATGCGATGCACGACATGAATGATATCGGTCATCCCAAGGCCATGCGATGTAAAATGCAACTCAAGCATACAGATCCTCATCTATATCCACATATCAATACAACTCAAATCTGGGATATCACCGGGGTCTATTACACTCTAAACCAGATCGCCGTCTCATCGCGCGCAATAAGGTAAGTGGAAGAGACCTCACTATCCTTCTGCCAGTATCGGGCACGACTCGTCGATAGCGGACCCATTCCTCGAGCTGGTCAGACTCAGCCTAGTATTGCCCCCTACGCTCGGGCGGGTAAGGCCGCACCTCCTTCCAACCGACCACGACATATTGGAGAGCGTAACCATCTGGTATCGGCACTCAACGCTCATCTACCCACTCGGTCTAGACGTTGGAGCAACCTCTTGGTACCATAAGGGTTTAGGGACTTTCACACAGGGATATCTAAAGCACCCCATATAAAATAAGATTTTCGGTATTCAAGCCCGCCAACCACGATGCGTCTGTGGAGGCTACGGCCCCGATGTTGCTAGGGCGTACAATAACCATGTTACACAAATGCGAATTGCATGAATCACGCTATCCAGTCATACAACAAATCCTGCGCATATCGTGCGCTCATATAGGGCAACACCGCTTAACCAGGAGCTCATAAACCACCTGCCCGAAGGCATATGCTATGATCAGTCAATTCTCATGTCAAGCATACATATGATGCGTATGATCATGAGTCATGGAGCTATAGTAAACATGTTATAAAACAATGCACTATCCTTTCAAGACAGATGGGCCTAGACAGCCTATACACAACAAGTACAGGCCTATTAATGGGCCCTAGGGAGAGTCGTAATGTGGACATCCAACCAGTATTACACTCGCAATGTGGACGTCCAACCAAACATTGCACCCAAGGAACGATCGTCATAAACATTGTTGTATAATCCGTGTTAGCATAACACATTGCAATGGACCTTAAGTACATCTCATTGGGCCTTAAATACATCGAATGGGCCATATCATATGGGCCTTTTATTCATCAAATGGGCCACACCAATGAGCCTTAGGTATATTGCAATGAGTCACAACCCATGGCCTCAGAGTACATCATAATGGGTCTAATTACATGGGCCTTGTGTGTCTTAAATGGGCCTAATCACATGGGTTTCATACATATCAAATGGGCCTAATCCTATGGGCCTTATATAAATCAAATGGGCCTAAACCCCTAGGCCTTATATAAATCAAATGGGCCTAAACCCCTAGGCGTTATATAAATCAAATGGGCCTTATAATATGTTAAGGTGGGGTCCACTCGGACTGTGGATCTAGCCCATTCTTTAGCTCAAACCATAAAATGAGCCTTTAAGATGGATGGACAGGTTGGATGTAGCACCAGCATCAAGGGTGGGGGCCCACATAAAGGTCCACCATCATATACATTATAAATAGTATAATATATATATACATTTCATATAGTGTGTATATATATATATAGATATAAAATATTATATATAATATAAAATATATATATATATATATATATATATATATATATATATATATATATATATATATATATATATATATATATATATATATATATATGTATATATTCACACACACACGCTGCACCCAGCATGCCATAGGAGGGTGGGCCCCACCATCCATGGTCCGTGGACGGTATGAATACAATACATACATCACTGTGGGTCCCATGTGGGGCCCACCATAGTGTATATTTTCCATCCCAACCGTTCAAAGGGTCACACGGACCTGGGTGAAGGAAAACCACAAACTTCATCTTGATCTAAAACTTCTGTGGATCTTAGGACAGGTTTCAATGGTGGATGTTCATTCACACTGTTTTCTATGGTGTGGGCCACCCGAGCGTCGGATCGGCCTCATTTTTGGAGGGGGCCCACCTCAGGGGGTGGCCCTCCATCTGAACGGCATAGATAAAACATATACATCATGGTGGGGCCCACGGCAGTAGCCGTGGGTGGCTGGCTGACCGCCCGCCTGCTGCTCATTGTCAGAGGCAGAGGCGCAGCCTCTTGCAAGATTTGGGAAAAACCCATTTTCTGGGGTTTTTCGAGTGTGGGGCCCGCATCACATAAATCTGCTCCGTTCACTAGCTTCCCTGGCTCAAGACGAGCCCAAAGAGTCTAAAGTTTGAATTTTTTTGATGATTAGAAAATGAAATAAAATAAGAAAAGGATCCTTGAATGGTAATGATGCATTCTTCGATGCTATGGCCCACCAGATCTTCCAATCAACCCCAACTCTTGGCTCAACGCCTAAAAAGAGATGGGTAAGAGGATGGATGGCTTGGATTGGATATATACATCAAGGTGGGGCCTATGTAAGTAGCCCGCCCCAAAACTCTCTTTTCTTTTTATTTTTCTTTCCTTGTACAGGGACGTACAACATCCCAGACGCTGGACGGTTCAGTCCAAAATACATTGAAGTGGGCCACCACTGATGGATGATGTGGGTGCAACATATAAGGTGGGCCCCACTTGAAGAAAACTTGGACAAAATAAATGCTTCAAGGTGGGGTCCATTCAAGTGGGCCACACAAACACAATATGATCTAAAAAAAAGAGAAAATGAAGTAGAGAGAGAAAGATAGAGGGTGGGACACGCTTGTGATGGAGGGACCCCGATACTATGGGCCCTCCCTTGCAATAAATCATACAATCAAATGGGTCCTTTAGCACATGGGACCATCAAAATTTAAAATCAACGGTGGGGATCCTTTCCCCACCAATGTGGATGGTTTAGATGACCTTTCTAAAGAAATAAACATCATGATGGGGTCCATGGAGAATGGCCCCATCATGGAATGATCATGATGATCCTAGTGGGCCATCGGCCACATCTTAGGGTTCCAAGTGAGATCCAAACCATTGATCGGTTGGCCTCACTTGGCTCATCCCAAAAACATGAAAAACTACTAATATCTAGCACCCACCGTCCGATCTTCTTGCTCCTATGGGTTCCTTAGCACCTTAGCTTCAACTTCAATGGATGAGATGAGGAATGGATGGCTAGGATGGGAGATGATGGGGTAGGAAAGTGGGCCACCTTGGAGCTTTGGAAGGAGAGGAAGAATTCCATACGTGGAATCTTTCTTGCTTGGATTTTTTTGAGAATGAGAAAGAGAGGAGTTGTAAAGGGAGAGAGAGTGAGTGATGGATGGATGTGGTGATGGGTGTGTAAGACACCTTTGTGACTTTGGTGGCCTTTTGTGTACGAAAGGCGTGGCATTGGAAGACTTTTGTAGCATTTGTGTAAGAAAAGTATGGGCATGAAAGACTTTTGTGGCTTGCTTGGAGAAAGGGTGAAAGTGATGTGTACTTGACATGTGATGGATTGATTGATGGGATTGATGTGACATCTCGTAGAGATTCTCTTGGGTTTCGCAACGCGCGGCGTTTTTCTCACACCGAACGTTGGCCCACATCTCTTGATTAGGGTATCGCCTCGGCGCGCAAGTCGCGGCATCGGAAACGCAGCGATGGCACGGTCGCTATGGTATTGGTCTTGGGTTGAGTCGATATAGGTTGACGGCATATGAATCAGGGTCGCGCGTCGATATCGGTTAAGGGTCGAAGGTTGCCGGAATTCGACCAGTAATACCGCGGAAGTCTACGGAACGGTATAGACTAAGATACGGGTCTTACACCATAACACTCAAAATTTTGAAAATAAATTGCCCACCATTATAACCATTCTGACCACCCTTCTCTTTCCCTCCATGTGTTGCACACACTTGCTAGTTACATCGGCACTCCCTAATTAGAAAAACTTTCAGACTTTGGTAGAGTGTGATAGATGATAAATGGCATGAAGTAATCAATCAAAACTGTCTAAATTATACATCTTAGCACAGATTTGCAATGAACCAACATTCATGTATTTCTACGAATTTCACTACCTATGGGTATTTGAACCTTAGACCACGTGCCGAAACTCCTAAGTCTACCACCAAGGTTAGAATAAGGACCTAAATTGGTGGACATTTTATGGATGGTTAAAACTTAAAAAAATCCAAATATCACGTTTCAAAGACAAGTGACTAAGAAATAGAGGTTGGGATTGTCTGAACAATATTCTAATTTTAAGACAATGTCTTAGAGACAATGGATTCATAATTTGGTTTAATTTGAGTTAATACATGCCACATGTATACTTTTGGTTGCTGGAATATCAAGATGTTGCCTAAGTATCAAATAACAGTCCCTTCTTTTCCACATCTCCCTTCCTTTCTTTGTGTGCATCACACTTTGCACCTAACTTGTACTCCAAATTTAGGACATGCGGACCTTCTCTTGGGTGCATTATGGTTTATAACAGTAAGAAAAGAATGTAGAAGTCGAATCAAATGCTCTTAATACTATGGACATGGATTGTTTGGTGACCAAACATGGCAGCATTGGATTGGGTCATGTACCACTGTTAGAGATGGAGCCTAATCCAGGACATTGTTGACTTAACAACTTTCAAACATGCTTTGTGTGGGCTCATCTTTAACAATGGCACAGTCCAATGAAATGATACTATGTCGGGTCATCATGGATTTTTATGGTGGTAAGATCACTGTGCAATCCATGTCCAATGCTATGTTGGCAAGAGGCCTTGCTTGTTAATGATGGGATTTCACGAATATGCACAATGGAATATGATTTTCTCCAAAACTAAAAATGAAATCATAATTCTAAAATCTTCTGAATACGATCAAGTACAATTTCTTGAATTAAATAACTAACTTAAGAAAGTTGGATTATATCTAAATTTGATGATATATGTTGATGTAATACCAATGATGGTCCCTAAACAACGAGGTCCCTCCTCGATCTATTTCAGTACGGAAGAGATCTAGACAACTCAATAAATTTTCTCTGGTATATGCTAATGAATCCCATAATCATCTACAAAAATTGACCTCATAGAAATGGAGAAGATGATGAAAAACTCATTTGTCATCACTATAGAAATTTCTCTATTTTCTCTAATATACACACTCAAGGGAAATAGTGTCTAGGGCTTCTCAGATCTATTAATCCTTTGAAATAGGATCAAATAAATAAGGAGAGCTACGATTTCATAGGAATACCAATATAATAGTTTGCCACCTTACACACAACTTTGTAATTTACTGGGAGAAAAATGCGTCGATCCACCCCATCTATACATATATTAATGTAGAGCGGGTCGCTAACAGTTTCATGGTCAAGATTGAAAGGATAGTGAACTCGTTTAGTTCATTCATCAATCAAATTACGAATTTTATAGAATTTATTTTTATTTTGCTTGCTTTCTTTCTCGTGGATTCAAGAAGTATTTGTGAGGAGTAGAGAGAAGTTTCATGGATTCGAAACAATTATCCCCTTGAGGAAGATGGTACTCGACCTCATGTCTTTCCTTGCATCATATACTCATGATCTAATCCCTGCATTGTCATGGTCATCTACTAATGATCATATCCTATGCCAATCAAAAGTGGACCATCAAATCTAGAACATTTAGTTATCATCAAGTGCGTTTAAAGAAGTTTTAATAGTTAAAATGAAACTTTAACAATTATAAACCTTTGAAAACCCAATATTATTGGGCCGAGTGGAAAAATCACTTAATGAGTTCTTGATATATCTAGATCAATGGTATAAACATGTTCCTAGGCAAAATAATAGATTTCTTGTTGGACTATATATGTAAAATCAACGGTTTCTGATGGAATTACTCAACTACATCAACTTTATTGGCCCCCGCATAGACCTCGTAGGAAGAGCTAAAGTTGACCAATAAAGATTACGACTTTTACACGTCCTTAGATATAAGGATTAATCATCTTTCATGTATCATCAAGTCATGATCTCATGATCACAGTTTACACTAATGGGCCTCCAAACTGTTGACTTGATCTTGATTTACCAATGTAAGTGACCAAAGATTCGAACCCAGGTCCTTTGTTCATGGCACAGTCACACTCTTGTGTAGGATAACCGACACCAAGTCGGTTCTCGATAGTGGAGACTGACCATCCTAACCTAAGTCAATGTCCTATTCACAGGTGTGTTCAATGTACCTGTGACGGTCATGGTCTAATAGGGTACTAAGATCCATGGACCATGACTCTCTCAAGTTAATAACTGTCATATCCAATCTCAAGTTCTCATGGACTATCAGAGAAATCACTTCTCAATAAACCTATAATAAAGATTTAAGGTAATACTATATATTGATGATCAATGGAAAGTACTCGAAGGACTCATGCTCATCATAATCCACAACTAAGATTGTCCTAATCACATTCACATGATTAATAGATTAGAGCTTGCATTTGATTTTTAAGGTAATGGCTCCAACAATTGACTGGAGGGCTTAGTAATTTGTTGACCTATTCAACAAAATTATGGAAAGACGAGGGTGATGGTTCAAACAACCGTCCTTTATGGGACCAGAATACAAGTCCAACATTTAGAAGGACAACACACATGTAAGAGATTTGGATCATTCATCAGGTGAACCTATCCTGTATCAACTACCAAGCCTATGGTTATTATGTTGAATATACATCAGTAAAAAGGTAGAGGGCTAGGAAAAAAAAACAAGAAATCCACATTTGATGTACATGTGTGACCCGCCAAACGGCCCAATTAGCTTATTCAAGGTAATGCATATGATTTGTGGGTCACATCCAATGAGACCCATATCTTGCACCTATCTTCCATCTAATTCAATCATCTAGTCCTTATCCTAATTAATTGGGATTGACTACATAAACCTTATTTTACCATTTCACTCCATCAAGGGTTATACTCTCCGATAAATCATAATTCATTAAGTATTTATTACTATTTTTTACCCATGTCTTCCCTTGGTTTTTCATTTTGCTTTTAGAACTTTCAACTGGTACCCACCCACTTCTAATTGGCACAATTCTTGATTTTTGTTAAAGCGGACCAAACTTTTAAAGTCCACCTTTCCTTACCTTATTATATATTAGTACTATTCCAAATAGTGCTGTTAATGGGCTGGGCCTAAGGTAGGACTCAGCCTGGATTTTAAACTGTTTCGGGCTGGGCTGTCAAGCCAGCCATATTCAAAATTCTGATTTTCAGACCTGAGCCTGGCCCATTGACACCTCTAACTCAAAAGTTCTGGGGATTTATATGTAATTCTAAGGCATTCATATGTCATTTTATATTTCCTTATCTTACCTCTTATCCATTTCAATATTCTCATTTCAACTATCCCATGAACATGTTGTTCCTTAACTAGTCTTAAAAGGCATATAGCTGGTCTTCTAGCTATCCAATTAGCTTTTGATAAACTTAATTAAATTTCATTTAGAATGGAGTTAGATTCTTCCACTCTACAAACTTATTTATGGTTGAAAGGTCCATACACAGTATAAAAGTTTCATTAAGGAGGACATGGCCAATGCCCAATTAATTGCCAGCTGCTGCATCTCAATCACCCTTACTACTCATCCACCACCTATGGAAGGATACTCACACGATAAGGTGGTGAATACACTTTATGGAGTCTACCACTATGTATGTGCCATTATCCGTGCTGTCCATCTACTCTTCTAGCTCATTTAAGAGCACGAGCCCAGATTGAGCCGTGCTCAAAGCTCAAATGGACCACAGTACAGAAAACGGGTGTGGAAATAATGATGTCAGCCACTGAAACATTACTAGGGCCGCCCACGGTGATAATTAAGGAAAATGCAAAATCAGCTTATCCAAACTTTTGTGACTTGAGGAAGCTTTCAACCGTGGTATGTGTTCAATTTCCAGTGTTTACTGTTGCTAAAGTGGGCTGGAAAATGGATGAACGTATATTTTACGGTGGGCCGAGAGTTTACTCACCAGGTAATCCGCCGGGTCTCTTACGAGCAGGTAGTGATGGGTGCGGACGGCATGATTTTGTCGTTTTGAACCTGACCCAAACTCTCCCACGGACAATAACCAAGAACCGGTGACGGGACATGCATTATACGAAGAAAAGTATTCCGCGGGCTTTTGAAGACCTAGAGGGTCTATTTGAAATTTGTAATAATTATTTATTAGGAGACTATTACATCGTTTCTTGTACTTATGTTTACAACAAGATTTGTTAGACTTAAAATCGAGTAAGGCTGCCAAATGAATATAAGAGTGACTGTGGTGTACAGATGTATACCACACCACAGAAAACAATGAAAATTAAATGCTTGTCATATTAAAATTTATGTAGCCATAAAAAGTTTTGGATGAAGTTTATATTTGTATTTATCCTTTATCCGTGTTTTATAACCTCGTAAATAGGTTAGATGATAAATAAACATTAATGTAGACTAATAAATAAAATAACTTTTAATGAGAGACGTTTAAGGTCAGTGTTTCTTATGATATGGGCCATTTGAATATTGGATTTGTCTCAATTTTGGACTAAAGCTCTAAAATCTTTTGATAAAACAGATATACGGTGTAGATACATATGACACATTACAGTGGAGTTCATGAATACAAGTCAGCTTTTTCATACGAATTTGGACCTAAATAAAAATACATTTAAAATTTTAAACAGAAAAGAAGTAATGATAAACTTTTTCAAAGAAACATATGCATTCGTGAAGAAGAAAGGAATTCCGTACACTTTACTTTTGAAGACCTCATGAGTACACGTGACTTTTGAAAACCTCGAAGGACAACCTCGAAGGACGTGCATCCTTCGAAGATAGGGATGGACAAGTACCCCGCCACCAGCGAATGGTCGGGTGGTCGGTTCTCCGAGGGCCTCGCCATCACGTGTTTCATTCGTGTTGTTAGTATATCTTTCTAAATAAATTTATGAGAAAATATTAAAAATGAGGTATATTGATGTTGGGAATGATGTGTGGTTGAGCACCGTCTTTTTCAAAATGATAAATATTTTAAATTTATAGAATTTTTTTGAATTCCTTACACAAATAAAACTACAATTAGAATTCATAGAATCCGCAACTTATTATAAATAATAAACTTATTATTTATAGTAGACGATTATGATGTCTGCTAGTGTACAAAGTTTTCGGCTAAAAATAGTAAGTGTCTTATTTGGTTTCACCAAACCGTTCTCTTAATTATTCTAAGCACTTTTCATGTTAGACACAACTCCTAAAACTCAATGAATAAAGAATTATAATAAAATTAAAACTTACTATTTATAATAAAAACGAAAATAAAATAGAAAAACGACCGTCAATCGGAGAGTTTTTCCCAAATCCAGGCTGCGCAACCCGGTATAATAGGGTTGGTTGGCTAAAGTAACTCGTTCTACCCCAAAATCATATATTTTACGTCAGATAACTCATCCTGAATTGCGAGATACGCTCGATCTAAGGTCTGATGATCCGGATCACTTCTGTCGTCGACCGTGCTTTTTCTGATCCATTTGGCCATGAAATTGTCCGTGACTCACTCTATATGCATCCCAATCTCATTAAAGGAAATAGTGTTGATTGATCGTCCTCCATTAAAAATTTTTTAGGCATAAAAGTTATGATCACAATGATCTTTGTTAATTTTTTCGCTTCATCTAGGTCTGTATGGCCTAATCAACAGATATTCAATCACTATTATTTTCCTGGGGTGTAATCTGCCCGAGATTTATGTCTCATTTTTGGCATGAAGTCCTAAAATGATCTGAAAAAATGGATAAACAATATGAATGAAAAATATACTTCATAGCAAAATTGGCAGAGCACCGACCACCAGCCATTGGACTAGTGACACGGGGAGTAGCCAATCCATCGATTCTTTTCTGATTTTGAAGCCCTCTTGAGTGGGAGTGCGTGTCGGCATGTAGGTCCCACCGTAATGCATGTGTTTTATCTACAGTATTTTAAGACTTGTAAAAAAATAAGCATGTACAAAGTTCAAGTATGACTGAAGTGTGTACTAATAACAGGGTGTCTACTAATAAATTAACTCAAAATAATAATAATAATAATAAATTAAAAAAGAAAAAGAAAAACAGAATAAACGTTCATTATTAAAAACTTAACCGGTGGGATAAAAGTTTTACATCAAATTGATATTTGTGTTTTCTCTTCATTCATGACTCGGTTATACATGAATAGGTTGGATGACAAATAAACACCAAGTTAATTGGTCCCACGAAGGTTTCAACGGTTGAGGACATTATTATCATATCCGTTTCCTGTGGTTTGGTGTGGTCCATTTGAGCTTTGGATCTGCCTTATTTTTGGATCATTGATCCAAAATGAGTTGGGAAAACGAAGGACGGTATGAATAAGAGGCAAACATCACGGTGGCCCTACAGAGCTTGGGTCACGTCATTCTGCGGTTCCTACCCGCACTGTAGGCAACGCGCGTCCCTCTGTTTTCTTTCCTTGGTGCTTTTATCCATGGAAGTATTTCTGTTTTTCTCCCCTCGTTTCTCCGTTCAAAGCACCGTGGCGGCGACTTGTCTGCTCTATATTCTCGTTTTCTTCTCCTTAAACAAAATTTTTGCCTTGTTTCGCAGCCATTTTTTGATAAAATCTTCCGATTTGAATTTGTCTATTTCTCTCTTTTCTATGTTGGATTGCCTCTCCTATCAATTTTTTACTATAAATATCTCTCTCATTTAATCTCTCTTCAGTCTCTCCTATATCTTCCTCTTATTTATCCTTGTTGCTTCTATCTCTTATCTCTTATCTCTCTCTCTCTCTCTCTCTCTCTCTCTCTATCTATCTATCCATCTATCTCTGTCTGGTCTGTTGAAGAGATTGTTTAGAGAGTGGGTGGGAAGAGGAAAAAAATGAAGTTTGGGAAAGAATTTGCATCACAGATGGTGCCGGAGTGGCAAAGAGCTTACATGGACTACAACAAGCTAAAAGGAATATTGAAAGAAATCCTCCAAATTAAGCAGCAAAGGAATCCAGAAATGGCAGCGACTCCAGGGAGTGGGTTGAAGAGGAAGATGACAATGTACAGGGCCTTCAGTGGCCTAACACGAAGGTACAGCTCCAAACAGAGGAGTGAGAAAGGGGAGTCAGGTGAGGAGCAGGTGATACTGGTGAATGCGGTGGAGAGAGGTGAGGAAGGAGAGGTTAAGGTATCAGGATTATCATACGAAACCATGTTCCTAATGTCATCGGATGTTGGAGGTGAGTACGAGGTGATCTTTTTCAAGAGGTTGGACGAGGAGTTCAACAAAGTGAATAGATTCTACAAGGCAAATGTGGAGGAAATGATGAATGAGGCCAACTCCCTTAACAGGCAAATGGATGCTCTCATCGCCTTCCGACTCAGGGTCGAGAATCCACATCATCCCACCGCCTTTAACTGGTCGCCACCTACCCCAACCATGCCAACTACTCCTGCCGCCCCAGGTCGCTCTCTCTCTCTCTCTCTCTCTCTCTCTCTCTCTCTCTCTCTCTCTCTTCAAATGAGAAAGTTCATCATCCCAGCAACTCTAACACAACACCGGACACGGACCAGGTGGTGTTGGTGTTAGCGGTGGTGTGTTGATGTGTTGGACGCTGTGTGTTCTATATCCACGCCGTCCATCCGTTTTGCTCCTCAGCTGGGTGCCCAACGACTCGACTCGGCAAACTCCACTCATCTAACTCGTTCAAACTCGACTCGTTCCGAACTGAGTGGCCATGGGTGAGTCGATTGGAATCAAGTAGACTTCGTCCAATCTGAACTCAAACCGAGTCGAATTCGGGTCACCCAGTAACTCGACTCGATTCGACCTGAAATCCAACTCGGTACTGACTCACTCGATCTGAAACCCAACTCCTACATGTATATGAAAAAAAAAACGTCAAATTTGAGGTTTCACATCTGAGATGCTGTGTAGCTGATGGAGAGGCTGCAATTCTAGCAGGTGCACCTGGGTTTTGAGTTGTGATTTCAGCCTGTGGATACCCGCAGCACCTGACTCGACTCTATGTTGACTCGACCCAACTCGGTACTCGTAATCGGGTTCGACTCAGTTCGGACTAGTTCAGGCTAGACCCGGACTCAGATCAGGTCAGGCATGCTGGACTCGGTACTGAGTTGGGTCGAGTTCCAGACAGGTCTATTTCAAAACTAGATCCAGCCGGTTCAACCCTAACTCATTTCAACTCAACTCAATGCCCAACTCTATTTTAGGGTATGAACACAAAAACGAAGTATATCAAAATCTCAAGTTGACCACACCACGGGAAACAGTACCAATTAAATGACAACTATTAAAAACTTCTTGGAGCCACCAAGGTTCTCGATTAGGCTGAATTTTGTGTTTTTTCCCATCAACCAGTTTGAGTGACCTTACCAAGTTGAATGACAAATGAACATTACAGTGGGCCATAAAAAGGTTTCAACGGTGGGTGTCATTATCCCCACCGTTTCTTAGGTTGTGGTCTATTCAGCAGCAAATCTACTTTATTTTTGGGTGAATTCGGATCCTCTGCTTGCCACAAGCAGAAAACTCTTGCTTGTTGCAATCTAATTGGACCACGCACACACTGCATTTAATGCAATAGTGTTGACAACATCAATGATGACATAGACCAATCACATTATATAAAAGTAAGATTTTTCTGCTTGTGGCAAGCAGAGGATCGATCCTAATTCCTTTTGGGTGCATGTTATAAAATGAGTTGGACAGTGCGGATATAAAGCATATGTGTCATGTTGGGCCTACAATGCTCAATACATCAACACACCTCTGCTGGGGTGGTCCACATCCCACGGCACCTGTGAAGTTGGTACTGCCTGCCAAGGGAAAACCTCTGTAACCCCACTATGATGTATGTGTTTTATCTACACCGTCCATCCATTTTCAGCTCATTTTAGAGCATGAGCTCAAATATGAGACAGATCCTAATCTCATTTGAGCCACACTACAAGAAACAGTGGTAAATGAATACCCACAGTTAAAAACTTACTAGAATTCACTATAATGTGATTTGCCATCAAACTTACTAATTAGCTTCACAGATCCAACTTGCTGACATTCCTAGATGAAGGGAAAACACACATCAGTTTTGCCATCCAACTTGCTTATAAGGTCATATAGATCCACTAATTGACGTGAGTATTGCTCTTTGTTTTTGATATTGTGGCTTACCCGATGAAACCTCAAGGTAGGGGGGCAAACCTAGTAGAAGGGTTGAATGTGAAATGCACAAGAAATGATGGTAGTTATCAGCTGGATGCATGGTAATTCGTCATCTAATCGGCTGAACTGAACTTTTCTTTTTGAAAAAATAATAATAATAATAAATAAAATACAATAAAATTTGAGTGTGTGGACGGTGGAATGGCATTGGGTCCTCTTATGCTAGTTATAGGGAATTGTTCTGAGTCCTGTTCCTAGGGAATTGTACGTTGTCGTGTCCTGTTTCACTACCATCGTAACATTATTCATGTGAATCTACGAGTTATTCACCTACGTACCTACCTATGTGGGCCACGTTGGTGCGTGAATACTTTCGACCGTTTCAAATGTTGATAGAAATAAATAAAAATCATGCCTACCCAACCATCAGGTGAGCCCCACCATATAAAAACAATTGACAACCACACAAAAACCTCTAAAATCAGGTGTTGGCTGCCATGATGGTTGGATCAGCCTACCTGTTGGGGGAGAATATGATAGATGGGTCGGATGCCATACCACACGTAATAAGATGGGAGGCACCTGAAATGAACAAATGACTTCATTGTTCAAAAGTTAAAAAAGACATGAAATAAGAGAAAACACAAATATCAAATT
This sequence comes from Magnolia kwangsiensis, assembly GCA_037074715.1. Classification (NCBI taxonomy): domain Eukaryota; kingdom Viridiplantae; phylum Streptophyta; class Magnoliopsida; order Magnoliales; family Magnoliaceae; genus Magnolia; species Magnolia kwangsiensis. The sequence continues at coordinate 160,754,328 of CM073575.1, forward strand.
GATCTCAAACTTTTGTGGCCATTAGAAGTTTTTAATGGTGGGCGTCACTGTCCCCACTGTTTTATTTGCTGGGGTCCACTGGAGCTTTGGATTTAACTCATTCTTTGGATATTGTCCTAAAATGATCTCTCCAAATGGATGGAAGGTGTAGATACAAAACATACATCATGGTGAGGCCCACGGAACTTGGTGACGTCACTTCAGTAGCGAGTCTCGCTACTCAACCTGTCAGTAGCTAATCCGCGCCCTTCATCCAAAACTTTCAACAGTAGGTATTTAATCTTCAGCCCGCGCAGGAAGTTCCGTGTTTGAGTTTTGGATCTGCCTGAATTTTTATTCTTGCCAAGAGTGGTTTTCTGAAACCGATGGACGGATTGGATTTGTCACGGTCATCTCTGTGGGCCCCACAGCTTCCAACTTCGAGATAATTCAACTCGTGCGCTCCACTGTAAAGATTGGACATGTCAAAAAATAGGCAAATCCAATCATTAGTTGATACTACTTTTAAGACAAAAAGGTAAAAAATAAAATGACTTACACTTGAAATGGTGCAGGAAAGGCAGCGGCACGTATGGATGCAATACAGGAAGTTGAGATGAGCAGTGATGGGTACTCAGCAGAGGGGAATGAGGAGGATGAAACAGGAATCAATGAGACCAAACCCACAAGCAATGCTAGTAATAATAGTTACCAGGAAATAGAAAAGAAGAGCAGAAAGATGTCATCATCTAGACCATCTCCATTACAAGTCCTTGAGCATGTTAAGATCAGCATCTCACTTGAAACTCCACGCTCAACTTTAAAAGGTATGTTGATGGATTCCAATCATAAAGAGTTGAGTTTCAGTAAGGAGGAGCTGAGGAAAGCTGAGGGACAATTGAAAAGGGCCTTTATTGAATTCTACCAAAAGCTCCGTCTTCTCAAGAGCTACAGGTATTTTTCTGGACAAGAATAACAGGTTTTAGGTTTATTTTGATCCACCTCTGTTTGTTAGTTTTCCACATTTAATCCTGCTATCTTTTAAGTGGGATGGTTTATTTGCTTGATCAAGTGTATGATACTTTTGCTAATGGATGCAACAGCTTTCTGAATCTTTTGGCTTTCTCTAAGATCATGAAGAAATATGACAAGGTCACATCTCAACCAAAATGCTCAAATGTTTTCTCCCTTTTCCTCATCTTTTTTTTTTTTTTTTGTCAGCTTCAAACTTGAGTTTTACTTGCACAATTTTATGCTTATACAGTATGTATTCAACTCTCTTTCGTTTTGCTTCAGTGTCATAATCAGGACAATCTACATCGGATAATTGATGATGGTTTTGTACATCACATGTCTACTTACCAAAACTCTGTAATTTTTAAAAGACTCTTACAATAGATCACATTTAAAACTCTGTACGTTTTGAAAGATGGGTAAAAAAAAAAAAAACTTGGTATTCTTGAGCAAACCGAACTAAATACTTTTTGGTTTTCCAATAAAACACATTTTATCAAAAACACATTTGGTAGGAACTTAAAATTTAAAAATTGGTAGTCACCACCCATCAATAAAATTGAGTAGAAGGCAAAAATTGTTTAGAGACAGATTAATTTATATGAGGATTACTTGAGAAGGAAGGATTTGAGAGGCAAAGAACACCATTTGACTATCTTTATACATTATTGTTCATCTATATATATATATATATATATATATAAATTCTTATTATTTTGATTAAAATTTTCTATTTTAACTTATACATAATTCACACACATATATGTGCATATATAGTCCTTTTTTCACTCCATTTTTTTAACGTCCAAATCATCTTAAATCCAAACTTTTCATTCTACAAACATTTGGTGTTCCTGTTTTTTTACCAAAAAATTCGATGTATTTTTTATTATCTACACTGAATCAAACAAGAACATTTTCCGTGCCATGTGTGTGTGTGTGTCTTTTTTTTTTTTTTTTTTTTTTTTTTCCATTTTCCATTTTCCTAACTATGGTCACATTCAATGTTTTCTGTATCATTATTGTGTCTTGTATCACACCCTTTAGATATGGATACATATTAGTTATCGCATGGGATTTATTGGTTGTACCGTGTAATGTATTTGTTGTTGGAAAACATTAAAATTTTTGTCAAAATTTTCAATGAAACTTCAGGGGTTATTAAAAAAGACATTAATACACACATGGAAATCAAAACATCATAAAAAACTAGTGCATATAATAGGTTTCCTTTGTATAGGGTCCTAATTTATGTGCTTTCTGACTGAACTGATGCAAGCATGTGTGTGTGTGTGTGGGAAATTTTATAATGATAGATTTCTAACCATTTGACACATTTTATAGTGATAGATTTCTAACCATTTGACACTAAATATACAAGATTTAACAGTAGAAAAAAAAATGAATCGAAACTCGAAATACTCACCAGCAATGTTGTCAAAATCGTTGTCGCATCACAGATCATAATAGGGTTGAATCATATCGAATCACAAATCGTATCGTAAATCATAAGATTTTTTTTTATAATTTTCTTTAAAATTGAAAAAAAAAGGAAAAATATAATTAAATTAGGAAACAAATTAAAACTCAGCAATCATCCTTTTGCCATCAATATGCGTCAAGTAATACCATGTCATCATAGTGTTAAAAGGATTCATATCTTTCCTTTATTTTTTGTCTTTAAAGAAATTTCCCTTAAAAACATACAACGATCCTTTAATAATTATGTTATGGTTACTTTTCTTGAATATAGAATCACGTTATTAAAACTCATCAATCATCCTTTTGCCATCAATATGCACCAAGTAATACCATGTCATGATAGTGTTAAAGGATTCTTATCTTTCCTTTTTTCTTTATCTTTTTTTCTTTTTGGTCTTTCAAGAACTTTCCCTTAAAAAAACAAACAAAGGTCCTTTAATAATTTATGTTCTGGTTAACTTTCTTGAATGCAGAATCACGTTGGAAAAGCATCATTTGATACTATAGACCAACGAAAAAAGATATTTTGATTTCTAAACATCATTCCACAATACATATAAGTCAACATGATTATAACCATCCAATTTTATTTTATTTTATTTTTTTAAAAATCCAAATAAGCCGTACATCAATTTGGTGTTTCAATCAATTAAGAAGTAAGAAATTATATAATAATAAAAAAGCTCCATGATTTAATGTTAAAGGGAATGTATATCATTTAATCTCTTGTAAAGAATAATTTACATTTTCTAAATGGTTCTTAAAGCCCTCACCAATTTACAAACATAAAATGAAAGCCGAGTGAAGCTTAAAGCAGGAGACCGAGTATAATTGAATCGTAAATCATCGGATTCAAATCGTAGAATCATCGGATTCATATAACAAGGAATTCAAGGTGGGATTCAAATTAATTTGCTTATGATTTGATTCAAATCATATATCGTAAATCGTAGGATTTTGACAACAATGCTCACAAGATTGAAAATGGCCCTAAATCAGTTGGATCTTGATTCCAACTCCAAATTTGTGTTTTTTTTCGAAGAGACTGAAGGGTCAAAATCCACAATAGATTTGTGTGATACGGGTCAATATCAAGAATTTAATAAAAGGGACTAGTCACAATATTTCTGATATCTGCAATATTATACGATATCTTTGCTTCCAATTGGGTAGGCTTGGAACAAAAATTCAAGTTTTACTTTCCTTTTGGGTAGCTTTGTTTATGTTTTTCGCTGTAATGAGAATTTTCTTCTTTATAACTGCAGATAACTTCAAGGACTGCATCTAGACCTTACTTGAACATGGTGGACAATTCCTATCTTGGCAGCTCTGATGAGGTGAATTTTGTATTCATCATCTTTCTATGAACTTCATTGTGTGGTTTATATATGAAAAGCTCCACAATTTGAAAATTGTCTTGTGTGGCACATGGTATGTTCATGAAAATGGGTATTCATATACATCTTTTCTCCTGTTCCCATTTGGACGTAATGCATTTCCTTTGCATATTATTTATGTCCTGGTAATATCTTTCCATCAATCTAGCTGGATTTTCCTAAAATAGTGCTTCTATGAACTAATATTGATGTAATGATACATCTTTTGGATTCTGATAATAATTAACTAGAGAGAAGTTTACAGAGCCATCTAGTACCCTGTGTTTGTGTATGACACTGAAACACATATCTCAAAGGGCTTATGGTTGCCATTGATTCTTTGTTTTCATGCAACTGTTGCCTCATAGTTATCCAATAGCTTGATTGTATCCTTCGCCTTCCCTTCACAGGTTATCAGGCTCTTGCAGAGGGTGGAGGATACCTTCATCAAGCATTTCTCCAACTCAAACCGCAGCAAAGGCATTAACATCTTGAGGCCAACCGCGAAAAGAGAAAAGCATCGAATAACATTCTTCCTGGGTAAAGATAGATCTAATAAACTGCATCACACATCTTGTCATATCTTGAATTGATTGCCATGATTTATGAATCATTGGATGCAAGTGTAGAAAATTTTCTCAAGTTCAACCATTTGATGAGCATTTTGAGACCACATGCATGTCCACGTGCAAGCCTGTGCATATGGTAATATAAAGGATCTCTTTTAATACTTATTTTCCAACCTCTTCTTTTTATGGAAGGTTGTTTACTTAGTTGCTTCCACAAAACATTTTTTGAAATTATATCCCATTCTACAATCTTTCCAGATGTTGGGATGTTTCTTTGAATCAAACGTTTGAAGCTTCAATGGTAGCTTATTGCAGTTCATTGCCTTTTAAAATGGGATCTTAAAGGTTGCAAGCTGATCTTCTAGTGAAGTGTTGCCAACATTGAAGAATTAGTGCATTACATTTCATCAGGCAAAAATTATGGGAAAATACTATTAACATAAATCACTATATATCACTCATATGCTTGAAAAGAAATGGAATATATCAGATAATGCAATCTCATGATGGGAAAAGAGTGTCTAACCTTTCAAATGAAGGTCATATCATTCCTTGCAAACATGATATAGAAAGCATAAAACCATGCTATAATTTTTTTTGAGGCAGTAAGAGCTAGGTTCTCCATTTTAATAGATTTTGTTGTTCTTAAGCAATGAAAATTTTCTTTTTGGGATCTTTTGCAGCGAAAGAACTCTATGATAACTTTTCTCTATCATCATTTGCAGGATTTTTTTCTGGTTGCTCAATATCACTCTTGGTGGCCCTTATTTTGATAGTTCGTGCCCACAAAATTATAGATAAACAAGGGAGTACTACATACATGAAAACCATGTTTCCCCTTTACAGGTAAGCAATGATTAGGCATGCAACAAATACATAGAAAACAATGAATTTGGAAACAAATACATGCTTCTTTTCCGAGGAAGGCACTACCATCAATAGGGAAAAAGAGGCAAACTATAACTAACTGTGAGTCAAAAAGGAAGAAACTGAGAAATGGCCAAAATGCCCAAAAGACTTCTTTCAAAATTCTACTGGTAAGTTGATTGGGTACTTTGCTAAAATTGATTTTCAAAGCACTGATCATGGCCTTTTGCGAGAATACCTTCACATAGGTGCCTCCAGTTTGCTCTATCATTTTCGTAATTTAACTAATGATGGTAACTTCTCTCAAGTTCAATATTTTAACCCCCAAGTAGTACTCTTTCCTAAATCAAAGGTGTTTATATGACAATGGTACTGATCAAACTCTTTACACTTCTTTATCCAATTTTTTTCTTTATCAAATATCATCAACTTCTTTGCAGCTTATTTGGATTCATCGTCCTACATATGCTTATGTATGCTGCAAATATCTACTTCTGGAGGCACTATCGTGTCAATTATCCGTTTATATTTGGATTCAACCAAGGGACTGAATTAGGTTACAGAGAGGTCTTCCTTCTCAGCACTGCTCTTGCAGTATTAGCACTGGCTGGTGTCCTCGCTAACTTGGATATGGAGATAGACACAGAAACAAAGGACTACAAGATACTAACCGAATTGGTCCCTTTGGGCTTAGTCACAGTAAGATTCTACCAACAAACTTTTCTCTTAGTGATAGCACATTGATTTTTTGGGGTTCTTACTCATGGCTTAGTGATATACTCACAAGAGTTTCAACACTAAGGTCATGGGTTCAAGGCTTCAAGCACCCATTGTGGTGTGTGTGGGTGTGAGTGTGTGTGCTAAAAAAGAAAAAGAAAAAAGATAGCACATTGATTTTACATTGATAATAATGGATAAAAAATGTAGCAAATGCTTCCCCCCATCTAAAAATCTGTCTTCAGACAGCATATGTTCAGACATGTCTACGTGGATGTCCATTTGAAAAAAAAAAAAAAACAGTTTATACCTATTTATCTCTAACATATATCCGTTCATCCAGATAATTTTCTACAGCTCATTCTTTTGGTAATGTGACCAAGTGGTATAAGGCTGGCTGCACTTAATGCAAGTTACCCAGCTACCATTTAAGGGCCAGTTGAATATAGGTCTCCCTTATCTAGGGATGTAACAGATGCGGGGCAAGCTGATGCGTGTGTGGCATTGCCTCATCTTACCATTTCACTTGTTAATATAATTTCCCAGATTATCATACAACTGCATAAACACGTAAGCTAGTTGGATATTGCAGGGTTACCAATTCAGACACTAATGCAAGTCCAGGTCTAGTTACATCGATGGACGATGGGTGGTGACTATTGTTTCTCTTTCCAGCATTTTGTAGGGCATCTGTGAATTGTAGATGTTAATTATAGATACCTTCTTGGATTTAATTGATTAGATTCACTAACTTATGATCATTTATGCAGTTTGTACTTCTTGTGACATTCTGTCCTTTCAACATAATATATCGTTCCAGTCGCTTATTCCTACTCCAATGTGCATTTCATTGCATTTGTGCTCCTCTGTACAAGGTATGATAGGAAATGAATTCTTATGCAAAATTACAGAAGAATCATGAATCATGATGTAATGTATGCTTTTCTTTCTCTGCAGGTTACCCTCCCAGACTTTTTCTTGGCGGACCAGCTTACTAGCCAGGTTCAGTATCATGATCTCCCTAGACATATTTTTTATTATATGTATCAAAAACTCTTTTTCCCAGGGAGGTGGAAGCTAGAGTCATTAGATTCAAAGCATTCAAGTCAATGTACCACAATCAATGTTCTGAGAATTAATATCGACAATATTAACGGTACTGACAGCTCAGCGATAATGATAACACAGACTCTTAGAAATTTCAGGTATCACTAAAATATTGCTACTTGTATCGACCATGGTATAAGTTGATACCCCTCTTGAGATAGTGTACATGCGTAAATCACAGATATTCAAGAAAAAGATCAAAATAATTAACTTTTTTTAAAAATATTTTTTCAGATCTTGGGTTGGGGGGGAATGATATGGTTAGGGAGTGGTATTCAGCCACTCTTCCATTTTCGTCTATCAAATCCCTTGATTTGGAGTAAAACATCCATAAATCTACGATTTTTTTTTTTAAAAATAATTTTTATTTTTATTTTTTGGGGGATCTAGTTAGGGAGTGGATTTCGACCATCATCTTCCATTTTCCTGAATCAAATCCCTCAATTTGGGAAGAGATTTGAGAAAGAGGGAAAACATGTGTAAATCTGCAAAAAAAAATAAAAAATAAAAAATAAAAATTATAAAGTAAAATTTTCTATTTTTTTCATTTTAAAAATTTTTTTGGATCTAGTTTGGGCTTCAATTTTTAGAATTTTTAGTTATTTAAATTTTCAAAATTGCAAGAAAAAAATCTATTGCATTTTAAAAAATAATGACACTATTACATGAAAAACTTATTAATGTTTTCTTTTTATGGATGAATGCTGAAGAGTGATTTGTTGCATTTTCAATATATAAAAAAATTAGTTTTTGGATTTTTATAAATTATGGTAAAAGATCTGTTTACTCTTAAGAAGTAATTGTTTTATTTCATAATTATGTATCCACGTACAGATACATATATGATATATGTATCTGTGGATGTGTGCATTACGAATGGATGAATTGATGTGCTCTAGGTTAGAACTTTGAAATAGTGAGCCATTTCTAGCTTATATCTATCAAAACCCTTATTTATTTATTTATTTTTCCCAACATCTGCTAGCTTTATCACTTTATGCTATCAGTAAGTGGACGGTCTCCCTGTTGTACAAATTCATTCAATGCAATGCAACGCAATGGGTTTGTTTGGTGGGTTGGGGTCATAAAATTGCAATGCAGGAACTTATTCAATGGATTGGAACGTATATTAAAAGGAAATACATTTTTTTTTTTAAATAAAAATTTAGAAGGCCGTTCTACACACTGCATTCTAGAACTTGTTTGGATAGTCTTATGACTTTTATGTAGTTCTCATGTGGCTTTATCTATAAAGATGCAGGTAGGTGATCCATATGTTATGCGTGTATGAATTAATCTCAATATGATAGAATAACTTTCAAAGTTTTCCATGTTTGTTGCTGATAGACATGCACTGGAATATTCTGATACATTCCATCACACGCATCTATGTATTTGTTACATTGATTAGAGACAAGATAGTTTTATGTAATGTTCAGATTATGACAAGAGTTGAATTGCATATTGTTTCAGGTGCAGGCCATTCGTAGTCTTCAATTCTACATCTGCTACTATGGTTGGGGAGATTTCAAACTCAGAGAGGAGAAGTGCACCACATACAATGTTTATAATACTTTTTTATTCATTGTGGCAGTGATTCCATATTGGGCACGCTTCCTTCAGGTATCATGTTCACCTATCATCTTTGTAGCCAAAATTCATCTTGTCATTTCTTTACCATTGGATGGATTGTTTTCATATTTTTTTCTTTTTCAGAGTTAGTTGAAAATAAAATTTTATTAGCAATGTTAGATTAAACTAAACTGGGGGTTGATTTTACTTTTTTAAAACATCCCAGCAGTGAGAAACAAACTTCAGTTTCTTTGAATCATATGTACCTGTGCAAGTTAAACCAGATTCGAAACATCTCTTTGCTTTGAGTCAAATGATAAATATACTACTTTAAAAAGTGAGATTGCACTCTTATTTTATTTATTTAAATATACACACAGTACTTGTAATGATCTTTATTTTTTGTTTTCTAGAGTTTCTAAATCTACCCATTAAGGGCCTGTTTGGATACGCGTGGGATGTATTGTATCGTATTAGAAGTTATGATTTGACGTTTACTGTGTTTGGATTGGAGTGAATAGGAGTTGAATCCCATGCATGCGAATACAAACTCCAGCCAAATTTTTGAACCGACGGTAGAGTATTGTCAGTGGGTTCTGTTGCCATCAATACTTCATACTCATTGTGCTGTATTCAGCAGCGGATGAAAGTTTGAAATTTGTACAATTACAAGATATCTGGTACCTATGCAGTGTAAGATCGGGACCGTTCATTTGGTACATTTCAACGTGAAAATCATCTGAGCTAGAAATCAGAAAGTTCCATACGTCGAACAGGCCACCTGACCTAATTAAGGTTGTACAATACGCAGACATAATACGTCCTATCCAAACATTGATCTGTATAATGTATTGTATACCATGCAAAACAATACCTCCTATCCAAACATTGATTAGTATCTGATTGATTTGGATGTATTCTGAAAACCGTCCAATGTATACATGAATAGTACCCAAATACAATACAATACAATACTATACGCAAATCCAAACAGGCCCTAAGCATTTCAAAGTCATGTATTCTTTTTTATGTATTGTTACAGAATGTTTTTTGTGCTTCTCAATTTGGTCTTTTACATTTAAGAATGGGAAGTATCAGTCATTTAAATCACCTGGTTTGGTCGGCACAAATGACGGGGCCTTCGTTGCAAAAATAATGGATCCCAATATTGCCAGCTGTAGATACTGAATTGGTTGGAAAATACTTATTTTCATTTGCCTAAAATCACCAGTCTAACGTCCATACTTCCAAGCTACTTTTAATTTTACAGCACTCCCTCTACTCATTTCCTGTACATCTAATTTGCCTAATCTAGTTTTGCTTTTATTTAAACTGCCTAAGCAGTTTTAGACTTTCTGCTTGCGGCTTCAATCTCCACCACATGTTGGATCGGACAAAGTCGGTGGAAGTTTGCACGTCTTCTGCAAACCGGTGCAAACGAGAAAATTTACATACATACATACATACATGTGTGTGTGTGTGGGAAAAGGTATTATGAGGACAACCTCATGAGAAGAGGTCAGGTCGAGCTTTGTGGGCCCGACCACAATTTGTGTCAGACATCCACACATGCATTTCATGGGTCCCCTCTAGGTTGTGGGATATCCCAAAAATCAGCCGTATCCAGTACTCAGGTGGGTTACACTATCTGAAACTATGTGAAATCATGCCTAAAACATGTAAAGGCACTTGGTGGAGCCCACCAGAGTTTTGGAATGGCCTAAAATTAGGTATAATTCCTCATCCAAGTGGGACACACACAATGGATGGGCTGGATATATGAATTACATCTCAATGGACCCTATAAACAATCAGGAAGGTCTCAATGGGTGGTCAATGGGTGGGCATCCACTCTCAACTATTGTTTGTGGTGTGGCCCACTTTGATGCAGGACATTTAATCACTTGCTCTAAAAGCTCGAACTAATAGAGCATGGCAAATTCTTCCCTTTATCTCATAGCCCAGGCCCCACATTGCATGGGTTAGGACCTCGGACGAACCCCCCTCGTGGGCCCCACATCACATGGGTACCACCTCACACAGATTGCCCACCCCGAGTGTGTCCCCGCATCCCACAGGCTACCCCACTTGAACCTGGTGTGAAAATGCCACTGCATTAGAAGCTCCCATGAGGTCATCCTCATATTACCTGTATGTATGGATGTATGAATGTATGTATGTATATATGTACGTATGTATGCATGTGCTTTCATTTCTCATGAATATTTCAATATCATAAACAGAATTCAAGATATCCTACACCCAAAAAACATTTAACTACCCCAAGTGTCACCTCTCATTTAGTTTTGTTGATTGTCTGGGCGGAATTGCAGTGTGTCAGGCGCACATTTGAAGAGAAAGATGTAATGCAAGCATACAACGGACTGAAATACTTTGCGACGATCATTGCAGTCATCATGAGGACTGCTTATGATGTGGAAAAGGGAATGGGTTGGAGGGTACTGGCTGCAATCACTTCAGCAATTGCAGCTGTTGTCAGTACATACTGGGACCTTGTCCATGACTGGGGACTTCTGCAAAGGACATCAAAAAACCGTTGGCTGAGAGACAAACTCCTCATCTCACACAAAAGTGTTTACTTTACAGCCATGGTAAGGGAATGAACTTAAAAGAGAGAGTGGTTACTGATGTTCAAGGCCACCATGTGTTGACAATTGACATTATCTCCCAAAATGCAGGTTTTGAATATCCTCCTGAGATTTGCTTGGGTGCAATCAGTTTTCGGTTTTCAAGTGTCTTTCATGCATAGAAACGCCTTAACTACAACTGTTGCCTGCATGGAGATCCTTAGACGAGGCATGTGGAACTTCTTCAGGTCAGTTCTATCTCTTTTCTTTAATTTCTAATCATCTTTGATAGTTGAAATTCACTAGTTCTAACTGGGAAAGCTCGAAGTACAGGGTCAACACTATGGATTTTTACAAAATCTTTTTTCTTTTATTGGGTCAGACAAGCTGTCAAGGTTTGACTCGTCTTGCATCAACAATATAAGGATATTTAAACTTGAAAACATCTTTTCCCAGATTAAAACTAATAAGCAGAAAATGCAGAAGAAACAAGGAAAATATACATGATATTAAGAAAATCACTTTATAGCAACACAAAAGAATCCTCAAGTATATATGGTTGTTAAATGCAAGATGATGTAGATTCTTCTCACAGAAGAGTCTAAGCTTTGGACTTCTCTACTTTGATCTGAAGGTCTGGAAAACTGTAGTAGGGGCTAACATGGGAGTACCCGTCATGGCATGGGTAGGTATTGACTTAATGTTAGCCTCTAAAAAATAGTGCCAAACAGACTTGTCTGAGGTGATAAAGACTAATTTCTCAAATAGCTAAAAACCACACTGCATCAAGAGTGACTGAAAACCTCATACTGATAGTGGTTGGTTAATTCATTCATCAGGTTGGAGAACGAGCACTTGAACAATGTTGGAAAGTATCGTGCATTCAAGTCAGTACCCCTTCCTTTCAACTATGATGAAGATGAAGACAAAGATGAGTAGGTACATGAGGTCTTGAATGCGAGAGATGATGGACGAAGCAGTCTCCTTAGCATGCTAGAGGGTTATATTAACACAATGGGTAGAAAAATTCACTGGAACAACAAAGAAAAGCCACATGCCATGACATCAAGGACTGGGAATGTAATCCCAAAGGAATGAATCCATCTTGGCTAGTACCCTGTTCTCTAATCCGCTATAATTCATCGACTCAGTCAGTAAAATAAAGGTGAAAAGTCAAGCAATATCCAACATGACCTTTCCTTAAATATTATTGTTGCACCATTTGTCTATTCTTATTCTTCTTCTTCTTCTTCTTTTTTAATCTTTTTTTTTTTTTTTTGTTTCAAGTGTAGTGGTTCCATTTGCATACAGTCATACTTGAAAATGTTGTAGGATCTTCGTTGAGTCTGTACCAGAACTCTTTAGTAATTAGCAGCCGAATTTATTGATTTTTTATGAAACCGTAATGGATGACATGGTTTAGATTTCATATCCCGTGGATGGCATTTTTATTTTTATTTTGTTCTGTTTAGTGGAAGCCGAGTGCATTCATTTTTTATGAGTAACATGGCTAGGATGCTATAACCTTTTTGAAGGCATCTGTCAAGTTCAGAACATTCGTGAATAACCTTTTTGAAGGCATCTGTCAAGTTCAGAACATTTGTGTGCAAGATGGTTCCTGCTAACTTGATACTCGACAGTCTTGTGAGAATTCCCATGTGCTCTATTTGAATAAATCAAATAGTGAGGCACATACAAGTTGACCTTAGAATGCAAATGACCCATAGGATTCAATTAAAAAGGGGAGATTCAGGGTTCAGGATTATTGATGGCATGGACTGCCAGATCTTGTAGAATGGGTGGAGTTGCAATGAATACAACAAGTAGCATGCGGCAGCTAATTTTCACCCAATATCTGTTTAATGTGCACATGTTGTTTCATAGTTCCTTTCTACAAGGGAATGCCATGAGAAATTATTTAAAATTTTAAAATAAAATAAAATTTCAAAAAATTTATGTTATGATTTGGACGTCTTATTCTGGAATGCTTTTAAGAAAAACTTTTTACTAGTTTCATATAAATTTAAACCGATCACTAGAACAAGAATTCAATATGGATCCGGCCCCTCATGGTTTCCAATGGGATAGAAATCTTCAGAACATTGGGTTTCTCTGTTGGTACGGAAAAGAACTCTAAGCCTTGTACAGGCTGATGTATGGCATGGTAAAATGATATTAGCTTCTCCAAGACCCAGTTCCTACTACTCTTTCGATGATTTGCATTCATTTTGTTTATTCCAATAGCTCTGCAGTTCTCTCAGGGCAAATACTATGAAACTTCCAAACAACTGTCGTTGCAAATTTTGGAGTCCTTAGAATTATAAACCTGCTATAATAGCTTGAAATTGATTACAACATTCAAAGTATTAGTTAGTACAGAAAGTTAGGTGAGAACAATTAAAGAAAGTGAAAAAGATTACTCCTGGAAAAAAAAAAAAACAGGAACATTGGCTATAGCTGTAGTAAGAGATGCCTGTAGGCTTTACTATCGTGGCCATAATGTTACAATAGCACGCCATTTGAACTTTACACTATTGTCTCTTTATGACATATAACAGCTATTACACTGGCAAAATGCATTATCAAATCCAGGATTTTTGGAATGGCAATGATTTATTAAAACAAACAGAAATGGTAAAAAGCAAAGATGATAATGATCAGCCCACAACAAAAGAGAGAATTAGAATCCCAAGAAACGTTGAAAGATTTCGCATTACAGCTCAAGAATATTTTGAGACATGAGGCCGGGAAAATCACTCTGTTCCTGGCTTTAAGGAACACCTGCCCAGAAGATTCAACTTTGTTACAGAAGGACCTGCTATTACTAATCAAAGCATGCAAGGAAGCATAGTCTCCAAAGAGATCTTTCATTCCCCTAAGAAGCCCCCTTCCAAGCTTTGTAAAATGAATGAATTTTGTCAGGTAACTGATTGAAGAAAATCCCCACCAAACTTAAAAAGTAGAAGACGTAGCGGATGAAAAGGTCCTCAAGTTTCCTCAGCCTGAAGATAGAGAATGTAAGCATAATGTGGATGATGAGATTTCTGCTCCGCAAATGGTTGATAGTTTAAAAATTAAAAAAAATAAAATAAATAATAATAATAATAATAAGTCTCTTCCCACAAGCCAACTAAAACAAATCACCTTGGTAAACCTAGAATCCTCCAAACAGAGGCCATGGCCGCAAGCACCTAATTCCTCAATGCCCTTGTTAATAAAGAGTAAAATGACTTAATGGAGAAATTAACATTCTTTTCTAAGAACCCATCTCCCCTTGGCAAGGACAATAAAGAATAAGAAGATCCAGACAGTAAAGGAACTCCCCAAAATTGAGGTTCAACAGAGATGTTCCAAGGCACGGTGGGACACCACAAGCTTTGGTCAGCATCCAAGCTAGAAACCTGGGCGATCATTACATTGCTATCAGCTACCAATTGGAATAAGCGTGGAAACCAAAGGCATAGTTTTTGAGAGTCACAGCAAACATCATCCACAAATTGAGTTTGCAAGCCATATCTGATAACCCCCAAGATTAGAATTTCTGTCCTAATGATACTGATCACATTCCACACCCAAGAAACCCCATAAAGAGAGGAATCCCTAGCGAACCAACCACTCTCTCTTAGGCCACCCTTTGCTCCACAACACAAGCCTCCACAATGAGTCCCCCTTCTATACCGAACTTCCAGAGGGGATTACAAACCATGGTCCAATCAAGAAATGAAATTTGTGCTTTTCCTTGATAACTTTTCACATCTCAGCACTTGGTAGTGTGTTCTCTTGAGATGCAGCTTGATTTTGTTGTTGACTGGAACTTGGTCATGAGTGGCCATTTGTAATGAATGGAATTTGGTCATTAGTGACCTTTATGCTCATATTCTTCTTTTATGTGATGATGATACAATAGTGCATGGAAATATTTTCTTTTGGATTGTAGTTGACCCCTCTGGGTTAACTCTTAGTTTGGCTCCATAGAGAAAGAGTGGCAGACATATCAGCCGGCTTTTGGTTAAGGGAGAGTTGTGCCCTGCGGTGCTAAAGTATCCTAAATTACATAACCACTACAAAACATTGGACCACCCAGATCTCGTTTATGTTTATCTTGTGCATTCTTGAACAGTAACAAACCAGGATGGCTTAATCTCTATCATCGGATTATTCATCACATCTTTGTTAGGGCCCTTCATCACATGGGAGAACGAATGTTCCTTGGTAAAAGGTTCTAGTGTAAAACCTGATTGGACAATTGTTATGGAAGATGGCATCAAGTCTCCTAACAAAGAAGCCCATCATGATCGGATTGGATTAACTTAAACATATCATTTTAACTTGTGGACATGAAACATTATCTTAGTATCGATGTGATGACTTTTGACACATCTGGTGATGTCACAATATGTTGTTGACAAACGGATGTGATCGGTTATTATAATAAAGTTATGAAACATTTTGTGATCTAATAAATGCTAAGCTACAGTACATAGCATAAGTTAAACCCTATTTAAAACACTAATTTCCCACTCCTAGAGATTTCGGGGTGATCAAGCAAGTCACTACCTAGGTCTAACACCCGGTACTCATACCCATCATCCAACCCCTCTCCCATCCAAAACAAACCCCCAAAAAAAAAAAAAAAAAAAACAGAACCAGCTGCCTGGTGACATAGGGCCATCTTAGAAAAAGTGGACCATATCAACACGAGATACAGGGTGATGTGCACCGCTGTGGCAATCAAGTTCGCTTTTGTCTTTTCCAATGTTTCTCTCTTGTTTCCAGTTTATCATTTTAACCATTAGGGAAGTTGAGAAACTCATTTTTAGACTAGATATATGCCCATCTTGGAGATCAAAATACAAGATTTTAGTGGGATTAGATGAATTGAAACAAAATAGACCATTTTGGGAAAATCAGAAAAAGGGATAAACCAAAACCTTTGTTATGTTTTTTCATCTCCTTTTATTGTAAATGGTGAATATTGTTATATAAAATATCTAATGATGGAAGTCAGCTTTCAGGTGCCTGACATTCCAAAGTTAAAAGTGATAAAGGACATATAACTCTAGTATCGTTTTGAGTTCTTTCCCTGGGTACCCTTCATGTCTATTTTTATATTTTCTGACTTCATTCAAGTGAATGGCAATTAGATAACAAACCTTACAAATTCCAGGAACCAACTATTAAGGCATCCAATATACAAGATATTACTGCTACAAGATTATAAAGATTACAAGCCAAAGAAGGCAACTCCTGTATTACAGCTCATCAAGATAACGGTAGAGAAGGCTATATTTCAAACTTGCATGCATGCAACAAAAGCAGTAATGGAATTAATCATATCCTACCAAATTTGGGATCTTGAGAAATCCCAAGGAAAGAGAAGCGTGAGTTCAGTAAATTGATTTTAAAAGAAAAATTATAAAATTTTGGATTGTATATCTTGAAAATTACAGAGAGAAGAAAAGAAAAGAAAATTTTTTTTCATCATGGATGCAGCGCCTTGCTCAACCACCATTAATCATTTCTCTTGTTTTCTCTTGGTATCAGATGAGAATCCAAGCCACTCTCTATCATGTCTCTATTTTGATGCTGTGATAGTCATCTCCTGCAAAATCAAGCATCTCTTGTCTGCAAGTTATCTTTGCCATTAGATTATTTACTGTTTATCTTGCTCCCTGCTCCTGTGAATTCTTCCAATGGCATCGTCTTCATCAACTCTGTCTATCAAGAGATTCTTGCCTTTGGGCGACATCATCTCAGTGAAACTCTACATGAAAAATTATCTTCTATGAAAGACTCGAGTTCTATCTCAATTGAAGGAGAAGAGATTATTGAATACATTGATGGTTCAATCAAAAAGCCTTCAGAACACCTTTCTGAAAAGGATGATACCCTGAATCATGTTTAAACTTCATGGTGTAAGGATGATCGTCTTCTCAAGACATGGCTCATAGGAACCATGACAAAATAAGTTCTAAGCCTTATTGTTGGCTTGAGCACTTCTTATGACACATGGAAATGCTTGGAAAATACTTTTGCTCAAGCATCAAAGGATCATGAACTTTAACTCCAACACCAATTACAACTATGCAAGAAAGGTACTAATTTGACAACTGAATACATTTCGAAGGTTTAAGACTATCTGTGATGATTTAGTTGCAATTCAAAGGCATGTATCAGATGAAAACGAAGTGTTCAGGTTGTCTAACGGTCTTGGATTTGAAGGATTTGTTACCTCTATGGTCGTAAAACCCCAGCACCAACATATGCCCAATTTGTTTATGTGCTTCTTGGATATATGCGGGTGGGCTCGACAAAAGACGATGGGCCATGCCTTTCCTAAAATGAAACCAAAACATGAAGTTTACAATTATAGGCAGCCTCCCCAGCCACAAACAAAAAGCAAAAATAAAATAAAAAAATCAGCCCTCAATCTCTCTTCGATTGGAACTAGCAGATCACTACCTTCAACACCCTCCATTAAATACTAAACCTGGAACCACGAACTTTCTCTTCCCCAAATGTAGAATAAAAAATTCTGCAAAACTATATGATAGAAAACAATGAGTATAATAGGTACAACTTACTTTAGGTCAAATAATGTACAATGCATTAGTAAGGATATATATTCCTAATGATATGAAAATAATTAAGAACATAATCATGTTAAAATAAATCATAACTATAAGAAATTTTCTTTAACTACCTAAGCAACATCATTCAACATTATGGCTTTTAATTTGATTGTTATGAGACATGAACGGAGAGAGAGGGGTTGCCATTGCCACTTGAGAGAGAGAGAGTTCCGCTGCTTGTGTTGCCGCTTGGGATGAAGAGAGAGAGGGGTTGCCTTTGCCACTTGAGCGGGGGGGGGGGGGGGGGGGGGGGGGGGGGGACCTGACATTGGATTGGGGTCGAGTAGGATGTATCGGGTTCGGTCTTGGGGGGGGGCGGTGGGGTGGCGCAAACCTGGTGCTGGAAATGAAGGTTTTCTTGGCAATAGGGCTGAAAGTCTGGTGGGTTCAACCTGACCAACGTGTGACCGACCTGACATTGGATTGGGGTTGAGTAGGATGTATCGGGTTCGATCTCAGACTTGGGCTATACAAACACCAACCCAATAAAACTTGGGACGGGCTTGGGTTGCCCAACCCAACTTGAACCTGATCGATATATAAGTTACTTATAAATTATAATTGAGTGTGGATCGTCTATGTTGAAGGCATAAGAAATTCTAGTGTCATCGGGTTTCATTGGTCCACGTCATTTCCAATGGCCCAAGCTAACAAGGTACGCCGGATTTCTCTCTCCCAAATAGATTACATGCTACACAATATGACTTTTAAAGTAGTTGTCCTATATTTTAACATGTTTGTTTAGAAAAATGAAGTTCTTTATGGTAAATAGCTACATATATAATAAATAAAAGTATAGGTACAAGAAATAAGACGTGGATTGAAAATATAATAGACTAATGTTATAATGAAAATATTAGCATGTATCAACCCGACCAACCTGACCGAGCCCACTTTGGTTGGGTTGGGGTTGAGAATTCCTAACCCGAGGTTGGGTTGGGTTAGAGTTGAGATATAGGAACCTTGGGTTGAGCTAGGGTTGAGCACCAACCTGTCGGACTTCCAACCCTATTTGGCAATAGGGCGGTGAGTGGAGATGAGAGATATAGGATTGAGATAGGGACCCAAATTTCCTAGGAAAGCCTTTCACAACAAGTTCCTGTGCTCGAAACCTAGGTGGGGTCCACTGTGATGTTTGTGAGAAATATACTCCGTCCATCCATTTTGTGAGCTCATTTTAGGGCATGGGGCTAAAAATGAGCATGATCCAATACTCAAGTGGGCTGAAAATGAGATCATTAAACATCTGTAGTTGAAATATTGGTGAAGCTACAAAAGTTTTGAATCAGGCTAATATTTATGTTTTCAATTCATCCTAGAAAGAATGACATTACGAACAATATGAATGGCATGTAAACATCAATGTCGATGAGGTTTCAATGCTAAGAATTTCCCTATCCACCTTTTACTTATGTGTGGCCGACTTGATTCTTGTACCATGCTCATTTTTTTACTTTATCCTGTAAAATGAGCTCACAAAATAGATGAATGAGGTAGATTTCTCACAAACATCGGCCCCACTTAGGTTTACAGTGGGGGAACGTCCTGCAAAAGACTTTGGCAAGAAATCCGCATCCCAGAGGGGGATGGGAAAGCAGATTGGCTGATGTACCACACGCCACCGACCTGGCTGGTGTGGGTATGTGTGGTGCGAAGAGGAGTGTGGGTATGTGTGGTGCGAAGAGGAGCGTGGCTCAAATTGTACTAACAGTTGAAAGGTTATAAAAGTTACATGGCCCCACAATAATGTATGTATTTTATCTATACTGTTCATTCATTTGGTGATCATATTTAAGAGTAGTAGGCCAAAAATGAGTTCATATCCAAATTTCAAATGTACTGCATCACAAATAACAATGGGACAATGATTCTAATAGTTAAAACATTTATAGGACCTGACATGACCTTTATTTTCCATCGAATCTGTTCATGAAGTACAAAGACCTGTATGCATAGGAAAAACAAATATCATACTGATCGAAAACTTCTGTGACCCTAAAAAGGTTTCAACTGCATATGTTCAATCTTCCACTACTTTTTGCAGTGTGGTCCACTTGATCTTTGGATTTGTCTTATTTTTAGGCTCAAGCATCATGACGAGCTCCCTAAATGGACAATCAGTTTAGATATAACACATACCTCATGATGAGACCACAGAACTTAGTGATGTCAACACACCAACGAAGTCGATGGTGTGCGGTACCAACCGATCCACTTACAGGGAGATAGAGGGGAACGGGAAAATATTTCGAGGATAGCTTTTTGACATGTCTTGAGAAGTTTTTTAGACCAAAATACCCTTGTTCTTGGTATTTAATGATGAGAAAGTGATGTGGAAGTGTTTTTCGACGTGGCAAGGCCCAACTCGTGGGACCCACATTGATCTATGTGTATAATTCATGCCGCCCATCCTTTTTGTTGTATCATGGGTTAGGGCCCAAATATCAACATGATTCAAAGCTCGTGTGAGTTACATAATAGAAAATAATGGTGACAATGGCATCTGCTGTTGAAACTTTTCAAGCTCACCGTAATGTTTGTTAGAAGTGAACACTGTCCGAGTCAAGACTTTTTAAGCCCCCGACGAGCTGGTTGACAAGGTGGACGGAACGAATGAAGCCATTATGGGTCTCAACTCCTATTATTTAAAATTAATTAAGTTATTAATTACATCAACATTACAACTACAACCTTTACCACATTACAACCACGATGCTTACCATGATATGGGGTCGTGGTTGTAACGAGATAAAGGTCGAGGTTGTCATGTTATATGGGTCGTGGTCGTCATGGGTCAAGGTTGTCATGTTATATAGGTCGTGATTGTCATGTTACATGATTCACGGTTATCATGTTATATATAGGTCGAGGTTGTCATGTGACGTGTAGAGTTCTAGGTCTGTTGTAATTTATGCGTTGAATTCAATGCGTCCATTAAATTTAGAATTTAATTTAATGTCATGAGGTAAAAATAAGTTACATCCAAAAAGTTTATAGCCCCAAAAGGTTTTCAATGGTAGGTTCTCAATTTTACTATTTCTTATGATGTGGTCCACAGGAGCCTTGGATATGCTTCGTTTTTAAGTTCTTTCCTTAAAATGATATTTTAAAACGGATGGACAGCCATAAAATGTATACATTACAATGGATATGATTTGTTGATGGCTCGAAAGGTAAGTAGCCGTACAGAAAGAGCAAAAAAAGAAGAATGAAGAAGTACATGCTCAAATCGTTTCCATAACGAAAGGGATAAAAAACAAGGCACGCAATTGATCTATTACGCGGTGAATCTGCCAGCGCCCATGAGATGGACGGTAGGGTTTACAGCACACGTGACAAAATTAGATACGTGTGAAGGAGTCCGCTCATTCATATGCCGCGCCAATGCACTGTTGTTTTTGAGTCATATGATAGTGCTCATGCTGCGGGTGAGCTTGATACTCAGGCACGTAAAAATTGTACATGTGACACATAAGTAACTCAAAAGAATATCGAATAGATTAAGCAGTCCACTGTCGCCAGTTGATAATCTCAAGACCAGATGGGTTGAACAATCCTACCCTCTGATGTGTACACTTGTTTGTGAAAATGGGACGGTGAATATTTTCATTTCTAACGGTATAATAGATGTCCACCCATCAAATAGATAATTAAATAGCTTTACTTTTAAATTCATTATACATCTACACTAGGTACTGCGTTTGGACAGCTTAACTTGATTACTTTACTTGCATGTCACCACTGCAATTTCCCAGTGCTTATTCACCATTGGATTATTGTCTCCCATTCTTGACATTTGTACATGGACTTTCAACACTTGTGTGCAATGTGGCACTGGCTTATCCGCACAATATTGTATTAAGGAGCTTGTGTAACAAAGGTTCTGTAGAAGTTGCTATGATGACTTTCTAATATTGATCCAAATCATGTTAGAACATTAAAAGTTGACCATATCTAAAACTAGAGTGGGCCATAACACTGAAAATTTTGAAAATAAATTGCCCACCATTATAACCATTCTGTCCACCCTTCTCTTTCTCTCCAGGTGTTGCACACACTTGCTAGCCTCATCTGCACTCCCCAATTAGAAAAACTTTCATACTTTGGTAGAGTGTGATAGATGATAAATGGCTTGTAGTACGTAATCAATCAAAACTGACTAAATTATACGTCTTAGCACAGATTTGCAATGAACCAACATTCGTGTTTTTCTGTGAATTTCACCACCTATGGGTACTTGAACCCTAGACCATGTGCTGAAACTCTCGAGTCTACCACCGAAGCAAGGATATGGACCCAAATTGGTGGACATGTATTGGATGGTTAAAACTTAAAAAATCCAAATATCACGTTTCAAAGACAAGTGACTAAGAAACAGAGGTTGGGATTGTCTGAACAATATTCTAATTTTAAGACAATGTCTTAGCGACAATGGGTTCACAATTTGGTTTAATTTGAATTAATACATGCCACATGTATACTTTTGAGTGCCGGAATATCAAGATTTTGCCTAAGTATCAAATAACAGTCCCTCCTCTTCTACGTCTCCCTTCCTTTCTTCGTGTGCATCACACTTTGCACCCAACTTGTACTCCAAATTTGGGACATGCGTGCCTTCTCTTGGGTGCATTATGGTTTATAATAGTAAGAAAAGAATGTAGAAGTCGAATCCAACGTACTTAATACTATGGACATGGATTGCTTGGTGACCAAACATGGTGGCATTGAATTGGGTCATGTACCACTATTAGAGATGGAGCCTGATCCAGCACATAGTTGACCTAACAACTTTCAAACATGCTTTGTATGGGGCCACTGTTAGAGATGGAGCATGATCAGCACATAGTTGACCTAACAACTTTTAAACATGCTTTGTATGGGCTCATCTATAACAATGGCACAATCCAATGAAATAATACCATGTCGGGTCATCGTGGATTTCTATGGTAGCAAGATCACTACACAATCCACATCCAATGCTATGTTGGCAAGTGGCCTTGCTTGTTAATGATGGGATTTCATCAAATATGCGTAACGGAATATGATTTTATCTAAAAGTAAAAATGAAATCAGAATTCTAAGATCTTCTGAATACGATCAAGTATAATTTCTTGAATTAAATAACTAACTTAAGAAAGTTGGATCATATCTAAATTTGACGATATGTGTTGATGCAATGCTAATGATGGTCCTCTAAACAATGAGGTCTCTTCTCGATTTATCTCACTACTGAAAAGATCTGGACAACTCAATAAATTTTCTTTGGTATGTGCCAATGAATCTCATAATCATCCACAAGAATTGACCTCATAAAAATGGAGAAGATGATGAAAAACTCATTTGTCATCGTTGTAGAATTTTCTTTATTTTCTCTAATATACACATTCAAGGGAAAAGTTATATAGGGCTTCTCGTATCTACTCCTCTAGTATTAGATCAAACAAATAAGGAGGAAGCTACAGTTTCATGGGAATACCAGTATAATACTCTGCCACCCTACGCACAACTTTGTAACTTACTGTGAGGAAAGTGCGTCGATCCGCCCCATCTAAACATATACTGATGTAGAACGAGTCGTTGTAATTTCATGGCTAAGATGGATTGGAAAAGGCCCGGTTGACGACAGAAGTCATTCGGACCGTCAGACCTTCAATTAGGAATGACTGTCAGACCTTCAATTAGGCGTATCTCGCAATTCGGAATGAGTTATCGGACGTAAAATATATGATTTTGGAGTAAAATGAGCTACTTTAGCCACCCAACCCCGCTATGCCAAGTTGCGCAAGCCGGATTTGTGAAATACCACCAAATCGACAATTATTTTTCTATTTTAATTCCATTTTTACTATAAACACTAAGTTTTAGTTTGATTATAACTCTTCATCCATTGGGCTTTAGGAGTTGCGCCCAATGTGAAAAGTCCTTAGAATAATTAGTAGAACATCTTAGTAAAGCCAAGTAGGACACTATTTTTGGCCAGAAACCTTGCGCACTAGTAGACATCACGACCATCTATAAATAATAAGTTTACTATTTATAGTAAGTTGTGAATTTTAGGAGTTTTAGTTATAGTATGATTCTGAAATTTCTCTAATTGTTTGGTGTCCCTATTTAAAGGGTTGTGAACTCGTTCAGTTCATTCATCAATCAAATTACGAATTTTATAGAATTTATTTATATTTTGCTTGCTTTCTTTCTCATGGATTTGAGAAGTCTATGTGATGAGTCCAGAGAAGTTTCATGGATTCAAAACAATTATTCCCTTGAGGAAGACGGTACTCGACCTCATGTCCTTCCCTGCGTCATATACTCATGATCTAATCCATTCACTGTCATGGTTATCTACTAATGATCATATCCTATATCAATCAAAAGTGGACCATCAGATCTAGAACATTTAGTTATCATCAAGTGCGATCAAAGAAGTTTTAACAGTTAAAATAAAACTTTAGCAATTATAAACCTTTGAAAACCCAATTAAAATAATCATATTATTTGGCAGAGTGGAAAAATCACTTAATGAGTTTTTGATATATCCAGATCAACAGTATAAGCATGTTCCTAAGCAAAACAATAGATTTCTTGTTGCACTATATATGCCAGAATCAACGGTTTCTTATGGAATTACCTAACTACATCAACTTTATTGGCCCTCACATAGACCTCGTAAGAAGATACAAAGCTGACTAATTAAGATCACGACCCTACGTCCTCAGGTTTAAGGATTAATCATCTTTCATGCATCATCAAGTCATGATCTCATAATCACAGTCCATACTAATAGGCCTCCAAACTGTTGACTTAATCTTGATCCACCAATGTAAGTGACCAAAGAGTTGAACCCAGATCCTTTGTTCATGGCATAGTCACACTCTTGTGTAGGATAACTGACACCAAGCCGGTTCTCAATGGTGGAGATTGACCATCTTGACCCAAGTCAATCTCCTATCCACAGGTGTGTTCCATGTACCTGTGACGGTCATGGTCTAATAAGGTACTAAGATCCTTGGACCATGACTCTCTCAAGTTAATGACTGTCATATCCAATCTCAAGTTCCCATGTACGATTAGAGGAATCACTCCTCAATAAACCCATAATAAAGATTTAAGACAATACTATATAATGAGGATCAATGGGATGTATACCAAGGACTCATGGTCATTATGATCCACAACTAATATTGTGCTAATCACATCCACATGCATGGTTAATAGATTAGAGCTTGCATTTGATTTCTAAGGTAATAGTTTCAACTATTGACTAGAGGGCTTAGTAATTTGTTGACCTATTCAACAAAATTAAGAACAGAAGAGGGTGATGATTCAAACAACCGTCCTTTATGGGGCCAGAATACAAGTCCAACATTTAGGAAGACAACACACATGCAAGAGATTTGGATCATTCATAAGGTGCACCTATCCTGTATCAACTGCCAAGCCTATGGTTATTATGTTGAATATACATCAGTAAAAAGGTTAAGAGGGCTAGGAAAAAACAACAACAACAACAAGAAATCCACATCTGATGTACATGTGTGACCCACCAAATGGCCCAATTAGCTTATTCAAGGTAATGCAGATGATTTGTGGGTCACTTCGAATGAGACCCATATCTTGCACGTTTCTTCCATCTAATTCCATCATCTAATCCTTATCCCAATTAATTGGGATTGACTACATAAACCTTATTTTACCATTTCACCCCATCAAGGGTTATACTTTCCGATAAATCATAATTCATCAAGTATTTTATTACTATTTTTATCCACGTCTTCCCTGGGTTTTTTATTTTTCTTTTAGAACTTTCAACTGGTACCCACCCACTTCTAATTGGCACAATTCTTGATTTTTGTTGCAGCGGACCAAGCTTTTTAAGTCTACCTTTCCTTACTTTATTATATATTAGTACTATTCCAAATAGTGCTATCAATGGGGCGGGCCTAAGGTAAGTCTCAGCCCAGATTTTGAACTGTTTCGGGCTGGGCCGTCAACCGAGCCCTATTCAAAATTTGATTTTCAGGCTTCCACCTGGCCCATTGACACCTCTAACTCCAAAGTTCCCACTAATGGATTTATATGTAATTCTAATGCATTCATATGGAATTTTATATTTCCTTATCTTGCCTCTTATCCATCTCAATATTCTCATTTCAACCATCCCATGAACATGTACTCAATATTGGGTCTCAAAAGGCATATAGTTGGTCTTCTAGCTATCCAATTAGCCTTTGATAAATTAACTTAAATTTTATTTAGAATGATAGTTAATTAGGTTCTTCCACTCTACAAACTTATTTATGGTTGAAAGGTCGTGTATAAAAGTTTGATTAAGGAAGACATTGCCAATGCCAAATTAGTTGCCAGCTGCTGCATCTACCATTACTACTCATCCACCACCTATGAAAGGATTACTCACACGAATAACCTTTATGGAGTCTACCACGTCTATGTATGTGCCATTGTCCATGTTGTCCATCTATTTTTCTAGCTCATTTAAGAGTAGGAGCCCAAAATTGAACCATGCTCAAAGCTCAAATGGACCACACTACAGAAAACAGGTGGAAATAATGATGTCCGCCATTGAAACACTACTAGGGCCCACAGTGATATTTAAGGAAAATACAAAATCAGCTTGATCCAAACTTTTGTGACTTGAGGAAGTTTTCAACAGTGATATGTGTTCAATTCCCAGTGTTCACTGTTGCCTGGGTTGCTGCCCTATAATGGGCTGGAAAATGGAAGAACGTATACATTATGGTGGGCCAAGAGTTTACCACTTAATCTGCTCTCTTATGAGCAGGTAGTGACAGGTGCGGACGGCATGCATCCGTCGTTTGAAACTACACCCAAACTCTCACATGGACAATAACCAAGAACCAGTACGGGTACACATGCATGATGGGAAGAAAAGCATTCCGCGGACTACTGGGGACCGGACACATGCATTCAATGAATAAAAGGATTGACTACTCCCCTCCACTAGCAAATGGCTGGTGGTTGGTGCTCTGTGAGCCTTACCATGATGTATGTGTTTTATCCATGCCGTCCACATATTTTTCTAAATAATTTTATAGTATGATCCCAAAAATGAATTATATCCCAATCTCAAATAGACCACATTAAAGGAAACAGTGTTGATTGAACGTCCACTATTAAAAACTTTTTGAGTATAAAAGTTCCAGAACACGTTGAATTTTGTTTTTTTCCCTTCATCTAGATCAGTATGACCTAATCAATAGATTGGATGTCAAATAAACAGTACAATGGGCCTTAGGAGGATTTTAATGTTGGATATCCAATCACTATTGTTTCCCGTGGTGTGCTCCTACTGGGATTTATATGTCTCAATTTTGGCATGAAGCCTTAAAATGATCGGCAAAAATGGATGAACGTGTACAATACAGTGGGCTGAGAGTTTACCCACCACTACTTTGCTGTCTCTTACGCGCAGGTAGTGAC
This sequence comes from Magnolia kwangsiensis, assembly GCA_037074715.1. Lineage (NCBI taxonomy): Eukaryota > Viridiplantae > Streptophyta > Magnoliopsida > Magnoliales > Magnoliaceae > Magnolia > Magnolia kwangsiensis. The sequence continues at coordinate 160,781,690 of CM073575.1, forward strand.
AGGTGCGGACGGCATGCATCTGTTCTTTTGGACCTGCCCCAAACAATCACACGGAAAATAACCAAGAACCAATATGGGGACACATGCATTATATGAAGAAAAGCATACCGTAGACTTTTGAAGACCTCAAGAGGACACCTACATTCAGTGAAGAAAAGGATTGTCTACTCCCTGCCACTTGCAAATGGCTGGTGGTCCGTACTATGTGGGCCTCGCCATGATGTATGTATTTCAGCCATGCCGTCCATATATTTTTCTAGATAATTTTATGGTATGATTCCAAAAATGAGGTATATCCCAATCTCAAATAGACCACATTAAAGGAAATAATGTTGATTGAACGACCATTAAAAACTTTTTGAACATCAAAGTTTCGGATCACACAGATCTTTGTTCTTTTCCCTTCATCTAAATCTATATGGCTCAATTAATAAATTGTATGTCAAATAAACAGTACAGTGAGTCTTGGGAGGATTTTAATGTTGGATATCCAGCCACTATTATTTTCCTGTGGTGTGGTCCGACTGAGATTTATATTTCTTGGGGTGAAGCCTTAAAATGATACCCAAAAATGCATGAACGTGAACATTACGGTGGGGGTGAGAGTTGGGCTGAGAGTTTACTCACCACGTAATCTGCCGTGTCTCTTACGAGAGGTAGTGACAGGTGCGGACGGCATGCATCTGTCCCTATGGACCTGACCCAAACTAAGAACCTATGAGGGGACGTGCATGCTACGAAGAAAAGCTTTCCGCGGACTTTTGAAGACCTCGAGGGTGGTCGGTGCCCGTGGTCGGTGCTCTATAGGCCTCACCATGATGTATATATGTTTTATCCATGCCGTTCATATATATTTTTAGATAATTTTATAGTATAATACTAAAAAATGAGGTGTAGCCCATTCTCAAAAAAAAAAGAAAAAGACTACATTATAAGAAACGGTGTTGATTAAACTTCCACCATTAAAAACTTGTTGAGCATAATAGTTTCAGATCACTTTGATCTTTGTTTTCCCCTTCATCTAGATCTGTATGACTTAATCAATAGTTCCGACGTCAAATAATCAGTACAGTGTGCCTTAGGAGGATTTTAGTGGTGGATATCCGATTATTATTGTTTTCCTGTAGTGTGGTCCACCTGATATTTATGTCTCATTTTTGGCATGAAGCCTTAAAATGATCTATAAAAATGGATGAACGGCACGAATAAAAGATATACTTTATACTGAAGCCTGCAGAGCTCTGACCACTGGCCACCGGACTAATGACACGGGGAGTAGCCAATCCGTCTCCGACTCTGAAGACCTCTTTACCAGGAGCGCGAGTCCTGCGGTACGTAGGTCCCACCATAATGCATGCATGCGTTTTATCTACACTGTTCATCCGTTTTGGAAGCTCATTTTAGGACGTGTAAAAAAATAAGCATGTACAAAGTTCAAGTTAAGTATTATTGAAGTGTGTACTGACGGTGGGGTGTGTACTAATAAATTAACTCAAAAGAAAATAATAATAATCAAATAAAAAGGAGAATAAACGATTCATTATTAAAAACTTAACCGGTGGTGCAGAAGTTTTAGATCAAACTGATATTTGTGTTTTCTCTTCATTCATAACTTTGTTATTCACGAATAGGTTGGATGACAAATAAACATCAAATTAATTGGTCCCATGAAGGTTTCAACGGTTGAGGTATCCGTTTCCTGTGGTTTGGCATGGTCCATTTGGGCTTTGGATCTGCCTTATTTTTGGATTATTGCTCCAAAATGAGCTGGAAAAATGGAAGGACTGTGTGGATAAGACACAACCATCATGGATGCCCTACAGAGCTTGGCCACGTCGTGTTGCGGGTCCTACACGGTAGGCAACCCGCGTCCTTTGTTTTCTTTCCTCATGCTTTCATCCATAGTAGTATTTCTGTTTTTTCATTTCTCCGTTCAAAGCACCATGGCGGCATCTTGTCAGCTCCATATTCTCGTTTTCTTCTCCTTAAACAAAATTTTTGCCTTGTTTTGCAGCCATTTTTTGATAGAATCTTCCAATTTGAATTTGTCTATTTCTCCCTTTTCTATTCTATGTTGGATTGCCTCTCTTATTGGGGGCCTTGCACAAAACCTTAAGATCTAACCTCTCGAAATAAACCAGAATTATGGAATAATAAAGTAATGAAATAAATCAAAACAACAATCACACACCACACCAAAGATTTTTATGTGAAAAACCCTCAAATAAGTAAAAACCACGGGACTTCGTCCAGATCAACAATCCACTATAAAGCAGAACGTTACAACCTGATCACAAGCACATCCTACTATGATCAAACCTTCATCACTCACGTAGGAATGGATAAACGGTAAGAGAAACAAAAAAAATGGAAAGATCTCACCGATTACGAGGACGTAGAAGCGTTGAGATATGGTAGATCACCTCTAAGAGCATAGCCTCCATTCCACAAGCTTTCTCTCTCTCTTTCTCTCTCTCTCACACCTTTGATAGTCCTCTTGTATTTTTCATGTACACCATCATACCTAGAAAAATCCTAGGGACCCCTTTTTATAATTTTAGGAAACTTCTTTCCCCATTCCAGTTACGAAAGGACTTGTGAAACGAAATCTGCACAAAATTACGGAACGAATCTATATAACCATGACCGGTCGAGCGCCGCCCACAACCAGTTGAGCACCACCTTCGACCGGTCGAATACTCCGGAAGAAAATATCCCAAACTCGCTAGACTTTGAGTTAAGTCAGGACTCGACTCCACAACTGGTCCAACACCAGCCCACGACCGGTCGTGCAGGGCTCACGACTGGTTGAGCATGGGTAAAAAAGCCCCATCATCTCCTACTAACTTTTTTACTATAAATATCTCTCTCATATAATCTCTATTTGGTCTCTCTTATATTTCCCTCTTATTTATCCTTGTTGCTTCTATCTCTTATCTCTTATCTCTCTCTCTCTATCTATCTATCTATCCATCTATCTTTGTCTAGTCTGTTGAAGAGATTGTTTGTTTAGGGAGTGGGTGGGAAGAGGAAAAGGATGAAGTTTGGGAAAGAATTTGCATCACAGATGGTGCCGGAGTGGCAAAGAGCTTACATGGACTACAACAAACTAAAAGGAATATTGAAAGATATCTTCCAAATTAAGCAACAAAGGAATCCAGCAATGGCAGCAACTCCAGAGGGTGGGTTGAAGAGGAAGATGACAATGTACAGGGCCTTCAATGGCCTAACACGAAGGTACAGCTCCAAATAGAGGAGTGAGAAAGGGGAATCAGGTAAGGAGCAGGTGATACTAGTGAATGCGGTGGAGAGAGGTGAGGAAGGAGAGGATAAGGTATCTGGATCATCATACAAAACCATGTTCCTAATGTCATCGGATGTTGGAGGTGAGTACAAGGTGATCTTTTTCAAGGGGCGGGATGAGGAGTTCAACAAAGTAAATAGATTCTATAAGGCAAATGTGGAGGAAATGATGAATGAGGCCAACTCCCTTAACAGGCAAATGGATGCTCTCATCGCCTTCCGACTCAGGGTCGATAATCCACATCATCCCACCGCCTTTAACTGGTCACTGACGCGGGGAAGGACGCGAGGTCGAGCATCGTCTTCCTCAAGAGGATAACTATTCTGAATCCACGAAACTTCCCTAGACTCCTCACAGAGACTTCTCAAATCCACGAGGAAAGAAAGTAGAAAATAAAATATTTTTCTAATAAATTTGACAACTAAAACTCCTAGAATTCGCAACTTACTATAAATAGTGAACTTACTATTTATAAATGGTTGTCATGTCTACTAGTGTGCAAGGTTTTCTGCCAAAAATAGTAAGTGTCCTATTTGGCTTCACCAAACCGTTCTCCTAATTATCCTAAGCACTTTTCATGTTGGACACAACTCCCAAAGCCCAACGGATGAAGAGTTATACTCAAACTACAACTTACTATTTATAGTAAAAACAAAAATAAAATGGGGAAACGACCGTCAATCAGGGAGTTTCTCGCAAATTCGGGCTGTGCAACCTGGTGTAGCGGGGTTGATTGGCTAAAGTAGCTCTATCTACCCCAAATTCATATATTTTACGTCGGATAACTCATTCCAGATTGCGTGATACGCCCGATCTAAGGTCTTATGGTCCAGATCACTTCTGTCGTCGACCATGCCTTTTCTAATCCATCTTGGCCATGAAATTGTCCGCGACCCGCTCTACATCAGTCGCCACCCACCCCAACCATGCCAACTACTCCTGCCGCCCCAAGTCGGTGTTTCTCTCTCTCTCTCTATTTTTTTTTTTTCAAATGATAAAGTTCATCATCCTAGCAACTCTAACACAACACCGGACACGGACCAGGTGGTGTTGGTGTTAGCAGTGGTGTGTTGATGTGTTGGATGCTATGTGTTCTATATCCACGCTATCCATCCATTTTGCCCCTCAGCTGGGTGCCCAACGACTCGACTCGACAAACTCCACTCGTCTAACTCGTTCAAACTCAACTTGTTCCGAACTGAGTGGCCATGGGTGTGTCGATCGGAATGAAGTAAACTTTGTCCAATCCGAACTCAAACCATGTCGAGTTTGGATCACCCAATAACTCGACTTGAAATCCAACTCGGTACTGGCTCACTCGATTTGAAACCCAGCTCCTACATGTATATGTAAAAAAATAATAATAATAAATCTCAAATTTGAGGTTTCATATCTAAGATGCTTGTAGCTGATGGAGAGGTTGCAATTCTAGCATGTGCACCTAGGTTTTGAGTTGTGATTTTAGCCTATGGATACCCACGACACCCAACCCGACTCGGTATTGAGTCCACCTAAGTATTGACTCGACCCAACTCTGACTTGTGATCAGGTCTGACTCGGTTCGAATTAGTCCAGACTAGACCTGGACTCGGATTGGGTTAGGCATGCTGGACTCGGTACCGAGTTGGGTCCGAGTTCCAATCAGGCCTATTTCAAACGTAGATCGAGCTGAGTCAACCCTAACTCATTTCGACTCGACTCGATGCCTAACTCTATTTTAGGGTATGAACACAAAAATAAAGTAGATCCAAAGCTTAAGTTGACCACATCATGCGAAACAGTACCAATTGAATGACAACTATTAAAAACTTCTTGGAGTCACGAAGGTTCTCAATTAGGCTGAATTTTGTATTTTTTTCCCATCATCCAGTTTGAGTGGTTGGATGACAAATAAACATTACAGTGGGCCATAAAAAGGTTTCAACAGTGGGTGTTATTATCCCCACTGTTTCTTAGGTTGTGGTCTACTTTAGCAGCAAATCTACTTTATTTTTGGGTGAATCTGGATCCTTTGTTTGCCACAAGTAGAAAGCTCTTGCTTGTTGTAATCTAATTGGACCACGCACACACTGCATTTAATGCAGCAGTGTTGACAACATCAATGATAACATGGACCAATCATATGACATAAAAGTAAGATTTTCCTGCTTGTGGTGAGCAGAGGATTGATCCTAATTCCTTTTGGGTGCATCTTATAAAATGAGTTGGACAGTGCCGATATAAAGCATATATGTCATGTTGGGCCTACAATGCTCAATACATCAACACACCACTGCGAGGGTGGTCCACATCCCACGGCACCTGTGAAGTTGGCGTGCTAAGGGAAAACCTCTGTGACCCCACTAGGATGTATGTGTTTTATCTATGTTGTTAATCCATTTTCAGCACATTTTAGAGCATGAGCCCAAAAATGAGACAGATCCTGATCTCATTTGAGCCACGCTACAAGAAACATTGGTCAATGAATACCCACGGTTAAAAACTTCCTATAATTCACTATGATGTTGATTTGTCATTAAACTTACTAATTAGGTTCACAGATCCAACTTGCTGATTAGGTCAAACATTCCTAGATGAAGGGAAAACACACATCAGTTTTGCCATCCAACTTGCTTATTAGGTCACATAGATCCAAACTTGCTGATTGGGTCACACGGACTTGGACAAGGGCAGAAAACATATCAGCTTGATCCAGAACTTTAGTAGCCCTTCAAGAACTTTTTTAACGGTGTGCATTCAATCACTATTGTTTCCTATGATGCGGTCCACCTGAGATTTGGATCTACCTTATTTTTAAACTCATGTCCTTGAATGAGATGGAAAAGTGAATGGATGGTGTGGATAAAATAATACATCATAGTGGGGGCCCACATAGCTATTCCGGTAACACAAGGAGGCAGTACTGTGTGCTACACAATGCAATTGGAGTCCCTCTGCAATGTATTGGATGGTCCCATGGACAAAATCAGCCCGGCCCATCTATACTTACCAAGACTTGCAATTTATTAGTATTATTATTATTTTTTATTCTTTTTACTTCTGTCAATGAAAATTTCTCACACCCAAGTATTGAACAAATTAGTTGCTGTCCACTTAGCAAATGATTTCCAACATTGTCATCTTCACACAGCATCCAACCGTTGCAATAGTTGGCCCCAACATAATTAAGGATCAACTTATGTAAAAAATAGACTCATTAACCCATCAAGAGAACCCCACTGTATTTTATTATTTATCAGCAGCTATACATTGTTTTCTATAGTTTTGCCCACCCGATGAACTTTACATAATTGATCATCATGACCGGACCAACCTATTCAACGGGTAGGTTATCCACTAATTGACGTGAGCATTGCTCTTTATCAATGACTAGACATTTGTTTTTAATATTGTGGCTTACCAGATGAAACCTCAAGGTAGGGAGCAAACCTAGTAGAAGGGTTGAATGTGAAATGCACAAGAAATGATGGTAGTTATCAGCTGGATGCATGGTAATTCGTCATCCAATCGGCTGAACTGAACTTTTCTTTTTTAAATAATAATAATAATAATAATAAATAAAATACAATAAAATTTGAGTGCGTGGACGCTGGAATGGCATTGGGTCCTCTTAATCTAGTTATAGGGAATTCTTCATTGTCGAGTCCTGTTCCTAGGGAATTGTACTTTGTCATGTCCTGTTCCACTGCCATCCCAACATTATTCACGTGAAACTAAAAGTTATTTACCTACCTACCTATGTGGGCCATCTTGCTGCGTGAATACTTTCGGCCCTTTCAAGTGTTGATGGAAATAAATAAAATTCATGACAAACACACAAAATAATTGACAAACACACAAACCTTCAAAATCAGGTGTTAGCCGGGTCCATACTCTTACCCGGGTGGTGGACTCCTTGGAGTTTCAACATTGGGTCAAGGGTTTGAGTACCCATGGTGGTGAAATCCCACTGTGTGTGTGTGTGTGTGTGTGTGGCATGAGTGTGTGGGGGTTCGTGTGCGTGTATTTATATATATTAAAAAAAAAAAAAAAAGGTGTTAGGTACCATGATGATTGGATCCCCCTACCTAGTGGGGAGAACATGATAGATGGGTCGGATGCCATACCACACGTGATAAGATGGGAGTAGGGGCGGCTCAACATTTTCGAAGGCCTTAGGCAAGTCATAAAAATGAGGCTTTTTAGCTTTTTTTTTTTAAAAAAAATAATAATTTCAAAATTAAACCATAAATTTGCTTCTTGCCTTTTTAGATGCAAAATTATTAATTAAACTTTTTAATTCAAGTTTACCCAATAAATCAATTTCGATAGATAAAATTGCTAAACCGTTTAATCTATCTCGAGAAATAATTGTTCGTAAATAATTTTTTATAATCTTTAATTTTGAAAAACTTCTTTCTGCATATGCAAGTGTAATCGGTATGCCATTATACCGTTAGAAAAATGAAGTTAAAATTTAATTTTAAAAAATGACATTAGAATTTATTTTTTTAAGAACTTAATTAGCAATAAAGTAGATAGTTGTGGTTCTAGATTTTAGGAGAAGAATTTATTGGGAATGATGCTATTATTTTGAAAAGAGACAATAGAGGTAGATTGTTATTATGAATAGTGCTAGTTTTTAGGATTTGTTTTTTATTGTCAATTTCAAATTTGTAAACTAATTTTTAGATTTTCATATTTTGTAGGCTTTTCAACAAGTTTTATTTCAAAAAATTTAAGCTTTTTTTTCCTTCTTAATTTTAATTTTGATATAAAATTTTAATTTTGTTATAATACAGGGCCTTTATAATTAGGAGGCCTTAGGCAATTGCCTCACCTGCCTACCCGTTAGAGCTGCCCCTGGATGGGAGGCACGTGAAATGAACAAATGACTTCATTGTATGAATGGCACAATTACTTTTAAGATTTTACATACAAGCATCTCTCTTAGGTAAGGAAGCCGGTTGGCTAGTGTACCACACACCCGCTGTATAGTTGGTGTGGGTATGTGTCGTGCAAAGTCCTTCGCTCCCAGTTGTACTAGAGATTTAAAAGAGATCAAAGGGATTTAAAAGAGATCAAAGGGATATGGCCCCAAAATGATGTATTTATTATATCCACACTATTCATCCATTTTTCGAAATTGTTTTAGAGAATGAGCACAAAAATGAATAATATCCCAAGCTCAACTGGACCACACCACAAATAGAAGCGGGATAGTGATTTTTAATGTTAAAACATACGTAGAGCCCCATAACATTTATTTTCCATCAAATCTGTTCATAAGGTCACAAAGACCTAGATGAAGAGGAAAAATAAATATCATATTGATCCAAAACTTATGTGACCCCCGAAAGGGTTTCATTGGTAGATGTGTTCAATCCCCCACTACTTTATGTAGTGTGGTCCACTTGATCTTTAGATTTGTCCTATTTTTCGGCTTAAGACTTCTGAACAAGCTCCCCAAATGAATAGACAATTTCCACTTGATCTTTAGATTTGTCCTATTTTTCGGCTTAAGACTTACGAACAAGCTCGCCAAATGAATGGACAATTTGAATATAACACATGCCTCATGATAGGACCCACAAAACTTGGTGACATTAACACACCAGCTAGATAGCTAGTGTGTGGTACACTAGCCAATCCCTATTTTGGGCATTTTCAAAGACTTTTTTATTATTATTATTTTTTATAACACACGCACACAAACCCCACACACTCACGCTGGTGGAATTTCACCACCCATGGGTACTCAAACCCTTGACTGGGAGTTGAAACTCCTGAGAATCTACCACCCGGGCATTTTCAAAGACCTGTCTACATTTAAGATAGGTATTTATAAAGACCCACCAGGAGACGAAAACAGATAGGCTACCCCCTAGCCACCAGCCCAGTGGTTGATGGTCGGTGCTCTGTGGGCCCCATCATGAGGTATGTGTTTCATCCATTTTTATAGATAAGTTTAGTGCTTGATCGAAAAAACTGAGAGATATATAAATATCACGTACACCACACCACAGAAAAACAATAGTGATTGGATATCCACCATTAAAATCCTCCTAAGGCCTATTGTACTGTTTATTTGACATCCAATCTGTTGATTAGGTCATACAGGCCCAGATGAAGGGAAAAAACAAGAATCAGCTTGATCCAAGACTTTTATAGCCCCAAAAAGGTTTTTAATGGTTGACGCTGATTCAACCTTATTTCCTGTAACGTGGTCCACTTGAGATTTTTATATATCTTATTTTTGGTCTTCGTAAAATGATTTGAAAAAATATATGGACAACATAGATGAAACACATACATCATGGTGGGGCCCACAGAGCACCACCCACCAGCCATTGGCTGGTGGCAAGGGGAGTAGCCGATCCGTTTTGGCATAGGACCTGATCTACATCCCATGCTGACATCAGAATTGGATTTAGTAGGTGATGGTTTGCCACACGTGTGCCTTTACATGCGTTAGGGTTGAAAGTGGGGCGGGTTGAACCCGACCGACCTTTGACCAACCTGACATTGGGTTGGGCTTGGGCAAGATGCATTGAGTCCGATCTCAGGCTTGAGCTATACAAACACCAACCCGATAAATTTTGAGTTGGGCTCGGGTTGAGGTCTTGGGTTGCCTGACCCAAGACCTCAACACGATAATATATAAATTATTTATAAATTATAATTGAGTTTGGATCGTATGATTTGAAGACAGAAAATTTCAATGTTGTTGGGTCTGATTGGTCCACATTATTTTTTATGACTCAAGCTAATAAGAAATGTTGGATTTCTCTTTTTCAAATAAATTGTGTGCTATACAACATAACTTTTATTTAAGCTTCTTTATTTAGAATAAATGAAATTCTTTACTATAAATAACTACATATATAATTAATATAATCATAAATATAAAAAATAAGATGTGCATTAAAATATAATAAACAAATGCAATCATTAAAATATTGGTATGCGTTCACCCGACCAACCTGACTGAACCCGCTTGGGTTGGGCTTGGGTTGAGAATTCCCAACCCGGGGTGGGGTGGGGTGGGGTTGGGTTGGGTTGGGTTGGGTTGAGGTATAAGAACCTTGGGTTGGGCTAGGGTTGAGCACCAACCCAATCCAACCCACCTGACTTTCAGCCCTAATGCGTGCACTTCTACCTCAGCAATGCAGTGTTACTGATCCTTGTTCATGCCTCGATGGCAGACTCACAAGAGTTTCTACACGACGTCATAAGTTCGAGCTCTCATCCAACCTTTTCACAGGATCAGGTATACCTGGATGAAACAGATATTGGCTTCGTCCAAAACTTTCAAAAGTAGTTATTTAATCCTCAACCCGCAGGAAGTTCCGTGTTTGAGTTCTGGATCTGCCTGATTTTTTACTCTTGCCAGGCGTGGCTTTCCAAAACTGATGGACGATTTGAATTTATCACAGTCATCTCTGTGGGCCCCACAGCTTCCAACCACAAGAAGTTCCTGGGGCAGAGGCACGGGAAGCCGCGTCCATTATATGTCCATTCAAGTTAGAAGGGGTGCCAGGTGTACAGGTACGTGTTCGGTTAGCCGGTCTCCGAAAATAATTAATATATTATGGAAATTTTATCAAAATAAAATTGTTTTTGATTCTTTTTTTTTATTATTATTCAGAAACTACTTTAACCGCTAAAATTTTGGTTGACCATGTTCGTGGCCACTCCTAAAGGAGCGGATTGCCTGTGAGTGTGGGGTCCACAGAGATGTGCATAACAAATTCACCACCACATAATAGGATAGGATTCTATAAATCAGGCAATTCCAAAACTCATGTGGGCCATACCACGAACGCCCCCACACAGCATTGGTCACACCTCTCCACCCGTCATCACAGGCAATCTCTTAAGAAATAGGTTTTTTTTTTTTTTCCTAACTCATGCCTTCTCACTACAGTAGGATTTCACTGCAATGGGTACTCGAATCCCTATAACTTGGTGTTGAAACTCTTGTCAATCTACCATGGAGGCATGAGTAAGGACCAAACAGTTTAATCTAATGAAACTCAACAGTTTAAAATTAGTTTATGCTATAGCAAAAATGCAAGACACAATAAAAGTTTCAATGTAAATAGTTTGAGTAAGACTGGGACGTGAGACGTAGTTTATAACTACTGTAGCGAAGGATAGCCCTATGGAGAGACCCTGTGATAGAGACCTACCTAGAAGAAAAAAATAATTAAAAAAAAAAAAAAAAAACGATTTGGTTTTGAACTTGGAGATAATTCAACCCGTGCGCTCCACTGTAAAGATTGGACACGTCAAAAAATCAGGCAAATCCAATCATTAGTTGATACTACTTTTAGGACAAAAAGGTTAAAAAAAATAAAATGACTTGCACTTGAAACGGTGCAGGAAAGGCAGCGGCACGTATGGATGTAATACAGGAAGTTGAGATGAGCAGTGAAGGGTACTCAGCAGAGGGGAATGGGGAGGATGAAACAGGAATCATGTGACCAAACTCACAAGCAATGCTAGTAATAATAGTCACCAGGAAAGAGAAAAGAAGAGCAAAAAGTTGTCACCACCTAGACCATATCCATTACAAGTCCTTACTGACAAGCATGTTAAGATCAACATCTCACTTGAAACTCCGCGCTCAACTTTAAAAGGCATGTTGATGGATTCCAATCATAAAGATTTAAGTTTCAGTAAGAAGGAGCTGAGTAAAGCTGAGGGACAATTGAAAAAGGCCTTTATTGAATTCTACCAAAAGCTCCGTCTCCTCAAGAGCTACAGGTATTTTTCTGGACAAGAATAACAGGTTTTAGGTTTGTTTTGATCCACCTCTCTTTGTTTGTTTTCCACATTTATTCCTGCTATCTTTCAAGTGGGATGGTTTATTTGCTTGATCAAGTGTATCATACTTTTGCTAATGGATGCAACGGCTTTCTGAATCTTTTGGCTTTCTCCAAGATCATGAAGAAATATGACAGGGTCACATCTCAACTGAAATGCTCAAATGTTCTCTCTTTTCCTCCTCTTTTTTTTTTTTTTTTGGTCAGCTTCAAACTTGAGTTTTACTTTCACAATTTTATACTTATACAGTATGTATTCAATTCTCTTATTTGTGCTTCAGTGTTATAATCCGGACAATCTACATCGGATAATTGATAATGGTTTTGTACATCACAAGTCTAGTTACCAAAACTCTGTTTTAAATTCTGTATTTTTAGAAAAGCAAAACTCTCTTTTTTTCTTTCTTTTTTTTTTTCTCTTTTTTTTTTTATTAACTTTAATAAAAATAATAAAAATTTAGGCAATCTGAATTAAACATTTTTTTCTTCAATAAAACATGTTTTATCAAAAAACTTTTGATACCAACTTAAAGGATAGAAATTGGTAGTCACCACTCACCACCCATCAATAAAATTGAGTAGAAGGTGAAAATTGTTTAATAGAGATAGATTGATTTATACAAGGATCACCGGAGAAGGAAGGATTTCAGAGAAGCAAAAAATGTGTTTAATATAGAAAGATTATTTTGATTAAATTTTCTATTTTTCTGAGTCCAAACTGTACTAAACCCAAACCTTTCATCCTCCTAACCTTTGGCGTTCCCTTTTTTCCGTCTTTTTAACGATCTAGACTGAATTAAACATGAAAATTTCTCACACCATTTTTATTTTTTTTGGCTGTTTGCTGTTTTGCAACTACGGTCGGAAGTACAATACGACCATGAGCCCATAAAAAAATTGAAATGGAACCTTTTTAAGTAAAAAGACTTTTGACAATATCAATACATTAGTGATATTATTGAAATATCATCGATACACTGACAGTACAAGCTACACCTGAAATTTACACAATAAAAAATATTGGCGATTTCGATACATTGGTGATACAAGCGACACCTGAAATTTACACAGTCGAAAATATTGACAATACATTGACAATATTGATACATTGGCGATACTCAGCGATGCCTGTAATTTCTGAGACTACCAGTTTCATCGGTATCGCTACCAATGTTATCGGTATCACTGAGCTGGGCTTATGGATAATATCAGGGATACTCCTAACAATGCATGTACCAAAACATGTTGGTGAACCTCAGTTCATCTTGGAACATTGCCTCAGATTCAGTAACATCGACAGTGAAACAGAGAATGTTGTAAATCCTCTGTATGTATTGGCTCTTCTCACATCTTACTGTCCTGAGTTGCATCAATCAATGTTTAGAAGAGAAACACTGACATTTGATTGGTCCCGAACTAAGACAAGTTGAGTGTTGGTTGGGCCATGAAAACCTAGTCCAAAATTTACATTTGTGAGAAGCACAACCTATTTAATCATCGACTAGATCAAGGTTTTACATTCCAGAATTATTTTTTTTTGAACATTCAACTGAGTCAAACTAATAGAATTTGAAAGGCCTATTTCCTAGTTAAACCTGAAACTTAGAGCATTAATAAGTACAACAGAAGTTATTCTGCTTAGGAAACTCCACCTGATAGCAATTGCACTCGTCGGTCCCCAAACCTGGTAAAGGAGGGTTGATGTCAGGGAAGCAGACAATTGTAGAACTTTGGCCAACCTACCATGAGAATTCCTGTTTCATTTTATTTTTTTTGATGAAACAGGATTCGTGAAGCTTCTAGGAAAAGGCTATGATGATGTTAAGTAATTTTGTCCATGCAAGCTTATTACTCCACCTTCTGTGCTTGAGTTAGAATAGGCAAAGGTTTCTCTGGGCTGTTAAGCTTAAAAGTCAACGTAAAACTGGATCTGGATTTAGCAGGCTCTCTTTGGGGGTCCAATATTCCTACAGAAGAAAACAACCTCACTGGTTGTCTAGCTAACCACAAAGTCGTTCATTTAATTGTTTTTTTTTTTTTATGTTAATTGCACCTTAATTTATATGTAATCATGGTAATCTAAGGTTTATGCATGTTCATTCAATGCAAATACATAAGGACTACTTGGAGACTCTCTACATATTGAATGTACAAGCCATCTCTCTTAAAGCTACTTTAACGACACAAGTCGTCAAAAGGTTTTAATCATGAACATCACAGTCAATGTCTATCCTTGTCCATGTTTTATAGATGGGTCCTTATACAGCTTGCTATAGAAAAGTTATTGAAAGAGGTTTTTGTAGAGCGAAATGCATTATTTCTTGTTTGCTTCCGATTGGGTAGGCTTGGAACAAAAATTCAAGTTTTACTTTCCTTTTGGGTAGCTTTGGATCATGTTTATGTTTTTGCTCGCTGTAATAAAAAATTTCTTCTTTATTACTGCAGATAACTTCGAGGAGTGCGTCTAAACGTTACTTGAACATGGTGGACAATTCCTATCTTGGCAGCTCTGATGAGGTGGATTTTGCATTCATCATCCTTATATGAAATTCATAGTGTGGTCTATAGATGAAAAAGAGGCACTCCACTAGTTGAAAATTGCCTTGTGTGGAATGTGGATATGTTCATGGAAATGGGTATTCAGACATCTTTTCTCATGTTCTCTTTTGGACGTAACCTATCTCCTTTGCATATTATGTTTCCTGGTAATATCTTTCTATCAATGTAGCTGGAGTTTCCTAACATAGTGCTTCTATGAACTAATATTTATGTAATGATACATCTTTTGGATTCCAATATAATAAATTCACTAGAGAGAAGTTTTGGCATATATGGTTTGTCAATGGAGCCATCTAGTACCCTGTGTTTGTGTTTGGCACTGAAACACATATATCTCATAGGGCCTATGGTATTGGTTGCCATTGATTCTTTTTTCCGTGTATCTGTTGCCTTATAGTTATCTAGTACCTTGATTGTATCCTTCACCTTCCCTTCACAGGTTACCAGGCTCTTGCAGAGGGTGGAGGATACCTTCATCAAGCATTTCTCCAATTCAAACCGTAGCAAAGATATTAACACCTTGAGGCCAATGGCGAAAAGAGAGAGGCATAGAATAACATTCTTCCTGGGTAAAGATAGATCCAATCATATGCATCACACATCTTGTCATATCTTGAATTGATTGCCATTATTTATGAATCCTTGGGTGCAAGTGTAGAAAAACCTCTCAAGTTCAATCATTAGATGAGCATTTTGAGACTACATGCATGTTCATGTGCAAGACTTGCATATGGTAATAGAAAGGATATCTTTTCATATTTATTTTCCAACTTTTCTTTTATGGAAAGTTGTTTGCTTAGATCCTTCCACAAAACATTTTTTGAAATTATATCCCATTCTCTACTCTTTCCAGATGTAGGGATGTTTCTTTGAATTTTGAATCAATTTTTTGTAGCTTCATTGGTAGCTTATTCCAGTTCATTGCCTTTTAAATTTGGTTCGTAAAGGTTGTGAGCTTATCTTTTAGTGAAGTGTTGCCAGCATTGAAGAATTAGTGTATTACATTTCATCGGGCAAAAATAATGAGAAAATACTATTAACATAAATCACTATATATCACTCACATGCTTGATAAGAAATGGAATATCTCACAAAATGCAATCTCATGATAGGAAAAGAGTATCTAATCTTTCAAATGAAGGTCATATCGTCCTTGTAAACATGATATGGAAAGCATAAAACAATGCGATAAATTTTTTTCCCTGGCAGTAAGCGTAGGGTCTCCATTTTAATTGATTTTGTTGTTCATAAACAACAAAATTTTTCTTTGTGGAATCTTTTGTAGTGCAAGAGCTCTATGGTAACTTTTCTCCATAATCATTTGTAGGCTTTTTTTCTGGTTGCTCAATATCACTCTTGGTGGCCCTTATTTTGATAGTGCATGCCCGCAAAGTTTATGATCAGGAAGGGAGTACTACATACATGCTAACCATGTTTCCCCTTTACAGGTAAGCAATGACTAGGCATACAACAAAGACTCTGGATTCTGGAAACACATACATTCCTCTTTTTTTAGGAAGGCATTACCATTAATAATAGGGAAAAAAGAAGCAAACTAGAAGCAATTGTGGGTCAAAAAGGAAGAAACAGAGAAATGCCCAAAAGACTGCTTTCAAACTTCTACAGGTATAGTTGATTTGGCCCTTTACTAAAACTGATTTTCAAAACCCCGATCATGGCCTTTTGCAAGAATACCTTCACATAGGTGTCTCCAGTTTGCTCTATCATTTTCATAATGTAACTAATGATGGTAACTCTCTCGAATTCAACATGTTAACCCCAAAGTAGTATTCTTTCCTAAGTCAAAGTTGTTTATATGATAATAGTACTGATAAAACTCTTTCCACTTCTTCTTCTTCTTCTTCTTCTTTTTTCAACAAAGATGATTTTATATTCAGGAGTAAATCTATACAGATGGGAACTCCCTTACATAACACAGGAGACCCCACGTGAAAACGGTAAAATAACTCTTTCCACTTCTTTATCCAATATGTTATCAACTTCCTCACAGCCTTTTTGGATACATCGTCCTACATATGCTCATGTATGCTGCAAATATCTACTTTTGGAGGTGCTATCGTGTCAATTATCCATTTATATTTGGATTCAAGCAAGGAACTGAATTGGGTTACAGAGAAGTGTCCCTTCTCAGCACTGCTCCTGCAGTATTAGCACTGGCTGGTGTCCTCACTAACTTGGATATGCAGATGGACCCAAAAACGAAGCAATACAAGCCATTAACCGAATTGGTCCCTTTGGGCTTAGTCACAGTAAGATTCTGCCGACAAACTTCTCTCTTAGCGATAGCACACAGATTTGACAATGATAAAAATGTAGCAAGCACTTCCCCCCATCCGAAAATCTGTCTTCAGATAGCGTATGCTCAGACATGCCGATGTGGATGTCCAGTTTAAAATTATTATTATTTTTTTTTCCATTTCATACTTACTATTTATATACCTCTAACACACTTCTGTTCATCTAGATAATTTTCTACACCTTATGCTTTTGTTAATGTGACCAAGTGGTATCAGGTAGGCCTCACTTCTTGCAAATTACCAAGCTACCATTTAAGGGCCAATTAAATGGGTCTGCCTTACCTAGCCATGTGACAGATGATGGGCGAGCTGATGCATGTGTGCCATTGCCTTGTCTTACCATTTTCACTTGTTAATATATCTCCCCAGATTATCATACAACTGCGTGAACATATAAGCTAGATGGATTTTCCAGGCTCACCAAATCAAACACTAATGCATTTCGAGGTCTAGTTTGTCTCTCTCCAGCATTTTATAGGGCATCCTTGAATTGTAGATGTCAATTGTTGGATATCTCCTTGGATGTAATGGATTCAGATCACCTAACTGATGATCATTTATGCAGTTTGTACTTCTTGTGACATTCTGTCCTTTCAACATCATATATCGTTCCAATCGCTTCTTCCTACTCCAGTGTGCATTTCATTGCATTTGTGCTCCTCTGTACATGTTATGATATGAAATGAATTGTTCCACAATTACAGAAGAATCATGATGTAACGTATGCTTTTGTTGCTCTACGGGTTACCCTGCCGGACTTTTTCTTGGCAGACCAGCTAAGTATCGTGATCTCATTAGATCTAGTTTTTATTAGATGTATCAGAAACTCTTTTGCCTGGGGAGGTGGAAGCTAGAGACATTAGATTTAAAGCATCCAAGTCAATGTACCACAGTTGCATTACTATCATGACAGTATTGTCTAGTGCAGTTATGATAATTGAATTGTAACAGGTCAGGCACTTTGTAAGTATTTGTTACAATTATTTCACGAAGATTCATGCAGCCACAAAGGAGAGAATTCCTTGGTGTGGATAAGTTTGAGCCTGTAGTTCAGATGGTGCACCTTCTCTCGCATATAAAGGAAAAACACATTCATTTTTGTCTTCTTTTTTCTTTTCTTTTTTAATGTCTTAACATGCGTTACGTTAGAACTTTGAAATAGTGGCTCATTTCCAGCTAAATCATTTTCCCAACATCCGCTAAGTTTAGTAGTTGATGCGAGTTCAGATGGTGCACCTTCTCTCGCATATAAAGGAAAAAAACATTCATTTTTGTCTTCTTTTTTCTTTTCTTTTTTAATGTCTTAACATGCGTTACGTTAGAACTTTGAAATAGTGGCTCATTTCTAGCTTAATCATTTTCCCAACATCCACTAAGTGGACAGTCTCTTTATTGTACAAATTCATTCAATGTTTGTCACCTATAGACATGCACTAGTCTATTCCGACACATGCCATCACACATATCTATATATTTGTTGCATTGATTAGACACAAGTTATTTTATGGAAAGTTTAGATTATGACACAAGTTGAATTGTATTTTGTTTCAGGTGCAGGCCATTCGTAGTCTTCAATTCTACGTCTGCTACTATGGTTGGGGAGATTTCAAACAAAGAAAGAACGACTGCCTCGGAGATCCTGTTTATAATACTTTTTTATTCATTGTGGCAGTGATTCCATATTGGGCCCGTCTCCTTCAGGTATGTATTCCCATCATCCTTGTAGCCAAAATTCATCTTGCCATTTCATTACCATTGGATGGCTTGTTTTCCTTCTTTTTCTTTTTCAGAATTAGTGGAAAATCAAATTTTATTAACAATATTGTTAGATTAAACTGAACTGGGAGGGTTGGTTTTACTTTTTTAAAACATCCAAGCAATGAGAAACAAATTTCAGTTTTTTTGAATCACATCTACCTGTGCAACTCACTCTTATTTTATGTGTGTGTGTGCGTGTGTGTGTGTGTGAAAAGGTACTATACGCTCGACGTTACTGTAGCATCCCGTAAGGTCGAGTGGTGGCAGCACGCAGAGGGTCGGATGTGGGTTTTTGAAACCAACGGTTGAGACATGAGCGTAGATTGAAAGAAGAAAACTGGTTTCACTGGTTATTGAGAAGCCAAGCACGTACACGGCCGTTTAAAAGGGTATTTTACCCTAGCCGTCCAGCCCTCTCTCTCCCTAAACTTCTGCAAGCAGCCCTCTCTCTCTCTCTATGCAACCCTGGCCGTGCAGCCCTCTCTCTCTCTCTCTCTCAATGCAACCCTGGCCGTGCAGCCCTCTCTCTCTCTCTCTCTCTCTCTCAATGCAACCCTGGCCGTGCAGCCCTCTCTCTCCATCCTTCAATCCCTACCACCACGAGTAGGGACAACCCGCTCGCCGCCACCTCTCTCTCTCCCTCTCCCCTATGCAGACCTCAAAGTGATCGGCTTAACGTAAGGCTTCTGTTTTCTAATTGAGAATAACCAAGGATTTGCTTTTCTCAGCTTTTGTTATCTAATATGTATTAGAGAGAACTTCGGTACTTGAGATATCTGGTTGGACCGATCAGCCTGCCGAAGCAAATGACAGCTATTGTGGGATAAGAAGCAGAGCAACGTATGAGGTTCATGTACCGATCAATAGGAATCATACCACCTCCACACCCATTTCATAGATATTTGATATGTCCTTGCATCAATGTGAACCTGCTTTCAATCATTTCTGATAGATCACCAAAAAGAAAAAGGCAAGAGAACTGATTGCATATGGCTGGCTGCATACTAAGTTAGACCACTAGTGGGTCGCTTGTGTATGAAATACAAGCCAATGTGAACAGTAGGCTCCAACATGATTATCAGCTGGTGCAAGAGTAGGCTGGTACACTCAACAGGTGGACCACTCCATTGGACTGACCCAATGCAGGTTTGTGATCCACTCACCTAATGGGGAATGGCCTGGATTCTTGAGACAGGTGATCTTCATGTTGGGGCCCTCCCTGTGCATGGATCAGATGATCTACAAGTGTGACGTGATGGTGGAAAAGATGAGGCTGCATGCCAGGCTACCATGAGGCTGGCTGGATGTAGGTGATCAGTTCTGGTAGTGGGGTTTTTTCTCTGGTAATAAGTGAAGTTTGGCTAGCACAGCATTGGCCATCTCTGTTTTACCTGCAGGAGTTATTTCAAGTCATTTCAATTGGCCATCCAAACGCACTACACATCCCGAATGCTAAGATATATGCCGTTTGTGTGATGGATATGTTTCTATGCTTAGTGGTTGGACACAAGCACGAGTAATGTGCATTGTTGTAGCTGAGTATTGTGCATGATTAGCCAAGTAGGGCCAAGTCACACTAGGCCTCTTTGCTGGACGAGCTTAAAAGGCTAGCCGGTCATGTTGATTTCTAGATTCCACTTAAGGCAGGGATGGAAACCAGTGCTTAGTGACCTGAATGACAAGCAACCATGACTCCATGACTTGTTGATTGAAGCACGCTTACATCTTTTTTAAAAGGAAAAAAAAAATACTCTCTCGACAAAAATCTGAATTACTCTGGCCTTGCATTAGAATTGAAGCAAGCAGCTCAGGCAGCCTTCAAACAGCGGAACATCCGTGGGAGGGTAAATGCCTGCAAAAAATAAGGTGTTACTTGTCAAAGGTTCACTGAGGGAAAACACAATGCCAAAAACAAAGCGCCAGAAGGAAACTGACCTGCGCTTGTTGGGTCCTGCCTTGGTGGAGTCGCTGTCCTTGGTGGAGTCCAACTTGTTAATGCGTGGCCCATAATTAGTTGGGTCCTGCCTGAATGTAATGTTCAGATGCTGCACAAAACATGGGAGCAAGTGGTCAAAGCTCTTAAGCACGGTAGCACAAGCACATGCATGCAAGTGTAACCAAGGAAACCCACGCTATCTATCCAAACCAATTACACAACATCTGTAAATAACCTTTGCATTTCCAGGCAACTCTGTCTAAAATCCAAGCCTGTAGCCTGATTCACTAAAACAAGAAGAGGCAAAAGCCTCATAGGACTCGAACTTAAATTGACCTCATTTCATACTATTTAACACTATTTAAGATTCTCAAAAAGTATGAATATTGAGTATTTTTTTTCCAGGCCTATTTGGATTAGTACCTTGGATTTTCCATTCTAATTTCTAACTCCGTGAATCTGGTCTTCTACTGTGGGTTTCAAGGAAGAAACCATAGCACTTGGTTAATTAGCTTTGAGTTTTCATTTTCTTTTATGTAGTTGAACTGACATGTTTGTTATGTAGTATCATCATTGTCTTTAGCCATTCAAGCCCGAGGACACTGACTATATCACCATCATTTGACTTGTTGAATACAAATTGACCATATGGCTTGGGACTGGGAGTGATGAAGTGCAAGTGTGGTTGATTGATAAACAACCCAATGGCAGTAGTGGAGGTGATTCTTGTGGGAGCCATGGTCTTGAAACACAACTCAAGCTTTATGGTACGGAGGCCAAAGAACTCAAGTGGGTTTTTCTTTTCTTCCTTTTTTTAATTTTTTTTCCTTTCTTTCTGGAAGACTTTGAAATGGCAATTGGCTGTTTTGTTTCTTTGAATTTGGCTCTCCAATGCTAGAAAACAGTAACTTTCATTTTGTGTTTTTAAATTCCTAGGGCCTCAACTGCAGAAATTCAAAGAACATACCTGTTGGAAGGTATATCTTCAAATTAACAATTCATCTCTTGTAATTGACAAGAATTTTGTTCTTTTAATTGGTTGGAAGTGTCTGAATTTTAATTGGTTGGTTATTTGTTCCAATGCAAACTATGCAGAATTCCTAAAAATTCCAAAGAAAACCCAATTCCACCAACAAATCCATCTCACCATTCAGCATTCTTGCCAGACATAGCATCAAGCCTTGTGTCACCCCATTTGCACACGAGCCACGTCCACAAGTGCAGGGAGACAGTTGCATTGCCTTAGCATGTAAGCGTTGGCACATGTATCATTCAATTATAAGATAATTAACTGACACTCACCTGCCTCTGTTTAGTAGTTGACTATGTTTGGACTATTCCAATTATCTGATCAGTTTGATGTCGCTGAAGAAATTAATCTTTTGTG
This sequence comes from Magnolia kwangsiensis, assembly GCA_037074715.1. Classification (NCBI taxonomy): domain Eukaryota; kingdom Viridiplantae; phylum Streptophyta; class Magnoliopsida; order Magnoliales; family Magnoliaceae; genus Magnolia; species Magnolia kwangsiensis. The sequence goes on from CM073575.1 coordinate 160,803,759, forward strand.
CCGCTTATTGTTTTTGTAACTTATTATCCAGTTGTAATTTTGGAATGACAACAATCTATAATTTGTATCTGAATTGGGTTTTCTTTGGAATTTTTCATTGGAATTCTGATTTCATTTGGAATTTTAATTTCATTGTTGTATATTTCTTTAGTCTATTGATTAGGTTTTCTTCTATCTTCATTACTTCCGTTTTCTCAATCCCTCCTTTGTCTTGGCAGATTAAACAGAGAAGAAGAGAAGGAAAAGTTAAAAAAGAATAAAAATAAACAGTATGTTGTCTACCCCCTATCTTTTATTACGGTTTTTTCTTTCTTTTTTTCATGGATTATTTCTCTTTTTCTCAAGTTCATCCTTGCTGTTATGGGTTTGTAAGCCATGAAGTCTTTATCTATATTAGCTTAGATGAGTTGATCAATCAGGGCATTTACTAGCAATGGTAAGAGACGTCACAATATTTTAATTTTTATTTCTTAATTGAGGAATTGGCTACGAATATTAGCCGTAGCTTTACTTGTATTGCTACAGATTTCGTTCTACTTTTAGCTACACATATTATTCGTAGCTATATGTGCATTTTGCTACTTATATGTTGGGGGCCACCACTTTAAATTTCTAAACTAAACATATTTCTGGAAATTTAATATTTTACCTTTACTAAAATGGGACCCACGTGAACGGCAATCAAATCCAAAAATTGGACAAGTTGAAGTTGTGCACGTAAGTTCCAGGCAAAATTTTCAATTAGTCATGTTTGGCATTGCACCAAAAATTTATACATGCACATTAAGCATGCCCTACCTTAAGGATTCTGGAGTGCATTCATAGGATCACCAAGGTCACTTGACAAAACATCCAAAAGTTTCCCCATAAGATCAGGAGGTACGCCCAAAAATGGGCGGACCCATTTCTCAACTGCACTTCCAGCACAGTTTCTCCAAAATTATTGTACAACTCTATAATAAAAATTATGTATATTTACAACAATAAGTTTACAATGGTCTGAATACATGAAAAATAAATAAAAAAATCCTGTATGCTCCACTCCTTGTTTAAGCATGCATGATGCGTGGCGCAGACCACAGAGCACGTCATGATGCATGACCAGGCAACAGAACTGGGATCTCTGGCTTGTTGAGAGAGGCAAAGCGTTTTGTAAGTTCGAGGTTTCTTTGTTTGAATTACTTTGAGAGAGTCCACTCCCTATCTGCTCCAGATAACCTGATGGAAGTGAACAAAATAAAATCTCATTATTTCAGTACCAACTAAATCTAGGCATCAAACTAAAATGCACAAATCACATTTTGCAGTCTGAAACTTTAAATTGCAACAGTCAAGCATACCTGCAAAATCTATGAAGTAGTTTAAAAGTGCAAGTCTAACAGATTCTTGGGTTTCTTGGACTTGCACAAACTTGTCATCCAACTTTGTTGCCTCAACCCATACATTCTGAATCATCCTAGAATAGGAGGAAGAAGAAAAAAAGGGTTTAGATCAAAGAAAAAGTTCATGGAGCTACAAGAAAAAGGAATGATTTCAAAAACATTGAGAAAAATAGAAGCAGATGTGAAACTTCAAAGCAATTCTCCTTGGGAACTAGGCCTGACAAAAGGTCTGGCTGATGTATGTCCAAGCCCCACCGACAGAGTAAAACTTTGGCCCAAACTTGGCATGGGCCCATGACAGGCAAAAAAAAAAAACAAAAAACAGAGGCCCAAGCTATGCCCCTGATGATTATACATGGACCAAACCCAATTCCAGCCAGAGTTATAGCATGGATCATATGCCAAGTTCACCTTTCACCTGCTTACTCCATGTGCATTTGGCTCCCTGGCAATGAGTTTTGCATTTGGCTCCACGATGCCTAGTCTGTTTTGAAATGTTAGGAAGTATAGAGAGTTAGGATGTTGGAACGGGAACAGTATTGAGAGGTACAATTAGAAGCAGTAGCGGCACCTGGGTTGACGGTTTCTAACAGAGATTTCCAGTGAAATTTACATGCAAAAGAGAGAATGATAGCAGCAAAAAAAATAAATAAATAAAAATAAAAATAAAAAATAAAAATCGATGATCTTGATCATGATGAAGTTGGTGCGAAATGCATCATTCCAAGGTCTCAAAAATCTATTGTCCAAATTTCAGGCACTACATACATATTGAAGATCTGTTCACATCGTCAATGGATTTGACTTTTGAGAAATAAACAAAATGGTAGCTGTTCGAATGCTCTGATATGGTGCATAGTGGACACATACCACCCAATTATGTGCCTTGGCGAGATGTCTGGCAAGTGGAAAGATACAGTACGCGATATCAGCCCAAGGTCTTACTGCTGAAATAGCGGAAAAAATGGCTGCAAAACAGTAAAACAGAAAACTGTATATATCAGACCATTACTCATCAAACTTGAAGGTGTTGTGTAAAAAGTGGAGATAAATAATTGGGAAAAGAAACCCAGAATAGATTACAGGAAATATATAAGAAATGCACTCATTAAAGATTAGCAGCTAGACAGCTGCATTATCAGCAGATTTTACCGAAGGAACCTAAACTTTGGTGAATGGATTAATCTAAGGTGAGAAAATAAGCTATTAATCTACAAGGGAGAAAGAGATAAGTCTATGACTTCATAGTCTTCATGCTCCCTACTTGACGTTCTGCAGAATCTGTAGTTTCCATGCTTTCTAACATAATTAGGAGCTTTGTTAAGAGCACGCGCCAGTGCAATAAAGCTTGTGTACGTGCCACACATATGCGAGCATTGCACATAGGTGCAATATCCAATCCACTCATCAGGTTTGTCCAATCTTCCACATTTCACCAAAAATAAATCTGGTCCACTTCAGTTAAAACTTTTTATACTGATCTAATACCAAAGGTAGAAAACAGGGTGTATACATGAAAAAGAAGGCAGATATCATTTGAATGAACAGAAGCAGGGCGATGCATGAGCCCCATTGCGAGACGCCATTTCATTGCAATTTGAAATTCTTGCCTTGAAGCCAATACTACTAAAGTATTAATCTGAACGACAGTGGATATTAAGGGTGGACCAATCAAACTTGACGGATAAGTATTAATTTGATGTTGAGAACCAAATATACTTTTCTACTTTTTAGCTGATAAGTTGTTTACCAAACATACTTAACCAAAGTAAGCTACTTGAGGCATAAGTAGCTTATGTAAATTAACTTGCAATACAAACACCTGGTCCAACTCGTTGTGTGTGTATGTGTTTGGTAAGCTACTTAGGGAGAGAAAGAGGGCTGGACAGCTTGGGTAAAATACTCTTTTAAGCGGTCGTGTACATGCTCGGTTTCTCAATAACCTGTGAAACCAGTTCTCTTCTTTCAATGTACGCTTGCGTCTCAACCGTTGGTTTAAAAAACCCACGTCCGACACTCCGTGTCCTGCCACCACTCGACCTTACAGAATGCTGCAGTAAGGTCGAGCGTAGTGTACCTTTCCTCTCTCTCTCTCTCTCTCTCTCTCTCTCTCTATATATATATATATATATATGAGTAATGCTCACACACACACACACAACGAGTTGAACCATTTAAATTGGTCCAACTAGCTGTGCATTAGATGGTAAGAATATTTTTTTTCTCCACATGTAATGCCCACTTATTGGAGTTTATGTGACACCCAATTTTATATCCGTATGATAGAAATACATACCATAGATCTAGTTGGTTTATCAAATTAGGCTTACTAATTTAATTTTATCTATCAAAAATTAGTAAATGATTTTTATTATTAGAGTCACATATACAAGCTGAATCTAACTTGTTAGAATAGATTTCTAACGGCTCACTTTTTTGGTAAAAGAATAGTTAGCTATTAATTACAAAAACATAATATTTTATATCCTCCGGGAACTGTACCTAATTAGCTGACCAAATTTGTTACATATGCTGTGCATCTCATGAATGTATCACACACGTACGTACAACTTCTCTAGTTATACCATTTTCTTTTGAAGCAATCCTCTTCCTTTTTTACTCTCTCCTCACTTAATGCACTCTCTTTTTTTAGCTCCGGGATCCTCTATCCCGTGTGATTGGAAACCAACCGGCAATGTCTACAAAAGCTTAACACCTGTAGACTACTAACCCCCGCGCTCATCCACAACTAGGAATGTGCATGGCTCAGAGGGGCCGTTGTG